>CM031240.1:828778200-829183666 GCA_018340775.1 Taxus wallichiana var. yunnanensis
GAGGCTATGAACAGTAGCGTAAATTCCCTATGGTTTGTTTGCCTAACTTGAATCTAAGTGTTGATCTAGTTCGAAGTGTCCATGTAAGCTGAATGAAATTAACAATCTATGCTACTGCTGAAAGGAAACTAATCTAAACAAATCACAAAACTGAAATATTACAATCACAAACAACAATTTACTTTTATTCTAAATAATCAAATCTACTTCTACACTAAAACTAAACAAGCAAGATAACCCAGTGTGGTTATTCACCTGTGCTGAGTGTATTGAAACTAAACTAAATCAATACAATGACTTTTCCAAATGATCTATGATATGTAGACAACCTCCTCCCAGATATTATCTCCTTCGAGATCCACAAGGATAGAAGAAGAGAATCCGTCACCGGGGTTGTTATGAAAGATTCAAACCCTCTTCGAAACTAACTAATTGCTTGTAAAATGAAAGGAAATTGATTTCTACTCTATTTGACATGATGTAACAATGATAAATTATAAGAATGAAGGAAATAAAACAATAAATCCAACACCGGAATTCACGAAAGAGATAAATCCAACCTGTGTAGTAATTTGTCCCCTCGCTTGTCCTTTTTTCTCCGAGTGTTCATATGAGTCAAAGGATTGAGAATGCAAGAACAACAAGTAGAAGGATGGCGCTTGAGCAATGGCAACTTAATGGCAGTCCGGATGCAAATGCAGTAGAAGAGAGATAACACAAGAGAACAGAGCTTGGCTATGCAATTCTTAGAAGATCGTAGCATGCAGTAATACAATGCAAGATACACAAAATTCTCGCCTTTTGCTTGAATATAAGCATGGAATATATAGGAATAAATGATAGAAGGTTACTCATTCATGCACAAGGCAAGAAGGAGGAGTTCAACCAATTAAATTTATTTAAAAATAGAAGAGGAAGGAATACCATGCAAACAAGAATTTTTTTAGGCAATTTGGTTCACAAATGCACCCTAAAAGTCAAAAGTGAAAGCACGCATGTCAAAATTATGCATGAAGAGTTCTAGAAAAAGTGTTCGGGACCGCCGCCCACAATGCAGGAGGCGGTCCTAAAACGCGCCGCCAAGCTCGGGAGGTGGTCCTGCACTAAAGCCAAAAATGCACATGAAATGAGAGGGAAGTGGAAGAAAGCGTGGAAAGGCTAAATAAGGATGTCTAGGCTACAAATATACACTGCAAATGGGTTTTGGAGCTCAAACACCTTTACGAAAGGACATGAATCATCATGGGGACCTTTCAGAACCATTTTTTCCGATAATGTAGCACATGTAATTTTGGGTGCGTACATATTGCCCCTCGAGAAGCGTCTTAGCCATGAAGAGGCGTAAAACGTAGAATCCAAGTATGGCGTTCCTGAAATGGGGAGTTAGAAGCTATACCGACACGCCGTGTGTGTCGAAATCTCTCATGCCCAAACTCCCGCTACTCACTGCAAGAGAAAAATAAGACTCAAGTGCAAATAGATAAAATATTGAAAAATAAAACAAAAATTAATGACAAGAGGACTTACCATCTATGCGAGGATATAGAAATATACTGCACAACTATCCAAATTCTCCTCGAACACATACACTCAAAACGAAGTTATAACCTAAAAGTTGCCACTTTACCACTCAAACTACAAGGAAAAAAATCAAAATTCGCCGGATTTTAACAAGCCCAATTAAATGCGTTGAAATTCCCAATTTGATTCGCATTTCTTTCCTTTTTGGATTTTTGGTGAAGAAAAAATTTGCCATTTTTGGAAAGGGTCCGGGAAGATGTAGCAAAGAAAACTTGCATGTGCCATAACTTTCATTTGTGGCTCCGTTTGAGTGTCATTTCTCTAAAAGTGCATATTTTCTCGAGCTCTACGCATTGATGGCAATATTTTTCTTATTTTCATAAAATCCATTTTTGCACCTTTTTGGACCAAGCAACTTCTTACTGATCTTTGAAAGAATCATGAGCTTTGATCACTCAGAGCATTAGTAATTAAAAATCTTGGATAGCTTTCCAAAACTCGGCGAGTATTCTCCCGTGCTCGGACTAATCGTCCCACTGCCGACACTTAGTCGCAACTTGCGAGCACATGTTTTTTGAAATTTTGCTTTCAATCACATTATTGTAATAACTACTTATGAAATCAATGAAATGTGATATTATCTCTCTTTTGAAATGTGAATTTATCTTTTGTTTTTATATATTTAATAAAAATGTATATTTCTCATAGTCAAATTTAATCATCGAGTTTTTACCAACGAATTTTCAGTTAATTCGAATGCGCAACTTAGGTTATAACAACATATATATATATATATATATATATATCTAAGCAAACTCATTTTCAAATTCATTTGCGCATACTAACTGGTGATTTTTGAGCTCTGAGCCCACGGTGACCGTTTTTCATTTTTGAGTATGGTTGAATAGGAATAGATTTGGGAATGGCATTTTGCATTAGGCTTGGCCCTTTGCTATTTGAATACTTTTGAGAAGAACTCCTAAGAAATTTATAACTAGAGCGGTCATAAGGGGCCTTAAAGAGGCAAATGGGCAGAGTACCTTTATTGCTTAGTCTCCATTTTGTGAGGCATATATGATGTTTTTGGCATTTCGTGCTCATTGCGAGCATTTTGACCGCACCTAGTGTGCGATGGAATTGTACAAAACTATGACACACCATGATATGTACTGATATCTCTTTTTTTGGCTCGGTTATTCCTTGCATAGAGTTGGCTTACATTGATGATTTGATTCACGTGTGTACTCTTGGATGTTTAGAATTTCCGATTTTCTATGCTTTTCAAAATGAATGCAGTGGATATGAATGCTAACAGAATGATCTTTTTTTTTTGCTTTGTAATGCTGATATATGATAATGCAAACACATTGTGATGTTGAACTTTAGTTTCTCTAAGCAACTTTTGATACTTCGTATTGTTTTTGGAAAAACGTGGTGAAAGAGTGATATGATAAGTGAATGAACTTGCCCCACTCCTAGCTCCACGCAACCAGTAGGATGCGAGGGCTCAACACCAAGAGCCTAGAAAGGGCACAAGTTATGAAATTTGTTGAATGATAATGATGAGAGAAAGACAAGGTTTGGCAAGACCAAATTTAGACAATACAACCTCATTCTACTCAAGTTTTCTTCATAGTTTAAAATGTGAATCGCTTTCAGTTTATCCAGACTTAGATCCGTAGATGGCTACTTGGTTGATGACAAAACTGTTCCGAGGTTTTAGACTCTCTTTATAATTTTGGACATCTAACTCACTTTGTTTTTGACTTATGATTTCACAACATTTGAATTATTTGTAACTTTCAAGTTTATCAAAGAGACCCCCTACACCTTGCCCCATGCTACCAGTAGGAAGTATGGGCTCATCACCATGGACAAGGCATAGGTGAGTAAGGGCACTTCTCTCCTTTCCCAACCCTACATCACCAGTAAGAGATGCAAGCTCAACACCAAAGGTTGGTAGGGCAAAGAAATGTGTAAAATAATTTTTTTGTGGATTTGCATTTGACTTACTTATTTGGGAAAAATGTTTAGAATGTTCTTATTTCCAAAGAGATTTTTATGGGATAGATGTGACACCATGAAGCTTCTAGAAAAGACTATAGGCAAAGACACCTAACCCAGAAAGAGACAATAAGTAGAGCTAAGTATGCAAGCCTTGGTATAACCACGGTCAAAACTTTGTCTTATCTTGCTTGAACTGATAAGATGATTCGGAATCAATTGATGATACCGTGAAGATTTGAAGAGACATGATTTGAATGTTTTACCAATATTTTTAGAAGTTTTTAGGAGTTTTGTAAGAATAAATCCCTTGATCACAAATTTTACAAAATGAAATGGAAGATGAAAATGCAATGCGGATGCAGATAATGTACATATGGGAATGCGGGTGAAACTACATGTCAAATAATGTACACATGGGAATGCGGTGAAACTATAGGTCATGATGTTTAAGGTGAAGAGAGTTGATGAATATTGAATTCTTCACCCCTAAAAGTACACAGCGGAGAACCATTATCTTCAAAATTTCCGTTCTCTTGACAAGGGCCTACCATTATGCGTTTAGACTTACAACCCATGCCCAAAAGTGTATATGTCCAATCATTAAAATCATTTGTCTAAACGAGGCGCTCTTGAGACATGGTGTGTGGGTGAGCATGACTATACTGCTCGACCTTGTTTCTTATGTAGAGCGTTGTGTTTATTTTGTGACTCTGTTGAATGATGAGGCCTTGCCCATGGATATGGAAAGCTTAGTTTCGACGCACATGGGTTGAAACTGGGGTTTAGAATAGAACAACCCTCAGAGATGGTTTTGATGGGCATCGTTTTAATCTCAAATTTCCCTTCTTCATTTGTTAATTCTATCATGTTTACACCTAGACCTAGGTCATCGGAGGGAAGAGATGCTAAACCGAGAAGACTACCCATCCCTTGTGGCTCAAACGGGAGGAAGATCAGATCGTCACTCTCTAAGAGTTTCATACAATTTCCGTTGTGGTTTTAGTGGACACTTGTTTCCACATATATTGATTTACCCTTATCTGTTTTTGCCACCTCAAATGTTTTGGGTCAACTTCAACCTTTGGAGCGTGCTGGGGTGATTGGGACTAACTCTTTGTTAGAGGTGGTTTGTTCAATTGATTCGCAGGAAGTTCATACTCTGTATGAACTCCTTTCTTCTTGAGGTTTTCTAAGTGTATATGAAGGGCTTAGGATCCCTTAAAAAGCGATGAAGACTTTCTCCAAATGGAGGAATCTAATCTCTTGGAACAGGTAGAAGGGATAGCCTTCATTCGATGAATCCAGGGTCTCCCGAGGATCGTGTTATAACTTGTTTCCCTATCGATAATGTAAAACTCCATCAAGATGGTTTTTGGACCAAGTGTGACTAGAAGAACTATGGTTCCAATCGAGGTCGCTTTAAGACTATCATACCCCCGTAACGTGTTTCTTGTAGAGGAACAATTTGTCTCTCCATATCCCAACTTCTGCAAGAAAGAGAAGGGAACCACATTTACAGCAGCCCGTCATCAATCATGGCTCTCTTAATGCAATTGTTATAAACCCAGACTTGTAAAAATAAGGCAAGATCACCTCTTCGGGCAATTTCAGCGTCAGATGGCATCTTGTCTATATAAAAACAAACCCCTAGTATCCCTATCATTTCTATCCCGGAGGATGTATGTCAAAGTCAATATGATTTATTTGAGCACTAGGAGGTGGCGTAACATGGATTAAATGACCAAGACCTAGTGCATTGAGCAATGCAGAGCGATGCGCAGGTGAATTCTTCAACAAATCTAGGAATGAAATGTGAGAAAAGGTCTTGTTCAAATCCAATATTAAATCATAGGCTCCTACCGGTTTCACGATTGTGGGAACGTCATCTGTGGGAAGGAAAGATCGGGTAGGGGTTGTGAAACGTACTCCTTTCGTCCGAGTTGTTGCATTAATTTCACGCTCAACCTCTAGCTCAACTAATCCCAAGATTTTTGTGTTATTGTTTGAACCAAGGTTAGGAGCGACCCGAGAGTTATTGGAAGTTGAGGCTTCATGGTCATTGTTTCCTATAGGAATGCCTTTGTTTGTGTTTTGTGAATTCACCTTGAAATTTTCAGATGTGTAGGGAGCGGATCTCGAAATATGCTCACATTAGCGTTCTGAGGAGCTACAGGTCCTATATAGTCAGATGCATGAGTTTGTTTCGTGGATTTGCTAGGAACATGTCTACGAAGAGTTGCCATTTGATTTTTGGGAAGTCTTTGCGTAAACTTGTTGCAATCGCGGCAAGTCCTATTGTCATGACCCTGAACCTTATGGAAACCACAATATAGGTTAGGGTAATCTCTTGGTCTTTGATAAGCATCTTGTTGTTGTTGATTATAACCTCGGTTGTAATTTTGAAATTGATTGTTATAACCATGATTTGTTGCCCCTTGTCCAAAGTTTTGATACTGGTTTGGACCTTGGGTTTGATTTTATTTCTGGCAAATGATTTACTTAAATCCACTGTGTTGACAAAAGACACAGTGCTAGGGCTTCTTTGATTTCCCAAGTTGTTGTTATTGTTAGTGTTGTCGTTGTTTGGAAAACCAACGTTCTTGGCTTGATCAGTAGCACTATTCGTGGTAGCACCATGATTGCGATTCACACCTTTAGGTCCTTGGTTATTGGCACCATTATTTTAATGATTTACATTATTATTTTGATTTGGGGATACCAATTTCCCATTGGGACCATATGTCTTACGCCCACTGCCTATAGAGGCTTGGTCAATCCAAAGCGCACCTTCCAAAACTTCCTCATAACTATGGAAAGGAAACTTTTGGACTCTCCTCCCTCTTCCTTAATCTCTCGATTGAGAGAGTGAAGGAAAAGATCACAAGTTCCATCTAGTCCATGTTGGGTGCACTTGCAGAGGAATAGAGAACTTGGCGCCATCTCTAGATGAAATGGGTGGAGATTCATTTTGCTCCTGTCTAATATGTAGGAACTCCCTAATCCCTATACGCAACAACTTGTTCATGTCAAATGCTTTGATGAACTCAGAAACAAGTTGTTTGAAGGAATGTATGAAGCTTTTGGAATATGATAATACCAATCCAATGTGATTCCTTTGAGAGTCTTTGGAAAGATCTTAGCCACCACAACATCCCAAGGAAGCAATTCCCGATAGTAGTATAGTGTAGGCCTTGATATGAGCATTCGGGTCTCCTTCTCCCTTGATATGAGCATATGGGTGGGCGGAAGCATGAAACCACGTATGGTGAAGTCAAGAGGCTCTTTTAAGTACTGGGCGTATGTACCCATAGCGTAAGATTCCACCATATGAAGATCCTTGATAAGGAGGTGGAGGAGGAGTTGGACTAAGTTGCACTATAAGTGTTGACGGGAACGTATGGGGTCCCTTAATATGGCATGTAGGTAGTAGGAATGGTATATGGGTCCATCTCGGGGAGTTTTTGAATACATATGCATGTAGCTGGGATAGTACCAGGATGTGGACTAGCGAGTGTAAAACCAGGGAACGCCGCATTCCCTGTTGTGGTGGCATTCAAGAACGCACTTCGGCCATCCCTTGCATGGGATACGCTTGAGAAGGATGAGGACTGGTGTCCCCAGATTTCATCCTGAAATTTGTGACTACCCTATCCGAAAAAATTTCGTACTTTTAAATTAATGGGTCGCTTTTGTGTTTTTTTGTCGAAAGTTCTCAGATTGCGTCAAGATATTCCCAAAGAGCCATATTAGCCATTTTCGCCAAATACCCAGATGCCCAAAATTGTTATATTCTGTCGTCGGGATTTGTCTGTGGGAAATTTGTATTTAATTATTTTGAGCCCCGTTTGAGGCAATTTGCGCTCCGATTTAACTCTGTTGTGATCATACATATCGTTATTCCTATATACCAGTAGGGTTTTAACCAAGAATGCATTTTGGACTTTATTTGTGACTTTTGGCAACGTTTTGTGTTTTTGTGTTTTTCCCGTTTCGTTTTCTGTGAAATTTATCTAGATCAATTCCTTTGCCGGTTTGGCCTGATTCTTGACCCGGAGTAATTGGAGATCATATACACACGTTATGCCGAAGGAAGTCATCATCGGAGGTCCGGTTTCTTAGGAAAAGACGAAGTCGTGCACCAAAAAGCCTCTTTTGGGCTGGTCGCATTTTGGAAAAATAAGAATTGAAGTGGATCATGAGAAAATTAGAGCAGCGAGCAAATGGGAATTTTGTACTTGCTAGGAGGTACTTTTTCCCATGGAAGCAACGCCACTTAAGTGACAATGGGAAAATTAGAGGCAAGCAGCAGGGGAATTTCTTATCCGCCTGCAAGGTAAAAATTTTATCAGGAATAAAAGAAAAATCACTTAAGTGAATCATGGGATTTTATTGCTTGCCTTGCAGGGTAAATAATCCCATTATGAAAGTCAAGTGACTTAAGTGAATCATGGGATTTTCAGGGCTGCCTTGCAGGGTAAAAAATCCCATTGTCATGTGTTTCTTAAAAATAGAATCCTTTATGCTAAAAAGTGCCTCCTTGGAGAAGTAAAGGCAGCCTTTAAATTGATTAATTTAATTAATTATTCATCCAATTTTGGCGCCCAGGCTTGTGGAAAAGTCAACAAAAGTTAAAGGACAAAAGGTGGTTGAAAATAGACTGTTCTAAAATTAAATAAATAGTATTTATTTAATGCAGCCCCTTTATGTCAAAAAGTGCGCCCCTTTTGGGAGAGAAATAATACTTTTTAAAGTATTAAATGATTAAATTAATTCCTATTTTCAGTGGCTAAGGTCAAAGCATACTATGAGGCTTGAGTTAACTAGAAGTGAAGTTTAAAATTAAATAAATTTAATTTATTTAATGGCAACCATAAGCATGCACAAAATAGGCGCCCATTTGAAGAGTGAAGCTTATTAATTAATTAATTAATTGCCAGTAATAGCAAAGACATTAATTAATTATAGAATCACAAGGATTATATAAGTTGGGGGCTGCCATAAGGATAAATTAATTAATTCACAGTAAAGAAGTGCAGCCCAGAGGAAAAGTGCGCCCCATTCAAGAGAATTTTTGCTCAAAAGAAGGTGAAATTAATGCTAAAAGCTTCCAATTTTGGCGCAAAGTTGAAGGAAGTTGATTTGTGTCCGGATAATTGTTTGCATAGTGGTATAGGTGCTCAGTGTGAAGTTGGTAAAATTCATGCTCGCTTTGCATGCAAATAAAACATCGATTTTGGGGCAAGCAGGTTGAATTATGCAGATTTTTATGATTAAAATCCATTGCTCATGTTCCAATTGCCATCTTTGTCTGAATTAATTGCAAGAATTCATTATGTGTGCTTTACAAAAGAAAAGGAGCTTTAATCAATGTCCAATACATTGAATATATCCTCCAAATCTGAAGAATTATCCAGATCTGTACCAATTTTGAAGAATTCCGCGAATAAGAAGAAAAAGAATTATTCAAACAAAGATAGACAAAGCCATAGTGAAAAGGGATGAAAAAGAAAGCACAACGGAGTCATGCATCACTTCCAAATTTGCAGACATGGGGAGACACAAATCTAGGTCCGGAACCTCTTTCCGAATTGATTGATAGATCCAGATCGGGGAAAGACTTCACTCATGCGTGCAAATTAAAAGCAAAGTGGAATTATTCGAGTTCTGCAGCCTTTCCATACACACACAAGCTTTACTCAAGCAAAGTTCGTTATGGAGTGTGCTAGGTCTTACCATCCTTCATCAAGATCACATGCGAGATGCTACGGGAAAACAATAATTCGGTTTCGATGCGAGTTCATCAATTATTGCCAAGATTCCGGCTCGAAAGGTGGTGACTTCCATTAGCATTTAGGATGCCGCGGAAGCAGGGAGAAACATAGAGTCGATCGCGTGAACATAATGAACAGCAGATACATGAAGAAGACCAGATCTCCTTCTAAGTTCCCAAGAACTCTTCTGCGGTCCAATCAGTGCAGGAGGTAAATGATATTGCCAAATTGTTATGTAGATAAATGGCGAGGCGAACGCTCACACTTTCCGTACATGGATATATGCTTTCATCAGACCATTAAAGTCAACAAGATTGATTCCATAATCAATTGGTCGGAAATCATTAGCCGCAACATCATTGGTGAGCAACTCCAAACGTGAAGCGTACTTTCAGCTTCAAAATGACTTCTTATTTGGTATTGGGCAAGAACTTTACAAGGCATCTTCTCTCAAGTTTGGACAGATGTGGCGTTCTTTCTAAGGACCCCATTTTCGAGTGCTACCCATACTTATCTGTACTGCGGTGCAAGAAAGATTTCAAAGTGGTCAACGATGGATTCTTCTACAAATTCATTTGTAGGCTGCACGAGGACCTGAAGGCCAACAGGTGAGCAAGGAAGCGTGGGAAGTCAGATCCAAAGGCAATCTATTCATTCAATTTGAGATTTCACATACCTCAAGGTTATTGGCTTTTCTGGAGAACCGGTTAAGCTCGCCAAGATATCCGAATGATAGATTGATCACCATGGAGCCGAAGGCAACTTGTGGAGATACATTACCTTCAAATAAACGACACAAGTCTACGGGCTTCTTCCCGATCACTGTGGGACATTATAGCTGCCAGAGCATTCATAAGGCCCAAGGATTGGAAGCGGAAATGTTATCCGAGTATGAGCAAGAGTTCTTTCCAGCATGATTGAACTTCGATCCATTTGGAGTAGCCAGAAGACGATCTCCCAGAGTATGTTACATGTGACTTCATTAGAAGATTTTGGATGAAGTGCAAAAGTGAGTACGAGGTTAGAAAGAAGGATTTCAGAGCTATCAAGACGGCAAGTGTTCAATTTGGACTAGCATGGATACTCGGATCTTAAAGATGATGGGAATGTGTTACTTGACACTTCCCATCAAATGGGAGGAGATAGAGCCGTACTTCAGATAACGTAGGGGTTGCCATACTATCAAGAAAGGTCTCGGCATTGTTATGGTGAATACTTCAAACTAGTTGTTGACAAACGGATACTGCCTTGATGAATCAAATCACGGCAACTTTGGCACACGAGATTCCCTCAAGAGGATGCATGGAGGAGAAAGCAACGAAGATCCGAGAAGATGAAAGTGCACATAAGATCTCAATCAAAGGAGAAGATTACTTCCACGGCCATGACTTTAGTTCCGGCTTCTTCCAGCATCCAGTACTTCACCGACTGTTGCACCTCAGCAGGACACTTCCATGCCTCCACTGAATCCGGCGACATTCATCTTCTCTCCTCAGCCACTCCGTTCAAAGACTGCCTTAAGAGACGCAAGTTGCAGATGACAGAGTTCGAAAGAGCTTTGTCTTTGGATGATTCGAGTAAGATGACAGCCATAACGCTATAAAGTAGATTTCGATGGAGAGGAAACAGAGCGGGAGATAGTAGTGCACTCAGAAACTTCTCATTCTCCGAGAAGTAACTTCTCAAAATGGTTGGCTTCGCAGTTGGTTCCAGAAGCTAGAGTGGAAATGAACTTGGAAGAACACAACTTGCAGCTACTCTGGAGTCTAGGCGGAAAGACAGAAGACCTAAAGTTGCTAAGGTAACTTCAAGGTTGATCATCGAGGAGTCGGGGCAGAAGTTCTCACGAGATGTCAGTTCCGACGGAAGGAAAGAAGGAAGATGAGCTCACGGCAGAAGATGTAATAGTAACCAGAGTACCCATCGGTCAAGCCACCATAGAAGGATTGAAGCAGGATACACAGACATTGATAGATGCTCTATTCCTTAGGCTTCGACAGAGAAAAGGCTGAGAAAGACGAGCTTGTAAGCAAAGTATCTCAGTTGTGCGAGATCATAGCCAAGGTTGCTAAACCTTCCACTCAGCCCATTTCAGAGCAGGTGAGTGATCATCTTATGCAGGAGATGGAGAATGCAAGCAATCAGGTGAAAGCTATTGACGAATGGAAGAATCGATTATTCGCCAAGCTTCAGTACAACTCGAGAGGTACCAATTACTCGAAGGTTATGTATGATGCAAAGCAAATCAGTCAAGCAACCGGTGACGAGCATAGTAGATATGAACATAGTCTGCTAAGAGTACTGAGTACTTTGACCGAAATCAACAAGTGTCGGGAGAAGTGTTGGTTGCAGCAGCGGATTGTATCATGTGATCGGTTGAGAAGGGGAAGCAGCCTAGAGTTTACATTATCTTTCCGTTTGGAGATCTGCAGAGTTTTGTCAAGAGGATGCAGCACTGAGAGTAGGACATTGTCTTTACCAAACAATATCATTTCTTTCACTAAAGAGGAAGTGGTCGGAAATGTTACTTCATAAGTGCGGATCATTCTAGCAGAGTGCATAATTCCCGGAAGGGTCTCTTCCGATGGTACAAAAGAGAATTGATGAAGCTATTAAACCTTTCACGATGAATTCCATTAGCGAGACTAGTGGCACTCAGTAGGCGGATATGCGAGCTTCGGGCCAAGCTTGGAGGATGTGGAAGAGTGTATCAAGGTGTTGAACGAAGGATTGCCGCAGCTTCAGATGCGAAAAGGAAGCAGTGGCTAAAACAGATGGGAAGATGTTGAATTACATGTCCGACAAGTATATCCAGATCGTAACAAAAAAAAGACAAATGTTACACTTGGCTTGACTTCTTCTTTTATTCTTTCTTCTTTTATTTTCATGTTCCCTGATGAAATTGTAAAACATTAAAGTTATTGGTTTTGAAACCATTACTTTAAGTTATGTGGAACAATTATATTAGTTAAGTGATACATGTGTCACTTAAAGAGAAGTTAGTGGAGGATGATTGTCAAATGTCATCTTTACTTGTTCTTTATGTTTCATTTCAGTTGAGTTTCCTATTTGTACTTTCCTTCTACATTCTATAAGTAGAAGAAGAACCTCCAGTTAAGGATCGAGAAATTGTAAGTAACATTCTTCCTGTTCCGAGACTTTGTGTTAAAGCCCTTGAGAGCCACGTGAAGCAAAGGAATATACAGAGCAGATTTCGGAGAACTTTGTGTCACGGTGTATTGTGTTTTTGTTTTTTATCTTAGATCTTTTAATAGACTTTGTGTTATTTTAGATCTAAATCTAGAGTTGTCTTTGCTTATAATTATGTGTTTATATCTATTGGTTTTTCTATGTGCATACAATCAACTCGCTATCTATTGATTGGGATGCACATCTTCCCCATTTCTTCTTTGTGTTTATATAATTCCTTCTTCTATAAATATTTCCTTTCTTTAAACAGATGCTTACTTACTGCAGAATCAGACATACCTATGGTTCATGAGTAACAGTTAAAGTAAAACCCCATATAGATACTAACATACTTTAATTGACAAATCTAACACGAGAGCCTCACCGGTAAATGAGAGAGATTTATCTCATGGATCGCCTAGGTTTTGTGTTATGCGAGAAAATCTAGCCAACAACCCATCCCTAGTGTGTCTAACCCCGTGAGAAGATCACCGGATTTGAATGAGTCGGATAACCTTGTTGTACGAGATATTGCGTTGGTTTCTCATGGAAGGGATGTATCCTTTTGTTGCCAATTGGATACCCCATGTTATGCCCTACCGCATGTGTTGATTGTGAAGTCTCAGGCACTTTCTAGTTCTCTAATCCTCCCCACTAAAGTAGAAATGAGATCATTGGGAGAGGATTGAGTCCTTGTTGGGTGCCTGTGGCGTAGGGTTTGATTGCAAAGCTCCACGATACCCCTGTCATGAATTGTTCGATGTTATAATTCTTGTCTTCCTCGAAGTAAGAATCTTGGGATAGGTATTCGAAATCTCAAAGGTCGTGGCCTTCATTCTATCCAAAGACTCATCTATCTGATGAAGAGGTTTAGCTATTCGTGTGAATAGACCATCCTTCGTTGATTGCATGGCAATGTGAGGTCTCTGACAAGACCCTATGGTAAGAAACTGTTCCATTTGTGATAACAACATGATTTAAATTGGGTTGATCGTTTTGCATGTCTAATCTTATTTGATCCACCTCCTCCATCCTTACATAGCTAATGGGGTTTAAAGTGTAACTACGGGAAGTTTGAATGTTGTTTGTGTAATTGTCGCCCCATCTTGAAAGAGAAGGGGATTGTTGTGGTTGCACGTTGGTGTAATATCTATCAGAGCCAAATGGCCTACCAAACTCTCTTCCAAACATATTTTAGAAAGTATAAAATACCTACCAAAATAGGGAAGAAATAGAGAGGTGATGTAATAACAATGAAAGAAAAGAAACAAGGAATTAATCCTTCACGTCGGGTTCACCAATTTATACGGATGAAAATGAACACGTGACCTTCAAGCCGCACTCGACCCCCCGAGGTCATGCCGGAGCAGCCGATGTTTGAATGTGTGGCTTTTTATAGGAGGATCGGTGACTAAGATCTAGTAGTGTGATCTCCACAGTAGCCGATGAGTTGACAAAGGGGAGATTTAGAGGCTATGAGCAGTAGCATAAATTCCCTATGGTTTGTTTGCCTAAATTGAATCTAAGTGTTGATCTAGTTCGAAGTGTCCATGAAAAAAGTGAATGAAATTAACAATCTATGCTTGTTGAAAGAAAACTAATCTAAACAAACCACAAAGCTGAAATATTACAATCACAAACAACAGTTTACTTTTATTCTAAATAATCAAATCTACTTTGCACTAAAACTAAACAAGCAAGACAACCCGGTGTGGTTATTCACTGTGTTGAGCGTATTGAAACTAAACTAAATCAAAACAATGACTTTTCCAAATGATCTATGATATGTAGACAACCTCCTACAGATATTATCTCCTTCATATCCACAAGGATAGGAAGAAGGGGATTCGCTCATCGGGGTTCGCATATGAAAGATTCAAACCCTCTTGGAAACTAATTGCTTGCAAATAAAAGGAAATTGATTTCTACTCTATTTGACATGATGTAACAATGATAAATTGTAAGAATGAAGGAAATAAAACAATAAATCCAACCTGGAATTCACAGAACAAAGGTAAATCCAGTGTAGTAATTTGTCCCCTCAGTTTGTCCTTTCTTTCTCTGAGTGTTCATATGAGTCCAAGGGATTGGGAATGCAAGAACAACAAGAGGATGGCACTTGAGCAATGACAGCTTGATGGCAGTCCGGATGCAATGCAGGCAAAAGAGAGATAGCACAAGAGAACGAGCTTGGCCATGCTGACCCTAAGAAGATCGTAGCAGCAATACAATGCAAGATACACAAAATTCTCAGCCTTTTGCTTGAATACAAGCATGGAATATATAGGAATGAAGGATAGAAGGTTACTTCATGCACAAAGCAAGAAGGAGGAGTTCCAACCAATTAAATCTATTTAAAAATAGAAGACTATTTTTAGGCAATTTGGTTCACAAATGCACCCTAAAAGTCAAGTTAAGTGAAAGCACACATGTCAAAATCACGCATGAAGAGTTTCGGAAAAGCGTTTAGGACCGCCGCACAATCACGGGAGGCGGTCCTATCACTAAAGCCAAAAATGCATAGAAATGAGAGGGAAGTTGGAAGAAAGCATGGAAAGGCTAAGTAAGGATGTCTAGGCTACAAATATACACTACAAATGGGTTTTGGAGCTCGAACACCTTCTGAAAGGACATGAATCATCATTGGGGACCTTTGTAACCGTTTTCCGACAATGTAGCACATGCAATTTTGGGTGTGTATAGTTCCAACAAATTAAAAGATTAAGTAAAGCTTAGTGGATGGTTTTTCACTGTTTGACCTTTGACACCAAACAAGGGATATAAAAGGAGGTTGTTTTTGGCCTCATTTGCACATCTTCTTGGGTGCATATACACTTATTATTTGGATTTTGGGTTGATTGTTCGATACCTTTCCACTTAAAGGCAAAAACCTCAGGTGTGGCATGCAAAGAGGACGAACCCCATCCTGTGGCATAATGGAGAAACGAAAATTCTCCATATTGGCAAATTGAAGGCATTTATTGAAGACTTTGTTGCTGATTTGGACCTAGGGCATCAAGAAGAAGACTTACAAAGAGCTTTGGCATATTTTGGAGCTTCTCTCCGAGGAGCGATTAGGGTTTGCATGTGATTTGGTGTCTTCTAGGGCACATAAATCATTTATTCTTTGGTAATCAGATTTATCATATTTTATAAGGTTGGAATCTATCATCTTTTGTTATTGGGGTTTGGGGACCTCCATTTTGATGCGTTCATTGGTTGTACTCTGTTGTTCTAAATTAATTGTCTAGTTGAGACTTTGGTCAAGTCTTATGGTGAAAGTGGCTTTAAATCTTCTTAAAGTGTTTTCATATGTTGTTGATGAGTTCTTTGATGGTATTTGGGTGACTTCTCACTAATTACAAGCTGCTGTTATAAAAACAGACTGCTGATTTACAGCTTTCATAAAACAGACTGCTGATTCCTTAATATTGATATAAAATTTGGGGTTTGTGTGATTTCCTCTTTTTTCAGTTTCAGCCCTAGAAAGAGACTTAGTGTTACATCTAAGCATCCCAAGGCCCAAAAATGCGGTGATCTAGAGCAGGAGGATGCTTTAATCGAACGGGAAAAGGAGTCTTGTCTACAAGGGGTGATGATCGCAATGGATGAAGATGGCTCGCAAGATTCCCACCTTCTGAAGACCCTCTCCTAGCTTTGAATTCATCGAAGAAATCTTTGATTGCAAATAGTCCTACTTAAGAGGCTCATGGGAGAGGCATCAACCAAGGACTTTCACCCATGGATGTCTCTCATTTACTTTGATCGCCACAATTGGGACTCAAAAGATTGATTGGAGCCAAATGATCAAGTAATAACAGCACTCGCAGTTGGTAAACCTTGAGAAAACAAAGAAGTTCACAATGACTTCTTATTTGATATATGTAATCGTAGAAACTTTTCAAGAAGTGGCTCGGCTATCTATCGAAAGAAATCTCCCAAAGGGTGCTCCAGTGTATAAGTATAAAGTCTATCCGCAATTCACCTTGGAGCAAAACAAGAGGCATTATACCAAATTCAATGAGGTCTTTGTAATGCCCTTGATTAGGAAAATGGAAGGAGATATCAATCTGGGTTATCAATGTAAACTTGTGTATTGATCAACAAGTATGGAAGCTATTTTACGCAGTTCAAAACATTTCCCTATATCCGTGTTGGAGGATTTGATGAAGCTCAGTGAAGCTTCCTGCACCCAAACAACAAGTTGGTCATCCTCGAGTTGGTCGACAATTGTCAGAGTACATCCCAAATGTCGCCAAGGAAAGAAGAAAGGGGTATCCAACAACAAGTTGGTCATCCTCGAGTTGTGTCGACACTTGTCTAGCAGTACATCCCAAATGTCACGAGGGAAAGAAGAAAGGGGTGTCTACTCTTGTAGGAACTTGGGAGATGCAAGTAATATTACATAAAGCTTCCTAGTGGCTATACAACCTATATATGCCTACTTCACCAAGAGGTCATAAGACAATAGACAATATATGGAAGTTGAGCGTAGTATCTCGCCATTTCTCATCAACCGAAATGGAGGATTATTGGGAAGATTGTACAACGAGATTGAAGTCATAAGACATTAGACAATTTATGGAAGTTGAGAGCAAGTATCTCGGCATTTCTCATCAACCGAAATGGAGGATTATTTGGAAGATTGTAACAACGAGATTGAAGTCCACCAATGAGACTTCGGTTTCCAAAATCAAAGTATAACAAATGAAAGACTTTACCTCAAATGGGTCGCAATGGACATCAAGATGATGCTAGTGATTTGTTCGAACCGGGATACCTAGAGTTCATTCGCTTCAAACCTATCCCTCCTATAGACTGGTCAGACCTACACCTATGCCATGAGCCTCGCTAAGTAGGAATATGTAATCGCAGAGATTTCTTCGATGAATTCAAAGTGGGAGAGGGTCTTCGGAAGGTGCGAAAGCTTGTGAGTCGTCTTCATCCATTGTCGATCGTCACCCTCAGTAGGACAAGACTCATTTTCCCATTCGAGCAATGCATCCTCCTTGCTTTCAAGATCACCGCGTTCTTTCAATCCCTTCGCCTTAGGGGCCTCTTCAAAGCTCGTTAGTGGGGCTCTACCTTTGGGGGTAGCCTCGCATTGACTTCTGGACCCTAGAATCCACCCTCTCCTTTATGGCATAGATTTTATGGTATGGATTTAGGGATGGATGGATGGATTGGAACAGTCCAACCTCGCTGCTAATACCTGAACCCGCCCATGGCTTTACATAAATGAGGATGACCCTAAAATTACACTTTGGAATTTTTCTATTCTTTATGTGAAAATACGAATAAGATTTTTTCAATTAATTGTCTATCAGAAAGATTGGTACAAAATCCGAACAAAAACTGAATTTGATATACCTTGGCCTTGGGATGCTTAGACATTTTTAGATCCCTTCAAAAGATAATATGGAAATAATGGAACCATCATCGGCGATGATAGTTTGATTTCTCGCTTCATAATTCTAGGCGCAAAGCTAACTCGGGCACAGTGAAAGTTAGTGTCTTCAATTGCCAAACGGGAACTTTGTAGCTTGCAACCGTTATGAAATATTTTGTCGACTAGTACGTTGTAGGTTCCTTCTTCCATCCTCCATTTCAGGTCATTGAAATCCATATGTCCAACATTGTTGTCTCCAATATTCGGATATTTAGAGATAGGGCATGAGATGGGTTCGTATTTGAAATAATGGAATTTCATGTTGCGAATTTGTGGTATCCAAGGACTCGAGATTGTTGGTGGAGTTTTGGAGAGACAAGCGGAACGAGATTGTGGCTTAGTTTGCAGAATTCAAGGTTTTTTATGGTATTTCAGGATGAAATCTTGTTTAGGCCATTGTGGGAGCAAATCATATCCAAATTGGATGAGACTTGATTTGTCGGGAAGGTATTTCCAAAACAAAGAGATGCTCCAATTTTTGTGACAATCTCTCATCGGAAATGGCGGGAAACGACGAAACAATCTTTGGGTTTACATGGCGAGCTTCGAAAATGGATTTTCAAGCAAAAAAATGGTTGAATAATGTGAAACAATTTTCTCCTCTATAGCAAATGGGTAATGGACAAAAATGAGGGCGTTCTAGATGAGGATTCATGGGAAAATTTTCACACAAGGTTTGGTCTTGAGGTTTGCAAGTTGTGTTTGTTTGAAGTTTCGAGGAAAACATGTGAAACAAGGGAATTCAGGACAACGATTTTCAAGTGAATTTAGAAATAAAATCACTTCACTACACCCCCTTGATTCGTAGATCGACTTCAAGGTGCTTCCAAGGAGATAAGATAAGATAAGTATATTAATGTCCAACAAATGACCACAAAAGTAGGTCAAAGGGACTGCAGAAAAACAACGAGCACCGATACAAGGTGGGAAAACCAAAGAGTTCCCATGAAAGATGAAATACAAAAGCCAGAAGAGGTGGCCAACAAGAAGAAGAAATCACACGCACCCAAAATGGGGGTGGAAAAACAAGTGAGAGGAAGAAAGGGGGAAAGACGACTAAGGAGAAGAAAAGAGGAAAGCCCATCAAGGATGGAAGATCCAACTCTCCTAACATCCAAGGCCGACTGGAAGAAGTTGAGGATAGAATGCCGACCAACCGAAGAGAGAGTCTGCCTATTATGCCGTTGTCTGGATACAATATTATCCCTCTAATGCTTGGTGGATCTCATTTGTCGCCTGATGCTAGGCCTAGTACGGGAATGTTCTGTGATGACTCAGGGAACCATGGATGGTTTCCCTGGGCCGAACCAATCTAGAGGAAGAAGCGGGAATGCCTCTCTCACAAGGGTGCTTAACGCCTCTCTCTCCGCCGTAAAGTAAACCGTGAGGAAGGAAGTGATCCGCTAGGTAGAGTCTGGTCTAAGATGCGGCTGAAGATTGTGTTTACGAAGCTTCAAAGCCTCCTATAAATATAAAGCCAGACACTCTCGAACATCGAACATGAAGAAGTCGAAAGACCAAGCGCCCTACTAAATAAACAGTGAAATCTCCCTCTAATCTTGTAGTAAATGGGGCACCGAAAGATGAAGTGTGTTTCCGTCTCGGTCTCTGAGACTACACAACTAGCAGATCCTGTCCAAACGATCAAGGTGGTGATCTGTCTCACAACGAAACCTATGAGAACCAACCCTGAATTGACCAAGGGGAATGTGAAGGGCATGCATCTAATGTCGAAGGGTGTACTGAGGGTGGATAATGAGACCGTCCCTCAACTCTAAAAATGCTCAACGTAAAAGGCCATCTTAGGATGTAAACCCCCCTGAGGATTTACCCATCAGTATGGATGAGTCAGTCTCCGTAAATATCGTCTTCGATAATCTTGTTTCGTAGGAAAAATATGGCTTTGAGTGTTCAAGGATACCGAAAAGGTGGAAGATGGTCCATTTGAATACCAATTGCCCCCAAAAGTTCGAAGACCTCAGCATACCAACCTCAACGCGATCGGTGGGGAGTCTGAAAGAGAAATAGCCTTAGAAGAACAATATGCCAAGCATGGTACTGTCCCATCCTTGGCAAAGCAGTTATGCTGAAAGCCTCAAAACGTGGTCTCGATCCAAAGGATGGGCTCCAAACTCGCCAAAATAATGTGTTGGTACAGATGTATTGCTTACACCTAATGAAGCGACGAAGGAAAAGAGTTTGGACACTCTTGATGGAAGCTCAGTCAAGACTCGAGGAAAAGAGGGTCCCTGCGATAGATAGCCCTTGTTAACTCGAGGTTGAGAGCCTGTCTCAAATCAAGGCCAGAAAATAGAATCCTCGATAGGTATAAGAGCTGGTGATCTCAATCTCCTCACCTCTGAAGAAGTGGAGATGTGAGGTCTTCAAACCATTGAAGACCATTACCTTGGTTTTACCAAGGTTAACCGTCAACTGACAAAGATCTCAAAACAA
The DNA here is from genome assembly GCA_018340775.1 of Taxus wallichiana var. yunnanensis. Lineage (NCBI taxonomy): Eukaryota > Viridiplantae > Streptophyta > Pinopsida > Cupressales > Taxaceae > Taxus > Taxus wallichiana. The sequence goes on from CM031240.1 coordinate 828,798,592, forward strand.
GGCTAAGGCATCGAGTTGTCTCTATAAGCCCTCTGGAGAAGAAGCCAAGAGAACCACATCATCTCGCAAAAAGAATCAAAACTCCTGCACAGAGGCACCCATCACTTTCCTCAATATACTCATGAAAAAAGACTCAAGCTTGTCAATGTAGATCCCAAATAGAGTCAGATAGGGATAGGGGGTACCACTGTTTTACCCTAATGGTACTCTTGATGAACTCCGACTCTCCCTAAGAGTCAGCAGAGGCGACCCATAACATTCTTTGCACAAACGCATAATGGCCATGAGAAGGGCCTGGAAATACAAATGTCACGGAGCCGCTGAAAAAGTGCCCTCACAAAGCAACAATAGACCTTCAACGAAGCGCATGACATGCCTCCTTAATGGTGGCTCGAAAGTGAAGATATGGTCGTAGTTTGGTGATCAAGCCGAAAGTCAACCCGCCCCCGGCCCTAATGTTTCTCCACTCTAGCTCCTGGATAATCGCATATGTAACATTATAGCATAAAGTTTGGCGAATGTATGACCCACCATAATGGTCCTGTAGTTTTGGGGTCGAGTGGGACCCGACTTATAAATCGGTGAATGATATGGCGTGCCCAAGATGGAGGAAACCCCAAACAAACCACGTGATCAAGAGGTCGGTCAAATAACTACAAAGAACCCTTGACCAAGTTTGAAAATTATGCTTAGAACCCTCATTCGTTGTCCCGCTACGATTCATCATCTCGATTGCCTCTCTAATTTTAGTATAGGTGAAAAGGTGGCACAAGGAAGGTCGGTGGTCAACTTGGATAAGAGGTTGTCCGGAGAATATCATACTGATTGGAGGTGTGAGAGAATATGGAATTGGGGTTAAGCTCAACGAGTAGAGATGAGTGGCAGGGGTAATCGGTGCACCGTAAATGCTTAGGAGAGTGCCAATGAGACTCGCATAAAGTTCTGCCTCACGCTAGGGAATGAAGAGGTGTTCTTTACTTTAAAAGGAGAGGGTGTGCTCAAAATTTTAGAGAGTTTTGTCCATGGGATCATGAGATATGAGAAAAACAAGACCTAACAAAACTAGGGCACATAGTTGGTTTGATGGCCATGGAAGGAGGAAAAACAAAAATTCAATGGAGTTTAGAGCTGCACTTTATCTATTTTCAGAAGTTGGGCTTTGGGGGAAGGGGGAGAAACTAGATTTGAAAATACACCTTAAATGGAGGACGGATTTGAGTTTTGTTTCAGGCAAAGAGGAAAATGTGCCTACTTTGCTTTCCTCCTCACAAAGGGTTCTCCAACATGGGCGCATTTTTGAGGTGCAATGGACACACCAAAGTGCGCCAATGTCATGGAGCCTTCAAAAATGTGCCTTGCTTAGCATGAGGAAGTCAACAACAAACCAAACAAGCTTAGTTTTCTATTTTCATGTTACTTTTTGCCTTTTCACATCAACCAATAAGAGGGCACACTTATGTTGGAGGGGATTCAAAAGACACTTGACAAACTTTGTTTTGCAGACCTCCAAAAGGCTGCCAAGCTCCAAAAGTTCACCAAGATCACTTAAGTTGCTGACATCAACAACTAAACGAAGAATTAGGACATGAGATGCACTTTTTGGTCTTACACCAAAACTTAACCTTTCTAGGGCGTATAATATATCAATTTGACTAGAAATGGGCCTACAACCAACAGATGCAATTAGAAACCTTGAAAATGACTTCTCCTGAGTTTTGAGTCAACTCACATTTTTGTATAAGGAAGCATGACATGTGCTGAGCTAAGTCGCTACATGGGCTTGAGATGGATATTGTTATCCAAAATGTGCCCCCCCGCTCATTTTGTGGCTAACTCCTCTCATTCTTCCCTCTCTTGTGCCTCACCACAAAATTTTGCTTTGTGCACTCAAAACCTTCCTCGAAATGGCATTTATTGGATAGAGCTCTTTCTCACTTTCCGAAGGTAAAGTTTTCCTCCTAACTCCATGTATTTTGAAGTTATGGCTCAGTGAGTTTTTTGGAAAAATTTTCCCCGAAAGGCCCAAGGTCAATGAGATGCCGCCACATGGCACCTAGAGTGGCGGAGTGGGAAATTTTGGAAAATTTTCCAAATGACCAAAAGGTCAAAATTCAAAAAATTCAGTAACCGACCCGATTTGGCCCTATTTTTCCCTAAAACTTCAAATCGCCATATCTTTCGATCCAGATTTCGGTTTTTCGTTCTTTATATCAATGGAAAGCTGGTAAAATTCTCTACAAGATTCCGAGGTTATTTTTGCATTTGCAGTGGAGTTTGAGAGAGAAAATTAAGAAACGCCTCTGCAGACGTGGTCATGGGACAGAAATGACGCTTTCAACCACCGCTTTTAATGAAGAATGGCTAGCATTCTCTGCCAAAGATGGTTAAAAATGTCGAGAATGGGTCCGCTGTGGCGCCCATGCTGTTTTGATGGCATTTTGGTCAATGGTTGAACCCCTCGCGACGTTTTCCGCATTTCTCTCTCCGGGGTCGTTTTTGTACATTTGTAAAGCGTAATGAGTTCATTTTTTGCAAAGGGAGACACTTTTTCAGCTCCGCAACTTCCTTTTCTTCCTCCTTGGCAAAATTTGTGAAGAAATTTTACCTTTCCATGTAATGCAAAGACCTTTTCTTGCCTCTCGGATCACTGTAATGTACCTGTATTGATCCGAGATGTTGATATATGTTCTATGATTAAAATCCCTCAATCCTTTCATATATCTATCATTGCTTTCTTGATCTTTCATTACATTTTGAGCATTTGTGCATGTTTTGTAGGCCTGTGTTTCCTTGTGGATTGTGTATTTTATGCAAGATCGTGTGTCTACAACTCCTTTGGTTCATCACCTATTAGCATTAGTTCTTTCTTTTTTGCATTCTCTATCTCTGTCTCCTGGAATTTAGAGTAGATTTAGGAGTTTAAACCTCTGCATTATGCAAGTGAAATAGTTGATCGAGGAGTTGAGGAACCAACCTCTAATCTGGAGATTCCTCTTCCATTTGCAAGTCCCACACTGGGAAGAGGATTCAATGTTGTGCAATCACACTCGGATGCATAGGGTGATCAAACTAGAAATCTGATCAACATCCGTGGGGTGCTGATTTGCCACAAAGATATGAACAAGCTTAACTTTGTTTTGCACCTCCAAAAAGGCTGCCAAGCTCCAAAAGTTCACCAAGGTCACTTAAGTTGTCGACATTAACAACTAAATGAAGAATTAGGACATGAGATGCACTTTTGGTCTTACACCAAAACTTTACCTTTCGGGGCGTATAATATATCACTTTGACTAGAAATGGACCAACAAATCCAACAGATGCAATTAGAAACCTTGAAAAATGAATTCTCCTTGAGTTTTGAGTCAACTCACATTTTTGAATAAGGAAGCATGATGTTGAGCTAAGTCGCTTACATGGGCTTGAAATGGATATGAACAAGCTTAACTCCACCCAAGGTTCCTTGCAATTTCTCTCTTCTTAAAAGGCCCTGTGCCTCAATGTCCAAAAGGTTTTTTTATCACCCGTAGTGCACCTTGATTAGAGAATGATGAGCACTCTCTCTTTTGTTGACAAAATTGGAACACTTCAAGGTCAGGAACCTATAACTGAGGTGAACCTCCGTGAGTGGGCTGGTTCCCTTGTGAATCACTTGAAAAACTAAAAATGACAAGGAAAAGGGAGAAGGAATGCGGGAAATGTAAGGATTGCGGTGATACACCAATGAATTGACACACACATGTACTACTGTATACAAAAAATATAGAGATTCACATACATGCACAACTTCAGATTAATCTGCATAGATAATTCAAAGGTTTAGGCAAAGGGCAGCAGCAGTAGGGAATAAATTCCACAACAAGGCAACACAATACCCTAACAAACACAAAGAATACTCAGAAAACCAGCGATGTAGAAGGCAAAAATGGAGCTTTTCTATTCAGAGATGCAAGTACAAGCTAGGACTACAGTGTAGAACAACTGCAAAAAAGTGTGTATGTATTTTTCTTTACAAGAATAAAGCCTTTAAAGGCTGCTTCCCTTTGTACCTGCCTTGAATTTTGTGCATGCAACACTTCTATTGATAGAATAATCACCCTCTTTGACTCCCTGAAGCATGCAACTGCTTGGGAATAATAAATAAAATATTTATTACCCTGCTGCGCCAATTTTAATGTATGTTAAGTGTCTAAAACATAAAACAAAGACCATCTTTGACTGCTGCGTTGAAATTCCTTGTAACTGCTGCACCTTATTTTATTTATTTATCCCCTCATCTCTGTTTTGTCCTATGCACTTTTCTGTTTTGTCTTTAGTGCCTTACCTTTTGCTAAGGCTACGTGGAAGATAGAGGCTTTGTGTTTAATAAAAACAAATAAAATCTCTTCCTTTTAAGCTGTTGTGTTGAATCTTGGGAGACTGCTGTGTTGAATGGCATGCAAAGTGTCCATAAATAAATAAATATCCTCTCTTTCAACCTGCTGCGTGGAAGATAAGCCTGTTGCTAAAACAATTAAATATCCTTCCCTTTAACTGCTGTTAATAACAATTAAAAATACCCCTGATTTACTGCTGGAAATGGCGCAGCCTTTTAGGCAAATAACAGCATGCAAAAATTCTTTTAATTCACCCTTGAAGCTTTTATCCTTGGCGCAGATTTCCATGCACAATTTTAGCTTCCTTCAGCTGCCTCTATCGTGGGCCACAAGTCTATTTTTAACTGCTGCTTTTATTGATTTAATAATAGCAACTCTATCTCTTAATTATCCATTCTTATCTGCCTTTAGCTGCCTCTATTTTTGGCGCTAATTTCCATGCATTGGCTCTAATTCTTTGTGCATGCAAGCACTCTATTTTGGGCACTTGCTATTTTTAGCAAATGCTAAAAATAGTGTTTTTCCAATTCACCCAATTTCAATCTAGATCACTTTATTTTTGGCGAGTGCTAAAAATAGCAAAAAGCTTCGCCAAAAATAGCCAATTTACCCAAAAATACCTTTGTTCGATCTGGCATGGAAAACTATGGTAACAGTTTCTGCTTTCGATGTTTGAAAATTTCTATCTTGAATATGTCATCATCTAGTATACCTTGAAAGATTTTTGATGACTATGATCTGGGATCCTGAAACCTTCCACCCAAGTTTATCTTTCTTTGACGGCCGACAACACCTTTTCCCCAAAAATTGCCAGAGGTGAATGAGGTGAATGTGTTCCCAAGTTTAGAGAAAAGCTCCCAAAACCTTTCCTAAATCACTCTGTCGTGAAGTAGACTCAAATACCTTCCCACTGATTGTAATCTGGGCTTCTGAAACCACCTGAGGCTCCCGGAACCTTCCGCACAAGTTTATATTTGAAAAGGGACAATTTGACAATTTTGATCCACTTGACCGAAAAGTGACAAAAAAAATTCTGTAGGGTTGTCAAGTAAAAGGTGGAGACATTTTACATGCCAACAGGAATTGTCCACCTCATATAGAGAAAATGGCTTTGTTTAAACTGAAATTTTGAATCCCCGCTTAGTTATGATCTGACTGCTGCCATTTTAGTCCCCCAACAATTTTGGTCAAAATCCATGAGAGAATATACTATTTACACCTTTCCTCGAGTTTATGCTACTATCAACCCCAACAATTTTGGTCAAAATCCATAAGAGAATATACTATTTACACCTTTCCTTGAGTTTATGCTACTATCAATGTCCTATCCCATATAAAGACTGCCAAGACATGTTTTCTAAAGTTCAAGCTCTTCTTGAACTCAAACTGATCAAAGTTGCTAAGTCTCCTTTCCTCACACTGCACTTTTGAATCGCTACTAGTTAGGATCTGTCTGCTGCCATTTGAGTCCCCAACAATTTTGGTCAAAATCCATTAGAGATTATACTATTTAAACCCCTCCTCAAGTTTATGCTACTATAAATCCTAGTCCTATCCCATATAAAGACTGCCAAGACATGTTTTCTAAAGAACTCAAACTGATCAAAGTTGCTAAGTCTCCTTTCTCTTGTCCTGCCTTCATGGTCAGTAAGCACCATGGTAAAAATCAAATGGGGATTTATTATGTTGAATTAAATGAGATAATTACAAAGATATTCTGCTACCCAATTCTGCATAAAAGCAATTATTATAATGCATTTTCCCAACAAATTATACTCTTGGTTTGACTGTAAGTCAAGGTTTACTAATTAAGAACCCATCAACCTCATATAGATAAAACAACTTTCTCTACACCGCAAGGACAATACTAATGGCTATTCAACCTTTTAGTTATTTCCAAGAATGGATGGAAACTATTTTCAGGCCTTGCTATGATTTTATTGTCATCAATACAGATGACATTTTGCTTCTGAATAAGCTCACCGAAAACTCAACATAATTATGTTAAGATTTAACCAGTGCTCTGTAAAGTATTTTTCCCCATCTTTCCTAGTTATTTTCACATCACATGTTGCAGACTTTCACCAATGCCTCCATTTTTCCGAAGATAGTCTCAATGAATATTCTATTTTCCTTGGCAAACATTTCTTAAATAGTCTCAAAGAATATTCTATTTTCCTAGCTATCTATGTAGACCAGAATTTGACCAAAATTGTTGGGAATTCAAATGGCAGCTATCAGATTGTATTTTTGGGATGATGAAAAGAGTTGGTTTTTCAAACCGTATTTGATCACGAAGATTGGATTGCATCTTGCTGCCGGTAAAAGGTGGCAATACATTGGAACTCTTCAAAGAGATCAAAAGACTCATATTGAACAATAAGTTTGGTAGTTTCAAGAGCGAAAAGTAAGGACACATGAGCATACTTTTAATTGTAATAGAAGTCTACACAGATACCTGAATACTCATTGAAACTATTGAGAAAACGTGCGCCAAGGATAATATCTTCTGGGAGATTAGGGTATCAGTTAAAGTGTGTAATATGTGACATTTTGGAAAATAACTAGGACAGATGGGGAAAATGCTCATATACAGAGCAATACTTCATCAGACCATAACTTTGAGTTTTTGGTAATTGTTTCTAGAATTGGGGATGAAGGACTTCATCTTTAGCAATATTTTGTAAACAACTTAAATCAATTAGGAAAATGCAGCACATAACAAGGCATACCTTCAAATTGGATTGCGACGTTGATGTACTAGCCATTAGATCCTCTTCCAAACCATGAGTAGGATTGCACAAATTCATGAACCTCTTCTGGAACCATGACATGGATTACTGCTCTACCAAATTATTCGACTGTATAGCATTTCTTAGATGCCATTCATTTATTAGGGACATGTTTGGAGACAACAACTTGGTTTTTGGAGGGCTTTTGCTACATAGTCAATATATTACAAAAGCTTCATTATCTTCATTAGATGATTTAGAGTCGATAGTTGAATAAGATCAAAACACTAACCATCAACGTCTGCCTCAAAGGGAACCAAATCCTAATACACATTGTGTTGCTCATTGTCATAGGAGAATCACACATTAGCAGATTTGCTGGGACACTTATTAGTATAGTGTCCACGATTCTTACACAAGAAGCATTTATCATCTTTCAGGGGCTGTTTGTTACGTTAGCAGAAATAGGGTTGGTTGGAATTTTGATACTAGAACTTGATTTTACGAAACCATGGCTTGCATTGGGCACTTAATCTCCTTGGAGAATTTCCTATGATATCCGTTCCTCTTACAACTGCATGTTGCATAGTACTCTAGAAACTCACGCCTCATTTTACACAGTCAATATATTAGAAAAGCTTTATTATCTTCATTAGATGATTTAGATTTGGTAGTTGAATAAGCTCAAAACACTAACCAGCAACGCCTGCATCAAAGGGAACCGAATCCTATTACACATTGTGTTGCTCATTGTCATAGAAGAATCACATCTTAGCAAATTTGTTGCGACACTTATTAGTATAGTGTCCATGATTCTGCACAAGAAGCACTTATCATCTTTCAGGGGTTGTTTGTTGCATCGGTGGAAATAGGGTTGGTTGGAATCTTGATACTAGAACTTGATTTTTCTAAACCATGGCTTACATTGGGCGCTTAATCTCCTTGGGAATTTCCTATGATATCTTTTCTTCTTACAACTGCATGTTGTATAGTACTCTAGAAACTCACGCCTCATTTTGCAGCATGTCACACACTTCCACAATCTTATGCAGGACCTTCACAAATCGTGTTCGTGTGTCAAATTATGTCATATGCTCGAGGCAATATTGATCATCAAAAAGGATATATGGGTTTGTAGGTGGTGTCTACCCGAATTGACTACTATGAGAGCAATTGTGTCTATGATGCATCCCACTACCATGCAACACCCCAAATGCCACTCGTGATTCCGCGCCCATGTCGAGCATCTATCAACACATAACACACAGGAAGTTTAACCTTCACTTAACTAAGAAGATGAATTGTTTTGTAACCATCTCTTCTCAGTAACCATCGTTTATAGGTGGCGTCTAATCAAAATTATTTGTACGAGAGCATTTGTGGCTATTATGCATCCCACTACCACGTAACACCCCATGTGGCACTCTACATTTCACACCATGTCGAACATTTGTCAATACATAACGCAAGGTAAGTTCAACCTTCACTCAACCGAGAAGATGAATTGTTTCATAGCCATCTCTTCAGAAATCTATCATATGTTACAACTACATCCTTTGTAATCATACATGTATAAATATCTATTGTATTCAACCCACAAGGTAGTGAATCCACTCAACTAGAGAAGATGAATTGTTTTGTAACCATCTCTTCTTGTAATTATAAATCTATTACAACTACATTATTTGTAATCATACTTGTATAACTATCTAGTGTACCCACCCCACAAGGTAGTGAACAATCCATAGCCCCGATGGTAGTGAATATTTGCATACCCCGTGTATCTTGTAATTCTCCCACTCTTTCCGAATCTCATTTCAATCTAGGTAATTCAACCTAGGCGGTGCTTCCCCCTTGTTGAGAATAGGAATCCAAATTCATAGCCTTACCTAACTTTGTAAACCTATGCTTTCCCCAATCTTTCATTTGAATAAAAGTTGTATTTCCCATAATAAGTCTTCCATATTTCAAATGCGTCTGGTTAACTAATTGTGTTTCCATTCCTATGATCATGGCTCGGCGTCGCCATTTGTGGTCAGCAGACAACGAGGGTTTTCTGTGATCGTAGCTCGACCTGTGTTTGTGGTTCACCTCCTTCCTCCCGCATTGTAGCTCTAGCTCTCGAGGTTCGAGGCGTAGGGAAATCATGGCAAAAATCGTGGGAACAGAGCACAAGAAACGTGGCTCATGGAGATTCACCTAAGTGCACAGTAAATGGAGGGCACACCCCATCTTGGTTCTACCGATTTTGATATGCTCTCTGGTTCGCCTCTCAGCCTCTCCCCTCTTCAGGTGGTTTATCCTAGTGATTTGGCTACAATCATGGCCCCGGAAACTCCTACTGGCAGCGACACGATCGGGAATCCCTTGGGTAACACCTCTAAGCAAAGTTTAGCCAAACATTTTATCGAGCTACTCAATCAATCCGCAGAAAGTTGAAAATGCTAATCAGCAACTCCAAATTGAGGTATGCGCACTTATTAATAGGGTCGCGGATGTTGAATCTGAGAATGCCATCTTGAGAGAAAAACTAGCCAACAACACGGATAATACCAGCTCCCCTAATGATGCCCTACATGCAGAAATTGTAGACCTCCGGTCTCAACAGGAGGAAATCAGAAATAACCAGGCTTCCTTAAAACTGGAAACAGAATCATGGACCAAGGTTGTTAGCGGGAAAGACAATGTTCCCCCACCTTTGGCTGCGGTAGAGGCCATTGTGCAAGCCAAGTTAATTGAGGAATGTATTAGGCATGACAGGGAACTAAACCTCAAGGTGAGGGTCTCTCGCCCCCACACCGACACAGACCATTGATTGGTAACTCCTTTATCACATATACTTTGGGGATCCCTAACATTACACTAGAGAGAGCTTGGGTCAAGCATGATTCCACACTCTTCATCTGCTTCTGTGACAGCTTCCGACAAGCTTCGAGCTCTCAAAAGAGATAAGAGGGTTCTGCTTTTCATGCCCTAACAAGATCTTCCTTGATGAAGATCTTACCAGGACACAAGTTGGGGAGCTCAAACGCTCTAGGGAGTAAGTTATGGCAGCAAGGAAAGCAGGTAAATGGGCTGTTATCAGGAATCTTGGTGTTGTTATTAGGGACTCACCTCCTCCTCGTTGGGAGCCCGCCAGGGGGCTCTCAAATGACGGCCAAGGGAGAGGTATCGAGCCAGAGGCTTATCCATCATTCTTTGGAATGGGAATGGTTCCCTTTGGTCTTCCCCTGGCCTTATGTTAGATCCTCTTGGGGCTACCAATATCCTCTTCATCACAGAGACACACGAGAGCCCGGTTTGTCCTCTCTCGTGTATTATTGGCTTTCTTTGGCTATCTGTCAGCTTGCATGTGAGACTCTGAATTCGGATGGTGTCGGGGCTCCGGTGGTCGCCTTTGCCTTTATAGGACTCCCTCCGAACAAGATCTCGGTGGTGAACTGCACCAATGAGTCCCACCGTGTACATGTGGATTCGTATTAGTGGGGCCGCTCGATTCTCTAGGGATTTCTATATAGCAGTTTGTTACTTTCCTCCAAAGCATCTTTTCCTTACACCATTCACAATGGCCCAGATGGTGATCATTTCTTAAATTTATACGACAAAGATTAGTCAATACTCGTGCATGCGGGGAGATCATCATTTTGGGTGATTTTAACGCTCGTAATGGCATTTACGAGTTCTCTCCATGACAGATCAGAGGATACGTTACGCACACATAGGATCGACCTAGAGTCAATTGGTCCGCATAGGATTTACGCATACGGATGGTCCTTTCTCATCTTATGGACGGTTCCTCCTCCAAACTCGGGAATCACAGGATGGTGATCCTTAACGGGATCAAGCACTTCCCGGATTCATGTTTCTTCACTTGTCTTCGGCCTCTTTCTACTCCTCTGTTTCCCCATTCCCCTTAGTGATTTTAACACTCCTAATAGGCATTTACAGGTTCCTCTCATGACAAATCGGAGGATACGTTACGCACACATAGGATCGACCTAGAGTCGGGTGGTGTATAGGATTTCCGACGATACATGTTGGCTAGATTTTTGCATATAAGACAAAACCTAGGCAATCATGAGATAAATCTCCTCATTTACCGGTGAGGCTCTCGTGTCGATTTGTCAATTAAAGTATGCTAATATCTAAATGAGGTTTTACTTTAACTACTCAATTCATGAACCATAACTGAATAGTTCTCACAAGTAAAGAAAATATTTAAAGAAAGGAAAAGTTATAGAGAAGGTAATTACATAAACACATAGAAGAAATGGGAAGATATGCATCCCAATCAAGTAGATGGCAGAGCTTATTGCATGCACATAGAAGAATCCAATAGATATAAACACGAATTCTAAAACAAAGGCAGCTCTAGATCCGGATCTAAAATAACACAAAGTTTATTAAGAGATCTAAAATTAAAAACAAGAAACACAAGACACCGTGACACAAAGTTCTCCAGGAAACTCTGCTCCTTTGTATTCCTTTGCTCCAAGTGGCTCTCGGGGTTCAAAGACAAAGTCTAGAACACAAGATTGTTGCTACAAATTCTCCTCATTAACTTGGGAGGTTCTTCTCCTACTTATAGAATGTAGGAGGAAAGTACAAGTTGAAAGCTTTTAGTTGAACGGCACATGTGGAAGTGGGAAAGAAACAATGGCAATCTCCCTCTGGAATTCCTCTTTGCATGACATGTATGATTTGAAGAATCGAAAATAGAACCTTCTATTTTGCACGCCTCGCCACCTATCTCCAAGTAGTTGACTTCTTTCAAGAAATGGCTTTTAAACCAATCACTTAAGTTGTATAATTTAATTGATCACTCAATTACATTTCGGAGGAAAGAAGAAATAAGAGGAACCTTCTATTACATCAGTATAATTTAATTGATCGTTCAATTACATTGTTGCAAAATGAACCTTCTATTTTGCACGCCCGCCACCTATCTCCAAGTAGTTGACTTCTTCAAGTAATGGCTTTTAAACCAATCACTTAAGTTGTATAATTTAATTGATCGCTCAATTACATTCATTTCGGAGGAAAGAAGAAATAAGAGGAAAGTTGCGGTCTTGTCCTTTTTCATGTCTGCATGCAGTTGATTCATTTTTGCCTTTGATTCTCACCAAATTGGACCTGAAGCATTTGGATCTAGAAACAAGTGGATCTAGAAACAATTTGGATCTAGAAACAATTTGGAATTGGAAACGCCCGGATTTGGGAAGCGATGGAATTTTGCCTTCACCTTGTCTTCTCTTTTATCCTTGAAGCTTTTGCAGTTTTTCTCCTATACATGCATCAGTGCAAGGTTGGCCGTAAATAACTCATCATCTTTATTTTTAATTGCATATGAGCAATTAAAAATGCTGGAAAGCACTTCGGGTGAATGCAAATTCAATGAAGGCTTCAATTGGAAGATGAGAGCACATGCACAAGATCTTGGAAGGAATTTTCCACGCACTGACTTCTTCACGGGCTGCATTCAAAACAAGAGGATGAAGTCTTTGTGCGCTGAAGTTTTGCAGACTATGAGATCTGGATCGGATCTGGATTTGCATCGCATCTGCACTCCGCATAACAAACTCACAATCAAGTGGGCTATGGATGAAAAGTTGCAACTCGAAAAATTCCATCACTTGCTTTTAATGCACGCATGAGTATGGTGAAGTCTTTCCGCTTTGGATCTCGTCTATCAATTCAAGCAAGAGGTTAGAGTCTAGATCCGTGTCTCCAATATCTACAAATTTAGAAGTGATGCATGACTCCGTTGTGCTTTCTTTTTCATCCTTCTTCGCCATAGCTTTGTCTATCTTTTGTCCTGGAATTCTTCAAAACTGGTGCAGATCTGGATAAATCTTCAGATTCAGAGGATATATTCAATGTATTGGACATTGATTAAAGCTCATTTTCTTTATAAAAGCACCTGTGATGAATTCCTACAAGTAATTTAGACAAAGATGGCAACTCGGAACATGAACAGTGAATTTTAATAATAAAAATCTGCACTATTCAAGTCTGCTGCCCCAAAAATTGATGTTTTATTTGCCTGCAAAGTGAGCATGAATTTTTCCAACTTCACCTGAGCACCTGTATCACTTATGCAAACAATTATGCAAACACAAATCAACCTCCTTCAATGCATGCGCCAAATTTGGAAGCTTTTAGCCTTGAATCCACCTTCTTCTGAGCAAAATCCTCTTCAATATGGGGCGCACTTTTCCTCTGGGCTGCACTTCTTCACCTGTGAATTAATTAATTCATCCTTATGGCAGCCCATGCTTATATAACCCTCATAATTCTATAATTAATAATCGCCCCTCCTATTCCTGGCAATTAATTAATTAAAAATCATGTTTTTCTCTTTAAGCGGTGCTAAAATTGCATATTTAAGGACAGCCATCCAATAAATTAAATTTAATCAATTTAATCATCCACTCTCCACTTCACTTAAGCTTCACAATGTGCTTTGACCATAGCCACTGAAAATAGGAATTTATTTAATCATTTAATACTTCAAAAAGCATTAAATCCTTCCTAAAAGGGGCGCACTTTTTCACAAGAGGGGGCTGCCATTAAATAAATTTATTTATTTAATTTTAGACAATTTATTTCCAATTGATTTATTCTCATTGGCTTTGTTGACTTTCTTTCATGCTTGGCGCCTTTTTTACAAGAAGAATTAATTAATTTAATCCACTTTAAAGGCTTGCCTTCTTCTCTCCAAAGGGGCGCTTTTTGCATAATAGAATTCTATTTTTAAGAATTTAAGACAATGAGATTCTTTACCCTGCAAGGCATCCCGAAATCCCATGATCCACTTAAGTGATTTGACTTTGACAATGGGATTATTTACCTGTAAGGTGTGCAATAAATTCCCGCTTCACTTGCCTCTAATTTTCCCACGTAGCTTAAGTGAATTTTCTATCATGGGAAAAAGTACCGCTTGGCCAAAAGTGGTGTACAAAATTCCCACCTATTTTTGCTTCTATTTTTCCCATTATGACTTAAATCCTTTGTTTTCCAAAAATGTGCCCAACCCCACGGGGCTTTTTAGTGTGCGACTGCGTTTTCCCAGTGAACGGACCTCGATGGTGACTTCCTCTCGGGCATAACGTGCGTATATGTTCTCCACTGCTCCAAGCCAAGAATCGAGGCTAACCCAAAGAAAGGAATTGATCTAGAGAAATTTACAGAAACTAAACGGAAAACACAAAAACATGAAAAATTGCCAAAAGTCACAAATAAAGCCCAGAACTCATTCCTAGTTAAAACCCTTAAGACATAGGAATAATGACATGTTCGATCATAACAGAGTTAAAACAAAGCGCAAATAGCCTCAAACAGGGCTTAAAATAATTAAATACAAATTTCCCAGATAAATCCCGATAGAATAAAACAATTTTGGGCATCCGGGTATTTGGCGAAAATGGCGATATGGCTTTGGGAATATCTTGACGCAATCAAGAACTTTCGACAATAAAAACACAAAACGACCCATTATTTTAAAAGTACAAAAAAATTCGGATAGGGTAGTCACAAATTTCAAGATGAAATGGGGACACCAATCTGTGAGATGGTCCTTTCTCATCTTATGGATGGTTCCTCCTCCAGCTCGGGGAATCACAGGGGATGGTGATCCTTAACGGGATCGAGCACTTCTCGGATTCATGTTTCTTCACTTGTCTTCCCCATGGTGGTGGCACCAAAGTGAATATCTCACCTCTTTTCTGTTCCTCTGTTTCCCCCATTCCCCTTGCCGACCATGCAGTCTTATCTTTCTCTCTAGTCACCAGTCCTCCCACCACCACCCTTCCTCCCCACTACCTCCCCGCATTGCCTTCCCGGTTTGATGATAGGGATTAGGAAACTTACTCATCCCACATCCGCGACCTTCTCCCCTTTGAGCCTCACTTCTCCAACCTGCCCAGTGCGGAGGCCAAGTATACATGTCTATCCTCTGCCATGTGGGAGGCCGCCCTAAGATCCTTTCCCAGCTCCACCACCTATCCCTCGGCCACTAGTACTAATAAATCTTATCCTATGAACCAATGGTGTAGAGTGTAAATCCCTCCACCATTGCCTCCGTCATGCCTTTACCCATGCCCTCCCTCCTTCCCCACTCTTTTCGACAACCTACCGGTGCCTTCCTCTCTAAGAAGCAATCCTTCATTTCCCACCGCAGATATATTCTTTCCACCTCCCTTAGGACTAATCCTCAGTCCTTCTAGCATACTGTCTTTCCCCGCCACTCCTGCTCCTTCGCGGTGATTGATCCTATCTCCATTTTTTCCCACACCTCTACCCTTTACGATATTCCGAGGTAGCAGTCTATCCAGATTGGCATTTGCCACATGGGAATCCCTTCACTTACAGTAATATCAAAGAGGCAATAAGGTTATTGAACAATAGCAGGGCAACTGATGTGGAAGATTTCCAAGCCGAGTTCTTCAAGCAGGGTTTTGAGGCCTTTGGTAACTATTTGACAGATCTTTTCAATCGTGTGGTTTGTGTGGGTTTCCTCCTATCATTCACCCGATCCACAAAGCTAGGTCTAATTCTAATCCGAACAATTACAGGACTATTATGGTGGGCCACTTTTTCTCCTCAATGTATGCTACGGTTCTCCACAGTTGTCTAATGTTTTGGAGCAGCGGCGGCATTTCAGAGCTAGAGGTCGGGCTAGTTTCACGCCTTGGTAACCACACAATCGACCACATCTTCACCCTTGGGCTATTGGTGAGGCTCGTCACCGCTCTTCAAAAGTTTTATTGTTGTTTTGTAGACTTTCGAAAAGCTTTTGACTTCATACCTCGCATGGCCTTCTTTCAGAGACTTAGAGCATCGACATTTCTAAGATTCTTATTATTGCTATCATGCGTCTCTATGAGTAAACTTCGGAATGTTTGATTTCATCAGAAGCATTGGGGTCAAACAGGCTGCCCCAGGTCTCCTACTCTATGTTATGGTTCTCCGCAGGTTGTTGTCTAATGTTTTGGAGCATGACACTGGCAGCTAGAGGTCGTGCTAGTTTCAGCCTTGGTTACTACACTGATCGACCACATCTTCACCCTTGAGCTATTAGGAGGCTTGTCACCGCTCTTCAAAAGTTTATTGTTGTTTTGTAGACTTTCGAAAAGCTTTTGACTTCATACCTCGCATGGCCCTCTTTTAAAGACTCGCAAAGGCATCGGCATTTATGAGATTCTTATTATTGCTATCATGTGTATCTATGAGTAAACTATGGAATGTTTGATTTCATCAGAAGCACCATTGGGGTCAAAGAGGGCTGCCCCTAGTCTCCTACTCTCTTTGGCATTTACATTGATGAGTTGGAATCTTTTCTTCGAGATCGCATTCGGGAAGGGATAGGTACCTTCTTCACCACGTCTTGATTTCTATTCTCCTATTTGCTGATGATATTGTTTTACTCGCCTCTTCTCCTAAGGGGCTTCAGAGACAGCTTGATGCACTTGCTTTATTTTGTGATCTTCGCCATTTGGATCGATCAACTGTGATCTTTTCAACACCTCCATTTCTTTTTCAAAGGGAAGTTGAAATCACTAATACATACACCTATCTGGGTGTCCGGTTCTCTAGGGGCATGCTCTTCAACCGAGGGTGAATAAAGGGTATGGGTCTCTAGCCATTCTCGAGAGACAATGCTTTCGGCACCATTTTCAGGACATCTCCTCCAAGATGTCTCTTATGAACTCCCTCATCGGCCCATTGTTCTCTATGGGTTAGTTGTTTGGGGACCCTCCCTCTCAGATACAGATTGGGCTTCTGCCGAGAGGATTCAGACTCTCCTTCACCGCTTCATCAAATGCAAGCAGATGATTTCCCCAACATATTATTTTGGTAGAGTTCGGGGCCCGACCTTTCCATCTGGAGACCATATTTGACATATTGGCCTTTCTTCACCGTATCAGGAGGTTTGGTGATTTCTCCGATGAGCGTGACAGGTACCCGTACCTCACTTATTGTTCCTCTGTGAGTATTGCCCGTGCTACAGGACGTTGCTGGTTTTCAGGACTTCTACTTTATTGGATTTGGTTGGTATCCAGATTGATCTTCTCCCCCTTTTTAGTATTCCCGAATGCTCCTAGTCATCTCTTGCCCACCAAGCAAGTGTTGAACAGGTCCATCCGGGAGGATATCTACAAGTGCTTTATTCAAACTACTTGGGTGAATCCTCATGGGGGTTTGCGCCCTAAGATGTCCTTTTATGCAGAGCATATTCTTGAGATCAGAGATGGACTCATCATCCACCCTTAGTACACCTTTCATCACTGGATGCACGCCCTCCGCATACCTCTGGGTCAGTTTTGGGTTGGCTCCCACAGGACTTGATGCGAGGACCGATCACCACATTCGACTGGGATGACAGACTTCGTAGGCTTTGTAGCCTTTGGAGGTGGATCGAGACTCATTTCATCTTCCACTGCCCCATATACTATGAGATCGATGACGATTTCATTTCCTCTTGAGAGGAGTTCGAGATCCTCTTAGTTTTCTTGAGATATATTTACCGAGCGGTGTCTTGCCCTCTACATCCGCGAGTCTCTGTTGCTCTGGGACCGATTCTTCATCACCCCCGAGAGTCATTCCCACAGGCTGAGTACAACCTTCTTTCTAGTTCTACCCCCCGGTTGGAGGAATTAAACGGCAAGCCATTTCGACCTAATTACAGGCATAGATCAGTTCATCCCCGGTTGGACCTTCACATCTCCCGATCACCACTCGTACTGGGAGAGGCGCTCGGCCCCACCCGTCTCCTGGCCATCGCTTTAGTCTCGAGATCTCAGCGAGGAGGGGCCCTCGCCCGCTCTTCAGATTGCCATTCCATCAGGAGCTTCTTTTCGTCGGCCTCGAATGTTAGGAGGGATGTGGCTACCATTTCAAAGTAAACTATTGGTCCTTGTTTGCCACCTCCTTCATTCCCTTCTCTGCTTCTCCCTTCTTTGTCCCTCATTTGTTTTATTGCCCCACTTTGTGTGGGTTTGACTTGTGGTTCTGTTTGTTTGGTTCTTTTCCTTTCTTGTTTTTGGGAACTCGTTTTGAGTTTTCCCGCTCCACTTTCTTATATTGTTTGTGTTGTAGTCCCATTGACCTACTTTTGTGGTTATTCGTTGGACATTAATATATTTATCTTATCTTATCTTATCTAAGCGCGTGATTGTCCTCTCCTTCCACAAAACAATTGGGCCACATGGTGCAGATCATTGGTATCAATGATTGTTTCTTTATTTCTTTTGTAATTATTAGGTCGATTCAATTTCTTGAGATAAAATTCATATCTACTTTATTATGTTTCCCCATGATTTCATGTCAATTTGAATTCAAGACAACTAACAATATCAAACAAATCGATAGAATGCACGAGAGGAAGATATGTAGCTTTGATTCGATCGTAGAGCTAAATAAAACACGAGTTTATAATAGAGAAACACCAACACACAAGTGAATCCAAGAATGTCACACTTGTGACAACACTTCATGGAGCATCTTGGGAAAAGGTAAAACCTACAAGCACCCTCAAAGATTTAGATTTAGAATCACGATAGGAAGACACGAGTTTATAATAGAGAAACACCAACACACAAGTGAATCCAAGAACGTCACACTTATTTACAACACCACTTCATGGAGCATCTTGGGAAAAGGTAAAACCTCAAGCACCCTCAAAGATTTAGATTTAGAATACCGAGAGGAAGACATGTTTCTTTGGTTCGCTATACAAAGTAAAATGAAACATGATTTTATAATCAAGAAATAGTAACAAAAACTGAATCCCGGAACATAACACTTGTGACGACAACACTTCATGGAGCATCTTGCAAAAAGGTGAAACCTGCGAGTACCTGCAAGATTTAGATAGGTGGAGCTATCTTGCTTCATGCAACATCTTAAGAAAAGGTAAAACCTGCAAGCACCCTCCAAGAACTATAAAATGCTTCATGAAGCATCTTGAGAAATGGTAAAACCTGCGAAAGCACCCTCCAAGATTGAGATAGGTGGAGCTATTTGCTTCACGGAGCTATTTTGCTTCATAGAGCATCTTAAAAAAAAGGTAAAACCTATCAGCACCCTCCAAGATTGAAATTGGAGTTGTTTTGCTTCATGAAGCATCTTTAAAATAGGTAAAACCTGTGAGCACCCTCCAAGATTGAAACAGGTGGAGTTGTCTTGCTTCATGGAACATCTTAAAAAAGGTCAAACCTGTGGGCACCAGTCAACACAAATCCGGCAGTCACCCTATGATTGTTTTAACAATGCACACATTTTGTTTTGGTGGTATCAATCTAGAAAGCACAAAAAGGACACGTTTACACAAGAGTAACACAAAATAAAATATAAAGACTTGACAACATAAACAAAATATAACCAACAATTATATTATTATCAAAGTATTGTTACAATCTTGCCCAAGAACTTCTCTAAGTGTTACCAACTCCACTCGTCTTTCCAACAGTATTTCGAGAGAAACTTCACAAATACGCCTCTTGATAGTTTCTTTGACACACCTACACGGTGATATTATCATGTTACTACTTGCATATAAAAATTCTCACAAGTTTCTTATGTGCTTAATGAGGGAGTGGCCTCTCATTTTATAGCACTTTAGAGTTTCTTCACCCTATTATATATCCAATCAATTACATATCTCAACTCTTATCTTTACATGTAGGCTTATCGCATGATATGATAAACCTTATCATTTACACGACACATGGAATTTCATCTTTTCCATACTTTATCTTTAAATAAAAATAAAATATTCAAAATATTTAAGGTATTGTTCCTTGTCATTTTAAAAATATAATATTTTTTAATTTATAACCATGTAGGCCCTACTTACCTACTTACCATGACCTTTGACACTTTGATATCATATCATCGTAACCATTTACGATAACCATTTACTTTTTACCATTAGATGTCACTTTCACAACATCCTTAACGTACTTTGACTATTACCATAGAATATTTATTATTTACATTCTAACTTGTGTGTCGTACTTTATTAGTAGGTGCCATTAACTTCTACTACTAGATGCTTCTACTAACTACACTTAACAACCTCCTTAGCTTCTAGTGTTTACATCTACCCTCTCGGTAGTTTCTACTCTGCTTGCAGTAGATGTCACTGACAGCATCTAGATCTAGTGATTGGAAAATCTTCAACTTCTCGTGGTTGACCCATTTTTCAATTGGAGTACCATCCAATTCCTCTAATCGATACATTCCATTGTCATGCACAACTACTTTTATATAGGGTCCCATACATTTAGGAAGAAGTTTACAATGCCTTCTCTTTTTGTGTCAAGAATCATATACTAGACCCAAGTCATTCACTTGATGCTTCTATTGGATGCTTCTACTAACTACACTTAACAACCTCCTTAGTTTCTAGTGTTGACATCTACCCTCTCGTAGTTTCTACCTCTGCCCTTAGGAGTGGTGACTGTCTAGATCTAGTGATTGGAAAATCTTCAACTTCTCGTGGTTGACCCATTTTGCGATTGGAGTACCATTCAATTGCTCCAATCGATACGTTTCGTTGTCATGCACATGCCTACTTTTATATAAAGCATCCCATACATTTAGGAAGAAGTTTACCATGCCTCCTCTTTTTGTGTCGAGAATCATATACTAGATCCAAGTCATTCACTTGAAATGGAGACCACAAGATCTTCTAATCAAAATACTATTGTTTCATCTTTTCTTATAGCTTGTCTCCTTTTTTATTTTTCGCATTTCCTATAACAAATGAAGATGTAATAATATTTCACTTACTAAATCATTTTCATCCATATTTGCATTTTCCATAACTTTCACGTTGGGAATATCAAATTCGATAGAAGAATTAGATCAAAGCCTTAAGCCAATTTAAATAGGGAGCATATTGTTCTTTGACTTTGATATAGCCCTATATGCCCTTAATGTTCGCATGATCCTTTTATTCCACTTATACATCCGCAAAGTTGCACCCTTCGCCAAGATTTGCACAATACATAATTTGTTCACTCGACTTTGTCCATTTTGTGTTGGGCTTATAAGTTGTTGCTTTCTTATGCTTGATGGAGAACTTATCCACCAAGGTTTCTACTACCTCATTAATTGTAATACCCCCTTCTCGGTCAGAAGACCCTTACCCCAATTTTGTTTCCCGAAGCCTAAGGGGTGATAAAAAGGATATCTTATAGTCTCAATAAATTATTATAAAGTGCATAAAGAGAAACTTCATAAGAAACACTTATATTAATTTATTAATGACTTAATAAAATATACGAGAAGAGATTACATGGAAAAGGATGGCGAGAGCGAGAGATAGGGCTAGGGCACGACCTGCGCAGATCGGTCAAGGCCATAAAGAACGCCCGATAATATAGGAGATGCTCGTGATTTACGAATAAGGATTCCCCGGTGCGGGAAACCAAGAGAATGTTCCATAAGTGTTGGAAGTCTTGTTGGACGTAGAGCAGAAGCGGACCTATCCATCCCGAATCCCGCAGCTCTCATTCGCTAAGTTTCCTGGCCAACGCCTCTCCTACGATGGTATTTTAGAACTAGTGCGAGCACTAGTGGGGGAGGGGGTCTTAGGTCTTCTTTACTGTCGAAGGGTTTTTTTGTGGTCTATCGCAATGAAGAGCAAAGAAACAAGGCTCGAGGCCAGAGAGAGTCCATTAGGCGGAAGTCGAGGTCATTGTTCAACCCTAGGTTCCAAAATTTGACCCAAGAAAGGCCCATTTTGGTGAAACGTCGTTCTAGATTCGTTTGTTCGCTCTCCTCTAGAATACTAGAGCACGGAGACCATTACAAGATTTGTGCCAAAGTTGGTAAGGTGTCGAGGATTGACCCTAGAACCTAGGACGGTCCAAAAGCCTCTTTCGCTTAAGGCCAGTTTGTGTCTCTTTGGATCTCAATGGAGTTTCCGCCGAGAGATCATTATTGTGTCTCTCGGGTAAATGGACTCAACGAATAGATTATGAGAAAATCTTCTTTAGATGTTTTCTTTGTAATGGTACAAGGCATTCAAAATGGGATTGCCCTAAGGCCTCTACCCCTGCGGTGAACTTTGCCTGGAAGGAGAAAGTTTCGGTGTTCAAGGGTAAGATATCGGCGGAAGATTCTCTAACACCTAAAACCTTAATCAAAGACATGAAAGAAGTTGTGGAAGACTCTTCAGATTCAGCCAAGGTGATTTATCAAGGCTCTGTAGCAGTAAAAGCCTCGTCTCTTTTGGAACCGGATGTCTGGGTTTCACAGCAGGGTGCCCCTTTGGTGGCATTAGAAGGAGGTGAGGAGTGGGAGGAGGTTTTCTCTGGGGATGAAGTGGAAGACTTGGATGTTCCACTAGGAAAATTTTCCTTATGGGCGAACCCGGTTGGGACGGCCATCGCCTTACTGAGCTGCAAGCGGGGTCCAGTCAAGAAAGAGATAGCTAAAAAAGAAGTTACAAGCGGTAAACAGCGTTGTTGAACTTCAATAATGCTAAGAAAGGGAGGCACTGGCCCTCCTTGAGTAGCAATGAAGCTTCTTTATTGGAATGTTAGGGGTTTAAATGACCCTAACAAGAAGCGCTTAGTTAAGCGTTGCATTCTTCTGCTGAGGCAAAAATAGTGCTTCAAGAAGTCAAGTTGTCGGTGGCGGATATGGTCGATTGTTGGACTAAAAGTTGGAGGGGCTGGTTTGGGTCCTTTGTCGGCTCGGTTGGAGCCTCTAAAGGTTTGGCAGTTTTGTGGAAAGTTGCACGTGTGGCGGTGGAAGTGGTGGCGAGTTCAGCTAATTGGATGCTCGGAAAATCTCTCCCAACGGAGAGCTTGACGACTTCTTCGTTTTGAATGTGTATGGTTCAGCTGGTTTTGCGTTTGAAGAAGCAATTGTGGTCAGACAGGGGTTTTGATTTGTTGTAAAGATGACAAAATCATCCTAGGAGGCGACTTCAATGTTATTTTGGATAATTCAAAGAAATTTGAGGGTTTGGTGCGAAATCCTCAATCGAAGGCTGATTTTGAAAACTTTGTAGGTGTAAATGCCCTTGAAGACCTTATTCCCAAAGTTGGTTGGTATACTTGGTCGAACAGAAGATCAGGTTTTAGTCAGATTTTGAAAAGGCCAGATAGATTCCTCATCTCCCCCTTGGTTTCTTTCTGATGTTCTATTGAGCAGTGAGGTTTTGCCTGTCTCTGGATCTGAGCATTTTCCTATCCTTGTGAGCATCTTGGGCGATGAAGATCCGAGAAAATCACCTTTCAATTTTGAACTGATGTAGCTTTGTGACAAATCTCTTCCAGGTTAGGTTGAACATTGGTGTAAATCCTTCAAAGTAAGGGGATCTAAGATGTTCATAGTTGCTAAGAAGCTGAAACTGTTAAAAGAAATAGTTGTTAGATTGGAATGAACAGTTTTTTAAGAACGTTTTCAAGAGAAATTAAAAGTGGAAGCTTAGCTCAAGGAGCTGAACGAATCTGTTTTCGTTAGAGGCATGGGGCAGGAAGATTTTCTGAGGGAGAAGTTTTTAGGCAAACTAGGGAAAAATTTGCTAAGGGAAGAAACCTTTTGAAAGCAAAAGTCTAGAGAAAATTGGTTAAAGGATGGTGATAGTAATGCTAATTTTTTTCATGCCTTGGTGAAAGTGAGAAGAAGCTCTAATTTCATTTTTAGTATCAAGAATCAGTTGGGAGTAGTGGTGGACAAGCAAACGGATATTAAAAAAGCGGTGGTGTCTTTCTTTCCAGAGCTTTTGGGCGGGGATATTGCCTCTCCTAGTGGGCCTCAAGATGAAATGATTGGCCACATCCCCTCACTGATCTCAGAAGAGAAAAATAGAGATCTAATGGCTCCTTTCTCTTTGGAGGAGACTAGGAGTGTTGTTTTTTCCCTGGAAACCTGATGGCTTCCAGGTTGATTTCTTTCAAGTTTTTTGGTGTGTGGTGGGCAAGGATGTTTGTGCGGCAGCGGAGGAATTGAGACAAGCCATGAGGGTTCTTAAGGGCCTTAACTCAACATTCATTAGTTTATTTCCCAAGGAACAACAAGATTCTTTCAATGATTTCAGACCTGTGTCTTTGTGCAACTCGATCTATAAGATCATTTCCAAAGCAATAACTTCTCGAATGAAAACTTATATGAATGAAATCATCTCCCCTAAACAGACTGGTTTTGTTCCAGGAAGAGCTATTACCGAAGGAACCATCATTTGCATGAGCTTATGCACTCCCTTTCAAAAAATAAATTGCCTGGTATGTTGTTGAAACTGAACATTAGTAAAGCTTATGACAGGGCTAATTGGAGGTTCTTAATGAAAGTTATGGAAAAGTTTGGTTTCTCTTTAAATTTTTGTGAGTGGGTGTTCAGCTGCATCTCTAGCAACAACTTTTTTGGTGTTGGTGAATGGCTCAGCGGGAAGGTTTTTTTAAGGCAATACAAGTCTAAGGCAAGGGAATCCTTTGTCTTCTTTTCTGTTCATTTTGGTTGTTGAAGCCCTGGGGAGAGCTGACAAGTCTTCAATGGCCTTGGGGGTGATTAAGTGCCTTAGTATCACAAATGATGTCGCTCTGGTTTCGACCCAACAGTTCGGTGATGATACTTTCCTCTTCGGGAGGCCTCGGTCAAGGAAGCAAGGTCTTTTAGTGACCTTCTTGCCACTTACGTTGAGGCGGCGGGATAAATCATTAGTAAAACTAAATCGTTGGTTTTTTTCTTTAATGTTTATGTCAGGAGAAGATCTCATATTTTGCTTATCCTGGGTTTTAAGTTGGGTACTTTGCCAGACTTACCTGGGGTCCCCCTCTTTGTTGCAGCTGGAAAATATTCGTTGTGGTCTAAATTGGTAAAGTCCTTTGAGTCTAGGCTTGCCTATCTTCTCTCCATTTAAGGCTTCTGAAGATTGTGGAAGTTTTGCTTGTTAGGATAATAAGAACTTTTCTGTGGCAGGGGAGGTCGGAGGACACAAAAGCTTCGTTAGTTAAATGGGAAACAGTTGCTTCTCCATGGGCGCGAAATTAGTTTGCAATTTGATCTCTAAGCCAAGGAGCACTTTGGCTTTAATCTTGGAAAAAAATTCGGGAGCCCTTGTGCCCGCTTCATTGTTATCAATTGAAGAACCTCCAAAGGCTCCCACATCTAGAACTTTATTATGCATTATCAATCGATGTTTTATGAATTCGGTTTCTTGGCTGATTTGATCTGGTTCGTCTACTAAATTTTGGGAAGGCTCTTGGAATGGGCTTCCCCATCTAGAAGGGATCCGGGATCTGATCGAGGCAAAGGATGTTTTGTCTCTAATAAGGGGGATCGTGTAGTGCACTATCTTGATGAGGTAGTTGATTCTCTTCCAGATTGGAGGCGGAAGGACCTTGTTGATGGCCTTCCGATTTCCCCTCAAGCTAAGGAAGATTTTTCTGTTGCAATGCTTGAAAGAACAGTTCCTTTCTCGGATGAGGATAAGATTCTTTCGATGCTTGCCGTGTTCTAGTGAATATTCCGTGAAGATCATGTAGTGCACTATCCGATGAGGCGGTTGATTCTCTTCCAGATTGGAGGCGGAAGGAGCTTGATGGCCTTATGATTTCCCCTCAACCTAAGGAAGATTTTTCTGTTGCAATGCTTGCAGAATAGTTCCTTTCTCGGATGAGGCTAAGATTCTTTCGATGGTTGCCGTGTCTCGGTGAATATTCTATGAAGATTGGTTATAATTGTTTTTTTCTAAGGGATGGTATTATGGTTAAAGATTGGCAAAGTTGTCAAGGCGGGCGTCCCCCTAAAGGTGGTAAAGGTGGTAAAGGTGGGGGTGTCTTCACGTGGCTCGCATCTAAAGGTTGAGTTCTCACACGAGTAAAAGAAGACAAAAATGGGGTTGGGAAGGTCCCACCAAATGTGTGATGTGCAACGGTGAGGAAGAAGACGTCGTCTCCTTCTTTCTTGCCCTTTTGCGATGAAACTTTGGTATTGGCTTTGTGAGATGCTTAATCTGGCATGGGTCCAACCGCAAATATTGCTTTTGCACTCTTGAATTGGCCTCTCTTTGGAGTTATAGCTCGTTTCTCTTGTTGTGGCATATTTGGTAGGAGAGAAACCTTTGTATCTTTAGAGAGGAAATTAACTCTTTTGATTATGTTAAGAAGAGACAAGAGATTACAATCTTAGAATTTGTGTTCAATCATTGGAAAGCGTCCACAACTTTTCTTTCCATGATCAAAGCCTTCTTAAGAAGTGGACTAGGGTAAAACACGTGTATCATGGGGTTTATAAA
Organism: Taxus wallichiana var. yunnanensis; assembly: GCA_018340775.1. Lineage (NCBI taxonomy): Eukaryota > Viridiplantae > Streptophyta > Pinopsida > Cupressales > Taxaceae > Taxus > Taxus wallichiana. Next base: position 828,824,952 of record CM031240.1, read on the forward strand.
ATTAATGATCGGTCCTTGGTGAAGAAGCGTATGCAGGCGGATTGGGAACCCCCCTAGGTATTGCAAATTAAATTTTGATTAATCGGGGAAAATCAAGTGTGGGGTGCATCGTTAGAAATGACAATGGTGACCTTATTATGGTTGCCTCCTTCCGGTTGGCACAAGGAACTTACAATTTAGCCGAAGCCTAAGCTCTGGAAAGAAGCTTTTCCTTGGTCGTCAAAAAAAACTTTCGTAAGATTTCTATCGAAGGGGACTCTCAAGTACTTGTTAATGTCGCCCATAACAGGGTGTGCATTCATTGAGGCTGAAAAGGTGTTTTTCATCCATTAAATATTGGCTTAATCATCTTGACAAATGTCGGACCTCTCACGTCTTTCGAGAAGCCATGGCGGCCTTTGATTGGTTAGTGAACTTTCAGTACTCCAAGTCCCTCATTATGAGTAATTGGAGTACTTGGAGTACCTCATTATATGTAATGATGAGGTGAGTGTGTGGCTTGGGTTGAGTAATTACTACAATATGTTTTAGTTAAGTGGCGGCCAATCACCTTTGATGGTTGTGCGTGTCGGTCTTGAATAGTTCCCTTATTTATTTGTCGAAGGACGGGCGATCCCTTAGCATTGTTCTCAATTTTTATGTTTTTCTCGTAAGAGGCTCACGGGAGCGAGGTGTGGTCGGCATGGCGTCGTGCCTAAAAATTTGTGGCTTCCTTTGTTTGATACGAGAGATGGTGGCCATTGAAATGGTTTTGGGTAAGAAATATTTGTGTTTACGGGGAAGGGCCAAAGTCAATGCAAATGTTGGGGCCACGTTAGTGGGGCATCTTCTGCTATTCACTTGTGACTTTGATAAAGCCAAGATTGCGTATAGGTATGGAGCGGGAGGTGGAACATGCTTTAGTGGTCTTTCCTTGCTCCTTTGTTGGCTAAATTTTCTGCCTAAACTGAAAACTCGGGTAGTCATGAGATTAATCTCCCTCATAGATTTATCGGTGAGGCTCCGTGTAAGATTTTTTTTGATTACATATCCTAATATCTATTTGTAGGTATTACTTTAACTATGTAGCTCATGAACCATAGGCTAGACAGGTTTTGCGGCAAGTAAGCGTTTTTGTAAAAGAAAGGAAAAATCTGCAAAAGAGGAAAATAATAGGAAACGAGGAAAGGAGAGAGTATGTGCAACCCAATCAATAGTTTACAGAGTTGATCGCATGCACATAGATTAAAACAAATAGATCATTAAACACAGAATTCAAAGCAAAGGAAACTTTCAGATCTAGATCTAGAATAACACAAAGTTTATGAATAGATCTAGAAATAAATACGAGACGAATGCACCGTTGACACAAAGTTATCCTTTGCTTGCAGAAAGCTATCAAGGGTCTCAGCTCAAAGTCTGGAACACAAGAATGTTGATTACAAATTCCGATCCTTTAACCCGTAGGTTCTTCCTCTATTTATAGTGTATAAAGGGCAATTACAAATAGGAAGCTTTAAATGAATTCCCGCATGCGGAAGCTATGAAAAGGGAAACAATTGGCAATCTTCCTCCTGGAATTCCTCTTTGCATGACATGCATGATTTATAACTAAAAAATAGAACCTTCTATTTTGCATGTCTACCACCTATTTCCAAGTAATTGACTTCTTCAAGTAACGGCTTTTAAACCAATCACTTAAGTTTTATAATTTAATTGATTGCTCAATTACTTTGTCGGAGAAAATAAAAGAAAGAGGAAAAGAAATAAGAAGAAAGTTGTAACCCTCCCAGTCTTGTTCTTCTTCCATATTCTGCATGCGGTTGACTCTTTTGCCTTTGATTCTCACCAAACTGGATCTAGAAGCTATGCATAGCTGTGATTTTCTTGTGAGTATTGCCTTTGACTTGTCTTCCCTCTTATCCTTGAAGCTTTTGCAATTCTTCTTCGATACATGCACCGGTCTGATATTTGCAGTAAATAATTGAGACAAAACTCATCATTTTTATTTTTAATTGCATATGAGCAATTTTAAATTCTAGAAAGCACTACGGGTGAATGAAATACAAGTAAATTCAATGAAGGCTTATTTGGAAGATTGGAAGCACATGCACAAGATCTGGAAGGAATTTTCCATGCACCGACTTCTACGGGTTGTGTTAGAAACAAGAGGATGAATTTTTGTTGGAAGCCATTGCGAATTACGACATACGGATCTGTCGATTAAATCGGTGATAGGTTTAGGGCCAATGTCGTATCATTGACTTCAACAAATCTGCGGAAGTTATGCATGATTCTACTTTTTGATCTTTCTGTTTCATCATGCTTTGACATGGTTGGAACAATCTTTGTTTGAGCTCTTTTTCTTTTAATTATGTCGGAATCCCTTGCGATTGGATCAATTTGAGCAGATCGACAACTTCTTGATTGAAGATACATTCAATGTACGACATTGATTTGAGCACGTGATGAACACCTTGAAGCTCCCTAACAATGAAAAACACTCTTTAATGCAAAAACCTCCTTCCTTTGGCACCAAAACCTGTCCGGGCTGCAATCCTTTGCAAAAAGAATTAATTGTTTCTTCATTATGGCAGCCCATGCTTATATAATCCTCAACATACTATTTTTAATAATTGCCCTTCCTATTTCTGACAATTTAATTAATAAACAATCATGTTTATTCACCCAAATTGGGCACCCAATTACGCATGTTGCAGGTTGCTTTTAAATAAATTAATTGTTTCTTCATTATGGCAGCCCATGTTTATATAATCCTCAGCATACTATTTTTAATAATTGCCCTTCTTATTTCTGGCAATTTAATTAATAAACAATCATGTTTATTCACCCAAATTGGGCGCCCAATTATGCATGTTGCAAGTTGCTTTTAAATAAATTATTTTATTTATTTTTAGCATGCATCCTTGACTTCTCCTTAGCTTTTCCACTTGCATTGAATTTCCTTCTATTTATGGCGCTAAAATTAGGTGAATACATTGTTATTTCAAAAATAGAAGTCAACTTTGATGGGATTTTCTACCTGCATTGCGATCGACAACTTCTTGATTAGAAGATATATTCAATGTACCTAACATTGATTTGAGCACCTGTGATGAATACCTTGAAGCTCCCTGACAATGAAAAACACTCTTTAATGCAAAAACCTCTTTCCTTTGGCGTCGAACATGTCAGGGCTGCGATCCTTTGTAAAAAGAATTAATTGTTTCTTCATTATGGCAGCCCATGCTTATATAATCCTCGAGCATACTATTTTTAATAATTGTCTTTCCTATGTCGTGCAATTTAATTAATAAACAATCATGTTTATTCACCCAAATTGGGCGCCAATTACGCATGTTGCGAGTTGCTTTTAAATAAATTAATTGCTTCTTCATTATGGCGGCCCATGCTTAGAAATAGAAATCCTCGGCATCTTATTTTTAATAATTGCCCTTCTATTTCAGCAATTTAATTAATAAACAATCATGTTTATTCACCTAAATTGCGCACCCGATTACGCATGTTGCACATTTTGGTTGCTTTTAAATAAATTATTTTATTTATTTTTAGCATGCATCCTTGACTTCTCCTTAACTTTTCAACTTGCATTGACTTTCCTTCTATTTATGGTGCTAAAAGCGGGTGAATACATTGTTATTCACAAAGAAGGTGTTTTTAGCAAGGGTAATTTCCAAAAATAGAAGTCAACTTTGATGGGAATTTCTACCCTGCACTGCAGCTCCAAAATCCCGCTTTTCACTTAAGTTGTTTGAATTTTATAATGGAAATTTTTACCTGTGAGGCCGGTAAGAAATTTCCGATGGTGTTTTAAGTGATTTTCTTTTATAATGGGAATTTTACCTGTGAGGCGAGTAAGAAAATTCCCGCCTGCTACTACCGCCTCTAATTTTTCCATCGCTGACTTAAGTGACTTTGACTTCATGGGAAAAAGTACCTGCTGCTTGAGGCGATTAAGAAATTCCCCCGCTGTAGCCTCTAATTTTTCCATCGCTGACTTAAGTGACTTTGACTTCATGGGAAAAAGTACCTTGCAATGAGCAATTAAGAAATTCCTTTGCACCGCTACTACCAAAAATCTCATTACGACTTACACTCATTAATTCCAAAAATGTGACTTGCACAGGAGAGGCTTTTTGTGCATGACTTCATCGTTTTTGGTCAGAACTTCACATTTTGAGGTGATTCATTCTAGTGTTGCGTCAGTAGATGATCTCCAGATGCTTTAGGCAATTAAAGCAGACTATCTTGGACAAAGGAAGCAGACCTAGGCAAATTTTATAGAGAAGCTGCGGAGAAGACTGAGAAAAGCGCAAAAGCAATAAATAAAATCGAAAACGTTGTCAGAAGTCATAGACGAGGCTCACGAATTCATTTCCGGTAAAAACCCTATTGAGATGTGTGAATCGGCATGAAAACATCAAGCTGGAGCACAATTTACTTCAAGCGGTGCATTATTTATTTAATAAATAATTAAATAAAAAATTTCCCGCAAACAAAACTTGGCGGAGGATTAAATGAGTTTGGGCATCAGGTATTTGTCGAAATTTGCTCATATGCTTCTTTGGGAATATCTTAACATAATGTAGACATCTTAAATGATAAAAACACAAAAAGATTCGTTATTTTAAAAGAATGAAAAATTTTCAAATGGGTAATCCCAAATTTCAAGGTAAAATGCTGGGACACCACTCACAGATGATGAAGGACCAATATTGTGGTTTACGGGTTTGGAAACTCGCTTCTGTCCCTTGAACTTCACAGAAAGCTGTTTTAAATGTAGTTGCTTCTTCTTCGCTTTGAGAAAGTGAGACTTCCCAATCTTGACTTAGCTCATTTGAAGGCTCGCCTGGCACCTTTCCCCTCCAAATGGCAAGAACTAAAATCTTCATGGCAGAATGCTCATGAGCTCTTGGCTCAGTTGGTGAAACCTGTGTCTCGGGGTCTATAAAAATTGAAAATCAGTCCTTAGTGAAAAAGCATATTGCAAATTAAATTTCGACGGGGCCTCTAAAGGCAATCTAGGAAAATCATGTGTGGGGTGCATCGTTAGAAATGACAATGGTGACCTTATTATGGCTGCCTCCTAGTTGGCGAAAGGATCTTGCAATTTAATCAAAGCCCAAGCTCTGTAAAAAAACTTAGCCTTGGTCGTTAAAAAGGGCTTTTGTAATATTTATATCAAAGGGGACTCTTAGGTAGTTGTTAATGTAGTAGCCCTTAACAGGGTGCATTCATGGAGGTTGAAAAGGTGTCTTTCATCCATTAACTAACGGCTTAATCAACTTGATAAGTAACAGATCTCCCACATTTTCGGAGAAGGGCTTGATGGCGTATTTGATTGGTTAGCGAACTTCAAAGTACTCAGTAGAGCATTATATGCGATGATGAGGCGAGTGTGTGGCTTGGATTGAGTAATTGCTTACAGTATGATTTAGTCAAGTGGCGAAGTCGGCTTTGATGGTTGCACGTGTCGGCATTGAATAGGTCCCCTATTTATTTGTTAAAGGATGGCGATCCCTTAGCATTGTTCTCGTTTTTATTTGTTTCTTTGTGCGGGGTTCACGGGTGAGTGAGGGTGTGGTCGGCGTAACGTCTGCAAGAACTTGTGGCTTCCTCTGTTTGAATTGAAGGTGACAAATGTGAAATTTCCTTTTATACCCCCATCTTGAGGTGCGTAAATATTTGGAGTGAGTGTTTAGTGTCGTCGAGATGGTGGCCATTGAAATGGTTCTGGGTAAGAAATATTTGTGTCTGCGAGGAAGGGCGAGTCAATGCAAAAGTTGCAGCCATGTTCGTGGGGCATCTTCTGCTATTCAATTTCGACATTGATAAAGTCAAAGAGATTGCATATAAGTTTGTGAAATCCCATCATAGGGTGGGTATGGAGCAGGAGCTAGAACATGCATTCGAGTGGTCCTTCCCTTGCTTGCAGATGATAAAGGAAAGATCAATATTGAGGTTTAGGGAAGCCTTGCCTTGATGTTTTGAAGCTCGCCCATGTCCCTTCTGAACTTCGTGAGAGATTGTCCTAAATGTAGTTGCTTCTTCTTCGCCTGAGAAAGTGAGACTTCCCAATCTTGACTTAGCTCATTTGAAGGCTCCGCTGACAGCTTTCCCCTCCAAATGACAAGAACTAAAATCTTCAGGGCAGAATGCTTATGAGCTCTTGGCTTAGTTGGCAGAACATGATACTAAAGCGGGCACAGGGGAAGGTCTCTATTTAGCAGTAAAGGATGAGGTGAAGGAGGTTGCTGCATCGAAGGCCTCGACGAGGTGGTATAAATGTTTCTCTATGTCACTTGATTCGACTAAGCTAGTTTCTTCCTATGGATGTGTTTGCTTCAGGGTTTAGGAGGTTTGTTTAGGGTAGTGTATTTTGCTTGGACAACTTTATTGCAATGAAGTGAGTTTTGTCGAGGTTTGGGATGGAGTTGTTCTCGCCTTTTAATATGCTTTGTTTGTACGTGGAAGGGGACCCCTCAACCCCGGTTGAATGATAAAAAAAGAGGAGATAAAGTGAAATTAGAAAAAGAGAAAAAAGGAAAGCTGTCACTTTATATTTTTATTTCCCCAAAGGAAAAATGCGACCCATGTTGAGGATGAAATAAATGCCAAAAAAGAATTAAATGCGAAAGGAAAGCATGTGATTGGTACTTATAGGTGGCTACCACGCCCAAGTTTTCCTATAAAAGCAAGTCGACTTGGCTTGGAGATGAGATAAATATATTAATGTCAACAAACGACCGGAAAAAAAGGTGATGGGACTATTGCCCAAACAATATTCAAAGTGCGAGTGGGGAAAACTCAAAATGAGTTCTAGAAAAGAAAACAAAGAAAGGAAAGAACAGAACAAACAAAGAGCCCCAAAGCCAAACACCCATGGCGGGGGAATGAAACAACAGGGGAGGAAAAAGGGAGAAGTGAAGGGAATGAAAGAGGGGGCAAACAAGGAAATGCTGCATAAAAAGGACATCTTAGGATGCTGAAACCCCATGAGGATTGAAATAGTAGCCACATCTCTCCTAACATTCGAGGCCGGATTAAAAGAAGCTCCTAATGGAATGGCTGACCCAAAAAGAGGGCCCCCTTCCTGTTGAGATCGAGACTAAAACAACGGCCGGAGAGACGGATGGAACTAGATTGCCCTGCGAAGTACGAGTGTGTGGCGAGAGCACTATTGGTGGTGACCGGGGGAGATGTGAAGGTCAACCGGGGGACGAATTGATCTATCCATTGTATCGGGTCGAATGGCTCGCCATTTAGTTCCTCGAAGTGCGGGTAGAATCGGAAAGAAGGTTGTAATCCATCTCGTGGAAATGACTCTCGGAGGAATGAAGAATCGATCCGAAGTAGTAGAGACTCACGGATGTATAGGCAAGGCACCGCATTAGTGATATATCTAAAGAAAACCAGAGAGGGTCTAACCCCTTTGAAGAGGCAATGGAATCGTCCTCTGATCTCATAGTATATGGGGGCGGTGGAAGATGAAATGAGTCTCGGTCTCCACCTCTGAAGGCTTTCATCCCGATCGATGGTGATCGATCACGCATCGAAACAGCTGTGGGAGCCGACCCGAAACCGACCCGAAGGTATGCGGAGGGCATGCATCCAATGACGAAAGGTGTACTAAGGGTGGATGATGAGTCCATCTTTGATTTCAAGAAAATCGTTGCATAAAAGGACATCTTAGGGCCAAACCCCATGAGGATTCACCCAGTAGTATGAATAAAGCACTGTAGATATCCTCTCGGATGGACTGTTCGACACTTGATTGATGGGCGAGAGATCACTAGGAGCACTCGGGGAATCGAAAAGGGGAGATGATCAATATGGATACCAACCGAATCTAATAAAACACTGTAGATATCCTCTCGGATGGACCTATTGACACTTGATTGATGGGCGAGATCAATGGAAGCACCCAAGGAAAACTAAATAGGGGAGATGTTCAATATGGATACCAACCGAATCTAATAAAGCGAAGTCCAGGAAAACCAACAAAGGCTCATAACTGAGGCAATACCCACCGAGGAGCAGCAAGCGAGATGTCACGCTCATCGGAGGAATCACGAGAACTTCCCGATACGGTGAAGAAAGGCCGATATGTCAAATATGGTCTTGAGACGGAAAGGTCGGGCCCCAAACTTAGCCGAGATAATATGTTGGGAACCAATGTCTGCTGCATCCCGATGAAGTGACGAAGGAGGAGAGTCAAAATCCTCTCGGAAGAAGCTTAATCTATATCTAAAAGGAGGTTCCCAACAGCCTGACCCATAGAAACAGTGGGTCGGATGAAGTTCATAAGAGATATCTTGGAAGAGATGTCTTGAAAATGGTGTCGGAAGCATTCTCTCAAGAATGTTTGAGACCCATATCCTTTATTCACCCTAAACTAAAGAGCATGCCTCATCTTGAATCTAAGCCCGAGAGCGGGACTCCCGAATAGGTGTATCTATTAGTGATTTCAACCTCACCCTAAAAAAGAAATAGAGGTGTGATGTTTTCAACCCGTTGAAGACCATGACCAGATTGACGATCGAATGCGAAGATCACAAAAAAAAGCAAGTGCATCAAGTTGTCTCTGAAGCCCCTCGAGAAAAGGCAAGTAAAACAATATCATCGCGCAAAAAGAAGAATAGAAATCAAGGCGTGGTGAAGAACCCATCCCCTTCTGTTTGTGATCCCGAAGAAAACATTCCAACTCATCAATGTAAATGCCAAAGAGAGTAGGAGAGAGTATAAAATATCTCTTTCATTTTATAAAATTATGATTTTGTCGAGCTTGAGAGCTTTGCAAGATAATTTATAAGGACGAAATCCCTTAGAGATCATCCTTTGAGGATGAAAACTCTCTAGAGATTTAGAAGGAAAACGAAAAACTCTTCTTATGATATGAGAATTCTCTATTGGGGGTTTCCATTGAGCATCGAGAATCGAGGAGTTAGTTGTGTTTTCAGAGTAGTTTTCCAACAATTGTTGAAAATTTATTGCTATCGGTCCGAGAATTGTTTGATGACCTCTGAGGGTTGAATATAATGATGATTTTGTATGTAGTTAGAAGGTTTGGGGATTTGTGATTTTATCGATGTGGGATATGAAATATTTCTATCGATTTTCAATGATTTTGTATCGACACAATGATAATAATACCATTTTCTTCGGTAAATGTTCCTATGTTTTATAAATTTGTGAATTCAACGAATCATTTCTTGAAGAAAAGCGGTGGTATTATTATTAAATGTTCGGTGATTTTGTTTGTCGGCGTATTAATAATAATACCATTATCTTGTGACACTAACAACATCGACCTATAACTTGTCTTTGCCCATTTCTTCACCTTCTTTTTAATCATCATGATCATCATTATGTTCCGTCATCTCTAGTCTTCATCTGGTCATACTCTCTTGGCCCATTTAACGAGAGAAGCATCATGACCACTTTGAAAATAAAATTGTGGATCCTTAATTATCTTTTTTGTAACATCATATTTAGTTAGAAGCTCTGATTTGTTATGCTTCGAAGTCTATGTATACTCCTTGCCCAAATACATAATGACATAATTATAAAAAGATCCAAAGTGGAGAAAAGATGAGTTACCATCTTTGTAATTTTCATATTAAAACATGTAGAGTCAATTGAGAAAAGTAAGTGTAATTTTGGAAGTGTAGTTTTCATTCTCTACTTTTGCTTCTTTATTGAGGGACATTTTATTGCCTTATCACGTTATTTTTCGCGAGAATGAGACATCTCGCATGAAATAGCAAATCTTTCTTTTTGAGTTCAAGAATTAAAACCTCTCGTCTTTGTTTTATATGATGTTTTCTTAGCAGGAAATGAAATTAACCAATCTTTTAATTCCATGTGTTAATTCTGCCAAGAAAACATCATATAAATAGAGACATCAAACTTTAATTCTTGGCTCAAGCAATTAAAACTTTGGTATTTGCAAGTTGACTCATTAAAAGTGAAAAAACAACGGGACGAAAAGAAAATCTTCTTGATAAAAAAGTAGAAACGGATGGATGGAAGTTCAAGCCTTCCTACATGGACTAAGAAAGATACACTTACTCTTTTCAGGTGACTCTACAAGTTTTACTACGAGTATTACAAAAATGGTAACTCATCTTTTCCTCGATCTTTAGATCTCTTTTATAATTATGTAAAAATGTATTTGGGTAAGAGTATACATAGACTCAAATGCATGACAAGTTATTGTGGCTTTGAACTAAATATGATGTCGTAAAAGAGATAGTTAAGAGATCCGCGATTTTGTTTGGAAAAAAAGCTTCGTGATACTTCTCTCTTTAAATGAAGTCGATTGAGTAATAGTCGGATGACGATGAAGAGATGATGGAACAAATGATGATCATAATGAAGGAGAAGAAAGATGTGAAAAAATGGATAAAGATAAGCTAAAGGTTGGCGTTGTTAATGTTAGATAATGGTATTATTATTATTGCATGGCGTTAGACAAAATCATTTAATAATAAATGTCCCCCATGTTTTATAAATTTGTAATTCTGACGAATCATTTAATTCAACGAATCATTTAGTTGGAACAAATCGATTTGCTCTAACTAAATAACACAGTTTTTTTTTTGACATGTTAAATGATTCGTTGTAAGTTATTACAAATTTATAAAACATGGGGAACATTTACTCAAGAAAATGGTTTTATTATTAAATGTTGATGATTTTGGTCGCGCATAGTGATAATAATACCATTTATCGACACTACCTGACATCATCATTTAACTCATCCTTGCCATTTTTTTTACCTTCTTCTTCATCATCATCATAATCATCAATGTTCTATCATCTCCTGGTCTTCATCTGGCCATACTCTACTAGCCCGCTTAAAGAGAGAAGCATCATGGGCACTTTCAAAATAAAATTGTGGATCTTTAATTATCTTTTTGCAACATCATATTTAGTTACGAGCCCCTGACTTGACACGCATCTAAGTCCATGTATACTCTTTTCCCAAATACATATTTACATAATCGTAAAAGAGATCCAAAGACTAAAGAGAAAATGAGTTACCATCTTTGTAATACTCATAGTAAAACATGTAGAGTTGCTTGAGAAGAGTAAGTGTATTTTTGTTAGTCCATGTAGGAAGGTTTGACCTTGATTAGTGCTCTGCTTTTGTTTTTTTGTTGAGGAACATTTTCTTGCCTACGCCAGTTATTTTTTCACGGAATGAATCATCTCACAAATACCATAGTTTTTATTGCCTACGTACAAGAATTAAAGTCTCTCGTCTCTGTTTTATAGGATGTTTTATTGGCGGAAATGGAATTACCCAATCTTTTAATTCCATGTGTTAATTCTGTCAAGAAAATATCATGTGGAAAACGAGGCAATGGTTTTAATTCTTGTGCTCTTTGATTAAAACTCTAGTATTTACGGTGACTCATTACGTGAAAAACAATAAGGACAAATCAAGAAAATGTTCCTCGATAAAGAAAAGTAGAAAGCGCTTGCGAGATGGAAGCTCAGCGTTCTGCGTGGACTAACAAAGATAAACTTACACTTCTCATGACTTTACAAGTTTTACTACGATTATTACAAAGATAGTAACTCATCTTCTCTCCGGTCTTTGGATCTCTTTTATAATTATATAAAAATGTATTTGGGCGAAAAAGTATACAGAACTCAAATGTATGACAAGTTGTGGCTTTGAACTAAATATGATGCTGCAAAAAGAGATAGTTAAGAATCCACGATTTTGTTTTGAAAAAAGCGCTTCGTGATGTTTCTCTTTAAATGGGTCGGTGAGAGTATGGTCGAGATGAAAGACAGAGAGATAATGAAACACAATGATGATCATAATGAAGATAAAGAAAGAGGTGAAGAAATGGGCAAGGATAAGCTAAAGGTGGCGTTGTTAATGTTAGATAATGGTATTATTATTATCACGCGTTAGACAAAATTGCTTGAACATTTAATAATAATATAATTTTCTTTAGTAAATGTTCCCCATGTTTAATAAATTTGTAATTACAACGAATCATTTACATGTCGTTGGGGCATGATAAAAGCGCATTCTTTGGTTGGAGCAAATCAATGGGATTATCTCAAATCATCCCACTCATCAAATCCTTCCATCTAAACTAAAAGTCATCGCCTGACCCCACCCTTTATCCTATATAAAGAGTAGTGGTAGCTCGGACCGGTGTCGAATAGCCTCAGAGCATCCCATCGGCCGAGGGACCATATACATATAGAGAGTATAGAGTGCATTGGTGGTCAAGTCGAGGCCAATTTGTCGGGAGGCGAGGATATAAGTCTTCAAACAACTCATAGACAAGCGTGATAAATCTTCAACAACTATAGGAAAACTCTTTGGAAAACACGGTTAACTACTTGGATTTTGATGCTCAAAAGAAATCCCTAAATGGAGAATCCTCATGACATAGAAGAAGAGTTTTCGTTCTCCTTCTAAATCTTTAGAGATTTTCGTCCTTAGAAATTATCTTGCAAATCTCTCAAGCTCGGATAAAAATTAAAATTTTATAAAATGAGAGAGATATCTCTCAAGCCAAAGTCGACTTGCTTTTATCAAAAACTTGGCTTAGTACGATCACATGCTTTCCTCTACATTTAAATCTTTTTGGCATTTAATTCATCTTAATCATGGGTCGCATTTTTCCCTTAGGGGATGTTAAAATCTTTAGAGATTTTTCGTCCTTAGAAATTATCTTGCAAATCTCTCAAGCTCGAGATAAAAATTAAAATTTTATAAAATGAGAGAGATATCTCTCCAAGCCAAATCGACTTGCTTTTATCAGAAAACTTGGCTTAGTACCAATCACATGCTTTCCTCTACATTTAAATCTTTTTTGGCATTTAATTCATCTTAATCATGGGTCGCATTTTTTCCCTTAGGGGATGTTAAAATATAAAGTGATTTCTTTTTTCTTTTTCTAATTTCACTTTATCTCCTCTTTTTTTATCATTCAACTGGGGCTAAGGGGTACCAATCACATGCTTTCTTTTGCATTTAAATATTTTTGGCATTTAGTTCATCTTAATCATGGGTCACATTTTTTCCTAGGGGTAATAAAAATATAAAGTGACTTCTTTTTTCTTTTTCGAATTTCACTTTATCTCCTCTTTTTTTATCATTCAACTTGGGGTGATTTGGGGTCCCCTTTCCCACTCAAATCGAGAACTCGGCCCTCAAGCCTCGACAAAGCACGCTTCACAGAAACGAAGTTGTCCGAGCAAAAACACTACCCTAAACAAAACCTCCTAACCGGAAACAAACATAGCCAAAGGAAAAACTAGCTAAATCTTCCTAAATCTTTTTGGCATTTAGTTCATCTTAATCATGGGTCACATTTTTTCCCTAGGGAAATAAAAATATAAAGCGACTTCTTTTTTCTTTTTGAATTTCACTTTATCTCCTATTTTTATCATTAGTGGGTGAGGGTCTCCTTTCCCGTCTAAATCGAGAACAACTCCAGCCCAACCTCGACAAAGCATGCTTCACAAAGCGAAGTTATCGAGCAAAAACACTACCCTAAACAAACCTCCTAAACCCGAAAACAAACATAGCCAAAGGAAGAAACTAGCTAGTCAAAATCGGTGACACTAACAAACATTTCCACCACCTCGGTCGAAGCCTTCGCTGCAGCAACCTCCTTTGCCTCATCCTCAACCGCTAATTGTGACCACACCTTCCCTTACGCCCGCTTTAGGGTCATTGTTCGCCAACTACGCCAAGAGCTCCTAAGCATTTTGCCATGAAGATTTTGTTCTTGCATTTGGAGGAAAGGTGTCAGTAGAGCCTTCAAATGAGCTAATTCAAGATTGGGAAGTCTCACTTTCTCGGTGAAGAAAGAAGCTACATTTAGAACAATCTTTACGAAGTTCAGAAGGGAAAGGAAGCGAGCTTCCAAAACATTAAAGGCTTCCCTAGAAACCACAATATCGATCCTTCCTTTATCATCAATGAGCAAGGGGAAGGACCACTCGAAAGCATGTTTCAGCTCCCGCTCCATACCCACCCTATGACGGGGTTTCACAAACTTATTCGCAGTCTCTTTAACTTTATTAATGTCAAAATTAAATAGCAGAAAATGCCCCACGAACATGGCGCATGACTTTTGCATTGACTTTGGCCATTCCTTGCAGACACAAATATTTCTTACCCAAAACCATTTCAATGGCCAACATCTCTGTTTTCGGCGACACTCAAAACACCCGACTCGGGACGTTCTTGGAGATGGCAATTTTGCATTTGTCACCTTTAAACTCAAACAGAGGAAGCCAAATTCTCGGATGACGCCATACTCGACCTGACCTTGCTCACCTATGAACTTTACACAAAGAAAAAAATAAAAACCGAGAACAATGCTAAGGGACCGCCTATCCTTCGAAAAATAAATAGGGGAACTATTCAAAGATCACAAACCTGCAGCCATCAAAGTCAATTGTTGCCACTTAACTAAATCATGTTGTAGCGATTACTCAACCAAAGCCACACACTCGCCTCATCGGTACATATAATGCTAGGAACTTGAGTACTCGAAGTTCGCTAACCAATCAACGTTGTCGGCTTCTCGAATAACGTGGAGATCTGCCACTCTTCAAGATAATTAAGCCAGTATTTAATGGATGAAAGGCACCTTTTCAGCCTCCACGAATGCACCTATTATGGGCAAATGCATTAACAACTACTTGAGAGTCCCTTTCGACACAAATCTTACGAAAGCCTTTTTGCGACCGAGGTAAGCCTTTTCGAACTTGGGCTTCGGTTAAATTACAAGATCCATACGCCAACCGGAAGGAGGCAGCCATAATAAGGTCGCCATTATTATTTCTAACGACGCACCCCACACTGATTTTCCCTATTGAAATTTAATTTGCAATCGAGGGGGTTCCAAATCAGCCTGCATACGCTTATTCACAGAGTATTGATTATCGATCTTTATAGACCCCGCCCGACACAGGGTTTCACCCTAGTCCACTGCTAATAAGGATTTGATCACGAGAAGAGAAAGTCGGGGACGCTTTACAATGATTTGGACACAAATTCTAAGATTCTAATCTCGATCTCGTCTTAACAAAATCAAAGAGTTAATTTCCTCTCTAAAGATACGAAGGTTTCTCTCCCACGAATATACCACAATAAGAGAAACGGTTGTAGCTCCAGCGCACATGAAGACACCAATAACAAACCTCGATAAACATGCTGAACCTCACATGCCACATGCATTTCCCAACACATGTAAGAACACTATATAAATTTGTACTAACAATCAATTCCTTGCAAACATCATCAATTCATTAATAATACGACATTACACTTGTATTTGTGGGCATGGGAAAACGTCGCCCATTCTTGCACATGCACAACATTCAACTCATACATGGCATGTGATTGTGATGTGCACATGCCTTGTGAATCAATGACATGCATGTATGACTCGATAACATGTCTAATTAAAACACAAGCGCACACGATGCCGATTCGACACACATGGGTCATACATGCACAAATACATCATGTAAATCCCTTGATACAAATATACACATACTAGCCCCTTATTATGTGACTTGATGCCCATTAGCCACGTGCATTTCCATGTATCCTAATGCATGTAAGCACATTATCTCAATTTGTACCAACAATCGATACCTTCTGAAGATACGACATTGACTCATACTAAAACACAAGAGCACCACGATCTTTAGTTCGACACACATGGGTCATACATGCACAAACACAAACATGTGAATCCCTTTATACAAATATACACGTCTTTAGCCCCATATTATGTGACTTCGATGCATGTAAGCACATTATCTCAATTTGTACCAACAATCAATACCTTACGAGATACAACATTGACTCATACATGGCATATGACTATGATGTGCACAAATATGCTACTCATAACCCATTGATGCACATGGCTTGTGAATCAATGACATACATATGACTCAATAACATGTCTAATTAAAACACAAGAGCGCATGATCTTAGTTCGACACACATGGGTCATACATACACAAATACATCATGTAAATCCCTTGATACAAATATACACATACTAGCCCCTTATACATGGCCTTCCACTTTGGTGTGCACAAATATGCTACTCACATGACCCATTGATGCATATGCCTTGTGAATCAATGACATGCATATGACTCAATAACATGTATAATTAAAACACAAGAGCACACGATGCTAGTTCAACACACATGGGTCATATATACACAAATACATCATGTAAATCCTTGATACAAATATACACATACTAGCCCCTTATTATGTGACTTGATGCACATTAGCCAAGTGCATTTCCATGTATCCTAATGCATGTAAGCACATTATCTCAATTTGTACCAACACTCAATACCTTGCATAGTTACTGACCATAACACACAATACATTTGACCTCGATACACATGAGTGCATCATGCCTGCACAACCACAAAGACAACATGAACATTAGGCGACTTGATGTCACGATGTGATATAACCACAAAGCACAGAAAGATGCTAATTACAAACCTCAATACACATGCGAGCCTCGCACACCGCATATGTGCATTTCCATGTAACCCTAACACATTTAAGCACACTATATCAATTCGATTCCTATAAGCCGTGTACTATGACCTATGCACATAATTGTATCATGGACAAAGTGACAACATGAATGCCTCGTCATACTGACTACAACTTGCCTCGAGTCACTAACTACAGCCTCGATACACATGTGAAACTTAAATAGAACCATGTACATGTATGCGATATATAACTCATTTATTACACACATACATACACAAATATACTAATTTGCGACAAATAAATACACAAATGCAACTTGGTATCATGCAATACCATTTAACTGCAACACACATAAAGCCACTAATTATAACCTCAATACACGTGCAAACCTAAGATGTTCCCCTAACTCATAAATTACACATAGATACAAAATGTACTATTCACAACACAAACACACAAATACGGTATTCTGATAAATTGACACACGAGCCTTCTAATTAGATGACATACTGACCATAACACAAGCCATTCGATCTAATAGAGCGAGAACACTATTCAACTTCATCACACACATACCATGTAGTCCCAATGCACATAAGCATACAAATGTACTTCTATTCACTGACACATAAACACACAAATACACTATTCACGATAAATTGACACACGAGCCTTCTAACTCGATGACATGCAACCATAACACAAGCCATTCAATCTCAAAGACGAGCACAATATTCAACTTCATCACACACATACCATGTAACCCCAATGCACATAAGCTCACTATGCAAAAACCTAACACACACAATCACACAATGCAGCCCTCAAAGGAAGGAACACACAATATAGCCCTCAAAAGGCACGAGCACACCATATGCCACTCAACAACACACATGCCACTCAATGACATACTTGCCATGCAACCCCAACATATGTGAGAAAATAATGCACTTGACTTTCTCGTGTGGATGTGTCCAACAACCAAGACCTTGCAACCATAACATGCAAGCCATTTGACCTCGGGAAAGGCACCCAAGGGCACTAATTACAACTTCGATACACATGCGACCCTTACATGCCACAATGCATTTGTGAGAAAACAATGCACCACATGCTCATGTGGATGTGTCCAACAATTAGTACCTTATCAACACAACTTGCAGAAGCCATTGACCTCGGTCACGAGGAACCTAAGGGCATACTGATTTACAACTTCAATAGGCATGCAAGCCTCAAATGCCACCATGCATGTGTATCCCATCAAACTCATAAATGACATGCAAGCCTCACAAGCTGCCACCCTCTCATCTTGGCATGCCTAGACAAATTACACTCGTACTTGTATATCACACCATGTCATGTGATTAGGATGTGCACAAATACACTATTTGCAACCCATAAACACAGTCCTTGTGCCTCGATGGCATGCTGCAACTATACCACACAAGTCATTCAAACTCAACCACATAAGCATATCATGAATAAGCACATTGTTGTACTCAAGCACAAACAAACCAAGCAATCTCAACACACGTAAGCACACTATACACAAATGTGATACACACAAACACTATATGTAGGCCTTAAAAAGTGTGAGCATGCCATGAAACTTAATAACACACATGCCACTCAATACGCACACCACAACACATGCATGTCATTTGAATCTTAAATGACACACGTGTCTCACAAGCCACCACACTCATACTTGATATGCATAGAGAAATGTCACTTATAATTATACACCAACTCATACATGGCATGTGACTGCAAAGTGCACAAATACACTATTCACAACCCATTAACACTTATGGAGTTTGTGACTTGATGACGTGCAACCACAACACACAATCCATTTGACCTTAATGTACATGAGTAAGCACATTGTGCACAAATGTGATATGCCTGAAGCACATTATGTAGGCCTCAAAAGTGTGAGCATGCCATGAAACTTAATGACACACATGCCACTCAATACACACACCACAACACATGCATGTCATTTGAATCTTAAATGACACACGTGTCTCACAAGCCACCACACTCATACTTGATATGCATAGAGAAATGTCACTTATAATTATACACCAACTCATACATGGCATGTATTTGCAAAGTGCACAAATACACTATTCACAACCCATTAACACTTATGGAGTTTGTGACTTGATGACATGCAACCACAACACACAATCCATTTGACCTTAATGCACATGAGTAAGCACATTGTGCACAAATGTGATATGCACAAGCACATTATGTAGGCCTCCAAAGTGTGAGCATGCCATGAAACTTAATGACACACATGCCACTCAATACACACACCACCACACATGCATGTCATTTGAATCTTAAATGACACACGTGTCTCACTGCCACCGCACTCATACTTGATATGCATAGAGAAATGTCACTTATAATTATACACCAACTCATACATGGCATGTGACTCGCAAAGTGCACAAATACAATATTCGCAACCCATTAACACTTATGGAGTTTGTGACTTGATGACGTGCTGACCACAACACACAAGCCATTCGACCTTAATGTACATGAGCACATCATGAACAAGCACACTATTCAGCACGTGTACTCTAACATGCTTACTCACACTATTCAACACGTGTACTCCCAACATGCTTATTCACACTATGACATTTGTGCACACGACATAAATGTCACTTGTAATCGCACACCATACAACTCGTACATGACATGTGAGTGTGGAGTGCATAGATACACTATTCGTAACCCATTGACACTTATTATGCCTTGCTGACTCAATGTCATGCAACCACAACACAAATCTCATTTGACCTCAATGCACATGGCAAAGTGCACAAATACACTATTCGTAACCCATTGACACTTATTATGCCTTGTAACTCGATGTCATGCAACCACAACACAAAAACCATTTGACCTCGATGCACATGATTAAATTATTCAATGTGCCTTATCCCAACCACACAAGCACATTGTGCACAAAATTGACATGAATGATCACACTTCACACAAAAAATGAGATGCGTGAGGATACTTTCAACATATTAACACGGGACGAGCACACTACGCATGCCTTAAGAAATGTGAGCACACCATGCAACTCAAGTGACATACTTGCATGTAACCCAATTTGTGTGATAAAACAATACACGACTTGGATGTGTACCAACAATCAATGCCTTCCACCACACCATCGCAAGCCATTTAGTCTCGATAGGCGTGAGCACATCATGTATGATCACACTTCACACAAACAATGAGATGCATGAGGACACTTTCAACATATTAACACGCATGAACACACTACGCATGCCTTAAGAAATGTGAGCACACCATGTAACTCAAGTGACATACTTGCATGTAACCCAATTTGTGTGATAAAACAATACATGACTTGGATGTGTACCAACAATCAATGCCTTCCACACACCATGCACAGCCCCAAGGCCAACATGAATTCCATGAGACTCGATGTTGCATAGTGTCATACTGAGAACAACACACAAGGAGAAAAATAGTTGTAGGTTCAATGCACATCATCACAAGCACACTATTTAATTGGATCACACACTTGCCATGTAATCCAGAACAATCAATGCCTTCCACTATACCACGAAGCCATTGACCTCAATAGACGTGAGCACATCATGCACTGACCCCAATGACAACATGAATTCCATGAGGCGCTTGATGTTGCATAGTGTAAATACAAGAACACACTGAGGAGAGGAAAATAGTTGTAGGTTCAATGCACATCATCACAAAGAGCACACTATTTAATTGGATCACACACTTACCATGTAATCCAAACAATCAATGCCTTCCACCATACCATGCAAGCCATTCGAGCACATCATGCACAACCCAATGACAACATGAATTCCACGAGACCCGATGTTGCATAGTGTCATACAAGAACAACACACAAGGAGAGAAAAATAGTTGTAGGTTGATGCACATCATCACAAGCACACTATTTAATTGGATCACACACTTACCATGTAATCCTTAAAACAATCAATGCCTTCCACCATACCATGCAAGTCATTCGACCTCAATAGGCGTGAGCACATCATGCACAACACAATGACAACATGAATTCCATGTGACTCAGATATTGCGTAAGTGTCGATGCAAGAGAACAACACATAGGGAGAGAAAAATAATACACACTTGCCATGTCCACATACATGACTTGGATGTGTACCAACAATCAATGCCTTCCACCACACCATGCACACCCCCGAGGACAACATGAATTCCATGAGACCCAATGTTGCATGCATAGTGTCATACAAGAACTACACGCAAGGAGAGAAAAAAATTGTAGGTTCAATGCACATCATCAACAAGCACACTATTTAATTGGATCACACACTTGCCATGTAATCCAAACAATCAATGCCTTCCACCATACCACGCAAGCCATTCAACCTCGATAGACGTGAGCACATCATGCACTGACCCAATGACAACATGAATTCCATGTGACTCAATGTTGCATAGTGGCATCTGAAACAACACGGGGAGAGAAAAATAATACACACTTGCCATGTACACATACATGACACTGGATGTGTACCAACAATCAATGCCTTCCACCACACCATGCACACCCAAGGACAACATGAATTCCATGAGACCCGATGTTGCATAGTGTCATACAAGAACTACACGCATGAGGAGAGAAAAAAAAATTGTAGGTTCAATGCACATCATCAACAAGCGCACTATTTAATTGGATCACACACTTGCCATGTAATCGAACAATCAATGCCTTCCACCATACCATGCAAGCCATTCAACCTCAATAGACGTGAGCACATCATGCACAACCCCAATGACAACATGAATTCCATGTGACTCAATGTTGCATAGTGGCATACAAGAACAACACACAAGGAGAGAAAAATATTTGTAGGTTCAATGCACATCATCAACAAACACTATTTAATTGGATCACACACGTGCCATGTAATCCGAACATCCATAAGCACGTTGTACACAAACCTGACATACACGGGCATACTACGCAACTCAGGTTTGTGCACAACATGCTTACGGATGTCACACATGTCACTCAATGACATACTTGTCATGCAATCTCGATGTGTGTTATAATACAATGCACAACTTGGATGTGTACCATGATCAATGCCTTCCACCACACCATGCACAAAAGACAATGACAACATGAATTCCATGAGAGACTTGATGTTGCATAGTGTCATACAAAGAACAACACACAAGGAGAGAAAAATAGTTGTAGGTTCAATGCACATCATCAACAAGCACACTATTTAATTGGATCACACACTTGACATGTAATCAAACAATGCTAAGTGCCTTCCACCATACCATGCGAAGCCATTCAACCTCAATAGACGTGAGCACATCATGCACATGACCCCAATGACAACATGAATTCCATGTGACTCGATGTTCGTAGTGTAAATACAAGAACAACACACAAGGAGAGAAAAATATTTGTAGGTTGATACATCATCAACAAACACTATTTAATTTGGATCACACATGTGCCATGTAATCCGAACATCCGTAAGCACGGTGTACACAAACCGACATGCATGGGCATACTACGCAACTCGGGTTTGTGCACAACATGCTTACGGATGTCACACATGTCACTCAATGACATACTTGTCATACTGATCTCGATGTGTGTTATAATGTCTGATGCACAACTTGGATGTGTACCAACAATCAATGCCTTCCACCACACCATGCACAGCCCTAATGACAACATGAATTTCATGAGACCCGATGTTGCATAGTGTCATACAAGAACAACACACAAGGAGAGAAAAATAGTTGTAGGTTCAATGCACATCATCAACAAGCACACTATTTAATTGGATCACACACTTGACATGTAATCCGAACAATCGGTGCCTTCCACCATACCATGCGAGCCATTCAACCTCAATAGGCGTGAGCACATCATGCACTGACCCCAATGACAACATGAATTCCATGTGACTCGATGTTGCGTAGTGTCATACAAGAACAACACACAAGGAGAGAAAAATATTTGTAGGTTAAATGCATCATCAACAAACACTATTTAAGCTGGATCACACATGTGCCATGTAATCCGAACATCAAGTAAGCACGGTGTACACAAACCCGACATGCACGGGCATACTACGCACCTTGACTCGAGTTTGTGCACAACATGCTTCAAATGTCACACATGTCACTCAATGACATACTTGTCATGCAATCTCGATGTGTGTTATAATATCTGATGCACAACTTGGATGTGCACAACAATCAATGTCTTGCAGCCATAACACGAGACGTTTTGACCTCAATGCAAGTGAGCACGTCACAAACAACCCTAATGACAACATGAATTCCATGGACTTTGTGTTGCATAGTGTAAATACATGCATGACATGCGTGGGAAGAACACAATTACAACTGACTTGATACCCGAGCACATTATACATGAACACACCATTGATGTGATCACACACCTGCCATATAATCCCAATGTACGTAGGGCACATGTTGTGCACAAACTTGACATCCACAAGCAAAATATGCAGGCCTCAAAAGGCATAGCACACCATGTAACTCAATGACACACATGCACTTAATGATATACTTTCCATGAAACCCAAATGTGTGAGAAAACAATGCACAACTTGGATGTGTACCAACAATAAATGCCTTGTAACCATAACACCAAATTCATTCGACCTCAATGCACATGAGAACATCATACAACTTAAACACACACAAGGACACCAGTTAGAACATTAGTACGAGATAAATTATATGTGCTTGATGTCATATAGTGCCATACAACTGTGACATGTACAAGGACACTAATTACAACCTCAATACACATGCCACCACACACATGTACGCCATTGACTCAAAAAAGAATACATACCTTACATGCCACCACACACATGTACGCCATTGACTCAAAAATAATACATACCTTACATGCCACCACACTCATACTCTATGCGAATAAACAAATGTCACTCGTGCGTGAACATGCATGCACACCCTAAAACTCGTAAACATTATGTTTATGCGATGTGAACAAACATTAATACAACATGAACTACATGTGACTTGATACCACATAGTACCATACAACTGCAACACACATGTACACCATCAACTCAAAAATAACACATACCTCACGTGCCACCACAATTAGAAGTGTGTAGGCGGATGTCACTTGTAGGTGTAGATGCCATGTTTATACACTTTGTGAATCCTATAGACACACATTCCTTGTGACTCGATGATGTGCATACAAATCAATGACATGTCTAATTTAATACATATATGTACACATAGTACCAACCTATGATGTAACTTTGGTGCGCTTTTCCACATGTGTAATGCCATGTAATCCTAACACATATAAGATCATTATCCCGATTTGTACCAACATAAAATGGCTTATAGGCACACATTCCTTGTGACTCAATGATGTGCATACGAATTGGTGTCACCTGATTTCACCCGAAATCTGCGATTACCCTATCGAAAAAATTTCGTACTTTTAAAATAGTGGGTCGTTTGTTGTTTTTATTGCTGAAAGTTCCCGTATTTCGTCAAGATAATCCCAAAGAGCCATATTAGCCTTTTTTTTAGCCAAATACCCAAATGCCCAAAATTGTTTTATTGTCATTGTCAGGATTTGTCTGCGGGAAATTTGTATTTAATTATTTTGAGCCCGTATGAGGCTATTTGCGCTCTGTTTTAACTCTATTATGAGCGGATATGTTATTATTCCTATGTGCCAGAAGGGTTTTAACTTATTTTAAGTTTTGGACTTTATTTGTAACTTTTGGCAATTTTTCGTGTTTTTGTGATGTCCCGTTTTGTTTTCGTAAAATTTCTCTGGAGCAACTCCTTCACCGGGTAAGCCCGATTTTTGGCCTGGAGCGGTGGAAAACATATATGCACATTTTGCCGGAGGAAGTCGTTATCGGAGATCTAGATCAGCTGGGAAAAAGCGAAGTCGTGACGGAAAAGCCCTGCTTGGGATGGGCGCATTTTGGAAAACAAAGGATTTAAGCTGCGATGGGAAAAATATAAGCCGCGAGCGGGATGGGAATTTTATACTTGCTGGCAGGTACTTTTTCCCATGTTATAAAATTCACTTAGGTGCCGAGTGGGGAAAATAGAAGCGAGCCCGGGCGGGTGGGATTCTATTGTGCCTTGCAGGTACTTTTTCCCGTGATAGAAAATTCATTTAAGGCTGCAGTGGGAAAATTAGAGGCCGCGAGGCGGCGGGAATTTATTGCTGCCTTGCAGGTAAAAATTCCCATGATAAAATAAAAGGAAAGTGACTTAAGTGAAATCATGGGATTTTAGTGCGCCTTGCAGGTAAATAATCCCATTGTCAAAGTCAAATCACTTAAGTGGATCATGGGATTTCCGAGGCTGCCTTGCGGGTAAAAATCCCATTGTGTTGAAAATTTTTAAAAATATAATTCTATTATGCAAAAGTGTGACCACCTTGGGTGAATAATAATGCATTAAATAAATATTTGTTAATATTTATTCACCCAATTTTGGCACTCAGGCTTGTGGAAAAGTCAACAAAAGCAAAGGGGAATAAATCAATTGGAAATAGAATTCTAAAATTAAATAAATTTAATTTATTTAATGCAGCCCCTTTTGAGAAGGAATTAATACTTTTTAAAGTATTAAATGATTATATTAATTCCTATTTTCAGTGGCTATGGTCAAAGCACACTGTGAAGCTTGAGTGAAGTGCTGTGTGAAGGATTAAATTGGATTAATTTAATTTATTGGATGGCTGTCCTTAAACATGCTATTTTTAAAAGAGAAGAGCATGATTTTTAATTAATTAATTGCCTTTAATTGTTAGGGCAATTATTAATTATAGAATTGTGAAGGTTATATAAGCATGGGCAGCCATATGGGTGAATAATTTAATTCACAGGTAAAGAATTGCAGCCAGGAGGAAAAGTGCCCCCATTAGAGGAAGGATTTTGTTCAGACAAAGTGGAAACAAGGCTAAAAGCTTCCAGATTTGGCGCATGCTTTGAAGGAGGTTGATCTTTGTCGCATAATTTTTTGCGGAGTCAATTACGGGAGCTCAAGTGTTGTTGAAAGGATTCATGCTCTCTTTCTGTGCAAATTAAACACCATTTTTTGGGCCAGCAGGCTTGAAAAGTGCAGAATTTTATAATTAAAATTCACTATTCATGCTCCGGTGGCCATTTTTGTCTAAATAAATTGCAAGAATTCATTACGGGTGCTTCTACAAAGGAAAAGAGCTTTTATCAATGTCCAATACATTGCATATATCCTCCGAATCTGAAGAATTGTCCAGATCTACACCAGTATTGAAGAATTCCAGTCAAATAAGAAGAAAAAGACATTCAGACAAAGATAGACAAAGCTATGGCGAAGAAAGATGAAAAAGAAACCTCTTGCTAAATTGATAGACAGATCCAGAGCAGGAGAAACTTCACTCATGCGTGCAGATTGAAAGCAGTGGAATTATTCAAGTTGCAGCTTTTCCATCCATAGCCCAGTTGCCAAAGTTTGTTATGTAGATGCAGATCTAGATCCAGATCTCACGATTAAAAGCTTCCAGCACAAAGGCTTCATCCTCTTGTTTCGAATGCAGCCCGTGAAGAAGACAGTGCGTGGAAAATTCCTTCCAAGATCCTGTGCATGTGCTCTCATCTTCCAGTTGAAGCCTTCATTGAATTTTCATTCACCCGGAGTGCTTTCCAGAATTTTTAATTGCTCATATGCAATTAAAAATAAGGATGATGAGTTATCTACGGCCAACCTTGCACTGATGCATGTACAACAGAAGAACTGCAAAAGCTTCAAAGGATAAAAGAGAAGACAATGTGAAGGCAAAATTCCAGCTTGCTTCCAATTCCAACTGCTTGCAATTCCAGCTTGTTTCCAGATCCAGCTGCTTCCAGATCCAGTTTGAATCAGCTGCATGCAGACATGAAAAAGGACAAAGTCAGCTTTCCTCTTCCTTCTTCTTTCCTCCGACAAAGTCAGCTTTCCTCTTCCTTCTTCTTAGATCCTCGACAAAGTCGCCTTTCCTCTTCCTTCTTCTTTCCTTCCAGGAGACAAAGTAATTGAGTGATCGATTAAATTATACAACTTAAAGTGATTGGTTTAAAAGCCATTACTTGAAGAAGTCGACTACTGGAGATAGGTGGCGGGCATGCAAAATAGAAAGTTCTATTTTCCCACTTCAAATCATACATGTCATCAAAGAGGAATTGGGAGGGAGATTGTCGGTTGTTTCTTTTCCGACTTCCACATGTCCCGGCTTCAACTCAAAGCTTCCTACTTGTAACCCTCTACATTCATAAGTAGAGGAAGAACCTTCGGGTTAATAATCAATCGAGAATTTGTGAGAAGCGATCTTGTGTTCTAGACTTTGTCTTGAACCCCGAGAGCAACTTGGAGCAAAGGAATACAAAGGAGGGGTTTAGGAGAACTTTGTGTCACGGTGTCTTGTGTTTCTTGCTTTTAAATCTTAGATCTTTTAAGTAAACTTTGTGTTATTTTAGATCTGGATCTAGAGTTGCCTTTGCCTTATAATTCTGTGTGTTCATATCTATTAAAGTTTCTTTATGTGCATGCAATTAGCTCTGCTGTATCTACTAATGGGATGCACATCTTCTCCATTTCTTCTCTGTATTTCCTTTACTTCATTCTTCCATAACCTTCCTTTCTTGGCATTTGAGCGCTTACTTACTTTGCTGGAACTTCTTAGTTATGGTTCATGAACTAAGTAGTTAAAGTAAAACCCTCGATAGATAATAACACATTTTTATTGACAAATCGACACGGGAGCCTCACCGGTTAAATGAGGGAGATTTATCTCATGCTCGCTAGGTTTGATACTATGCAGAAAATCTAGCCAACACGAATCAATGACATGTCTAATTTAATACATATATGTACACAAAAGTACCGACCTATGATGTAACTTTGGTGCGCTTTTCCACATGTGTAATGCCATGTAATCCTAACACATATAAGATCATTATCGATTTGTACCAACATAAAATGTCTTATAGACACACTGTGGACTCAATGATGTGACTCTGATGATGTGCATACGAATCAATGACATGTCTAATTTAATACATATACGTACACATAGTACTGACCTATGATGTAACTTTGGTGTGCTTTTCCACATGTGTAATGCCATGTAATCCTAACACATATAAGATCATTATCCCGATTTGTACAACATAAAATGTCTTATAACCATAACATGCAATCCTAATGACAATGTGAATGCATCATGCACAACCCCAATGACAACATGAATGCCATGCTAACATGATGAACCAAACCGCAATGAATGCACAATGACTAATTTCATAAAACTCGTAAATGACACATGAAATATCCCCTTCTCCAAAATAACAAGGTGACTTAGCCTATTTTTTTCTCACGGGTAAGGGATAAGAAAAGGAAACTAGGTCATAATAAATTAATTATAAAGTACATCATAAAACTTTATTATAAACACTCAAATTAATTTATGTTTTTTATTTTTCCCCCAAGAGGAAATGCGACATAAAATGTACCAACATAAAATGTCTTACAACCATAACATGCGATCCTAATGACAATGTGAATGCTACATGCAACATGATGTCTTCAACTTGTTTGCAATGTGCACAAGGACTAATTTCATAAAACTCGTAAATGACACATGAAATATCCCCTTCTCCAAAATAACAAGTTGACTTAGCCTATTTTTTTCTCGACGGGTAAGGGGGTAAGAAAAGGGAAACTAGGTCATAATAAATTAATTATGAAGTACATCATACAACTTTATTATAAACACTTAAATTAATTTATGTTTTTTATTTTTCCCCAAGAGGAAATGCGACCCATGTGGAGAAGGAAATAAGCAAGGGAAAATATTAAATAAAGGTAAAGTGAGTCATTGTCGAGGAAGGATATCTTTTTGCATATATCTTATGTCTTCCAAGCAGTGTTGAAAGCTTGATTCGTAGATTTGTTAATAATTTCAGCTAGGGTTTGAAGGGAGAACAATGTTGTTGAGTTCTACCTTTGATTTTCAGCACTTCCATAGTGGAGCGACCCCCATTGTGTGCAGTTTTGAGTGATCAACTTGTTATGATCATATATGATTTGTTGTTCCAAAATCATATTTTTTGGAGCCAAGATCAACTTCTTTGCATGTCTGTGAGATGCGCATCTACAGATTTATTAATAAAATTTCAGCCTTCTATTTGATCCGAATCTAGTATTTTTCTAAAGTTTTTGCAATAATAAAATCAGCTGATCTATTTTGGGTAAGCAAATAGTGGTTTTACTTCAGGTTTGTGGTTTTTCCAAACACTTGTGCAAGTCGCCATTTATATAAATAATTCAGATCTGCAATTTTCTATCAAGTATATGTTCTATTATTTGATATTTTAAATCAGATTACTGTTGTTTCGTTTAAGGGCTTGAATTGACCATTTGGGGACATTATAGTGGTATCAGAGCAGTGATTGTCCCATCTGTGAAGAAGAAAATCAGATCTGAATGCAACCAAGAAAAAAACTCATATAGTTTATCACGAAGGAATCCAACTCCAAAGAAAGGAAATATGGATGAGCGTGATCAAAGAGCTCCTCCTACAAATGAGCTAAGCTACATGCATGAGGTGATCACAAGGAGTCAAAGAGAATTGCAGCATCTCAGAGAATCTCAAAGGGAAATGCGTGATGCATTGACCGGTTCCATCAGAGATTTGGCAAAGATTCTACAAGGGCACAATATATCTACAAATCAAGGAGCAACCAACAATGGTGAAGGAAGCTCTATTGGACCAGTTAGGACATCCACCAAGCCTCCACGTCATATTTTCAGAGCCAAGTTTCTCCAAAGAGAGGAACAACCAATTGAGGAAGAAATCCCAAGTGATGTTGATGACATAGAGGCATGGGGTGAAGAGTATGCAGCCCTTAGTTACAAAGTGAGGGAGATGTTATCCTTCGAGACTATTGCCAAGTGAAGAATAGCAAAGGACTAGGAAGGAATCGAAGAGTTCAACAAGAGCAACCAAGAAGAGACATACAACAAAGGTTGGGTAAGGTAACTCTTCCTTCTTATGATGGTTCAGATAAGTGTTCTGCTAGAGCTTGGTTACAGAAATTAGATACATATCTTTCATTGAATCCAATGTATGAAGAAGAAGCCCTCAAATTTGCAACTTTGCATTTGGAGGGAGTTGCACATGAATGGTGGTACCATGGAATGATCACACAAGGGCATGGTTCTATCACCACCATTGAAGAATTCAATCAATGTTTGACAAAGAGATTTGATAGGATAGATCCAGAGATTCATTTCAGAGAGTTAGCCCAACTCAAGCAAGAAGGATCTTTGGATAAGTATATTTCTGATTTTCAAAGGCTTGCAATGATGGTACAGATATCAGTGAAAGAAGACTTGTGTTGTTGTTTATTGAAGGTCTAGGAGAGCCACTAAAAGGCCTAGTCAAAGCCTTTAGTCCTCCATCTCTACAAGGAGTTGTTAAGAAGTCTTTGGACTTGTTTATAATATATTTTATCTAATATTTTTATATTTCTTTAGTGTTCTCTTGCTTTTTGACAGGTCGGTTGGGTTTAATTAATTAATGGAAGTTAATGAAGGAAAAGAACATCTATAAGAGGTCGGCCTTTTCTATTTGTGCATTGGCGCCAAAAGGAGGATATAAAAGGGAATTAGAGGCACCATTTGGAGACTAGTCTTGGCGCATTTTATTACACTTGGGCAAAGAGAGCTAGTTGCTCCTTGGTCATCCACTTGAGGACGAAAACCCTCTTGTGAGGCCTCATTGAAGGACGAAAACCCTTCATGTGGCTTAGGTGAAGGACGAAAACCCTTCATCATCCTTTGGTATTGATGAGAAGAGCTGATTTGAAGATCTTTATGTAATTTCCAGCCATTATTGTAATTATTTTGGGTGGAGCGACCTACCTTGGGTAGGGTTTGGGGACATTGAAGAGAGAATTTGATAAATCTGAGTTTGTAATCTGATTTGCACTATTTTTAAAGGCCGGAATCTGAAGTTTGGTGATTTTTGGGGCTTTTGTGCCCTAGATATCTAATTTTTTTTGTGGCTGCAATTTCCAAAGTTTATTTAATTTCCAGTGAGTGTGTTCTTTGTTTTTTTATTATTTGGCTTCTAAAATTCAATAAATCATATATAAAATATTGGCGAATTGATTGGTGTTGTTTTATGGTGATTTTGGTAATTTTTGGTGCAAGTATAAGTCGCTGATTTTATTTTCCAGTCTGCTGCAATTTTATTTTCAGATCTGCATATTTGTTTGAAACCCTCAAAAGGGTTATTACAGTGGTATCAGAGCACGGATCTTCAAAAGGCCTAGGGTTTCAAGTTTGAAGAATTGATGGCACGGAAGGGTAAGATCTCTATTTTTGATGGCACTAACAAACTTTCAAGTGAAATCATGGTTGTCAAAATTGGAGACATACTTGCAGTCAAACCCTATGTGTGTGGAGGATGCCCTGGAATTCATCCCTTGTCATTTGGAAGGGATAGCAAGGGATTGGTGGTACCATGTGATAGAGACCCAAGGAGAAGATGTGGTTTGCTTCTTGGATGATTTCAGTGAAAAGATCATAGGAAGGTTCGATATGCAAGCTTTCAAGGATGAGTCCCAAGGTAATAGTTCATTGGTATTTAATGATATTCCTTTGGTTTCTAATGATTGTATGGGGCAATGTGTTGAAGAAAATTCAGATTTGCATAAGGATGAAAAGAATGAGGTTGGGGACTCAAGCACAAGCCATGAGGATGGTACACACATGTGTGTACAAAGTACGGATGATTGCATGGCAAAGGTAGCTCCAATTGTTGAAGATAAGTGGCTTCAAAGGGGGGGGTCAAAGCAACACATTGGATAGTGTAACATGGACGGATAGCCCACGTTTTGGTATGTACACTTCCGAATTATTGTCTCCATCTTTGCATTTATTGGGACATGTCTTGAGTAATGATATGAGGATACTAAAGGAAATGATAAGCTTGCAAGATCCTAATAGCATGCACATGAAGGAATGGGATCCGGGTGATCCTAAAGGAGAATTGGTGAAGAGCTTTCCCCCTCCCAAAGGCTATGGTATGTTTGAAAAGATAATCAATTCCTTCTTTCATTTGATTCATATGTCAGTTGTTATACATGTGCCTAGAAAGGAATTTTGGGATCATAATGGTGAATGTATTAGAAATCACTCACCCAAATTGATATGGTCAAGGAGAGAGGAAGAATTTCTCCATGAAGGTCCGAGGATCACAAAAGATGGAGCTGCTGGTCTGTACATAACAGCAGTGAAAGGAAGGTCATTTGAGGGAAATTTCAGCCTAATGAAAGCTCAAGGACATGGGAGAATTGTCAAGCAAGCATCAGACAAAGATATAGTGAAGGTAAGCACTCGGAAAGCAAAAGGGCATGAAGGTATTTCAGTTTTTGTCCATGCATCATTTCAGATTTTCTACCATGAGTGGATGGTTAGGAATACTCATGTTTCATATATGATGTGTCCTCTTTTGTCACCAATGATTGAACACCTTTGTGCACATCATACTTCATGGGGTAAGGAGGTAAGAGGTGTTATTTTTTGCAAAGGACATGTAGACACTTGGGCTCAATTTCTATGGTGTTCTCACAAGTGGCATATAGATGCTATGATGAGTCCTTCAAAGGGAGGAATATCTGATTTTAAAATCAGTATGGAAGAGTTGGGAGGATTGGGCAGCCATATGCATCAAATTGACAAAGGAGAATGGGAAAGAAGGTTGGGGTCAAGCAAGGATTTATAGCATCTTCATCAAATTTCGTGAAATGTGCAAGGTATGTAAATTTTTTGAAACTAAGCCAGCTGAAGTTACATTGGTATGGAATGGTGACTACATACACTTTCTTATGATCCTATCATGATTTTTCTTCCACCATCCGCAAGATAAATCAGATTGGGCTCAATTTCTATGGTGTTCTCACAAGTGGCATATAGATGCTATGATGAGTCCTTCAAAGGGAGGAATATCTGAGTTTAAAATCAGTATGGAAGAGTTGGGAGGATTGGGCAGCCATATGCATCAAATTGACAAAGGAGAATGGGAAGGAAGGTTGGGGTCAAGCAAGGATGATTTCAAAGGCTTCACGGTCACCCATAGCATCTTCATGTTGTCAAATTTCGTGGAAATGTGCAAGGTATGTAATGATTTTTTGAAACTAAGCCAGCTGAAGTTACATTGGTATGGAATGGTGACTACATACACTTTCTTATGATCCTATCATGTTTTTCTTCCACCATCCGCAAGATAAATCAGATTTGCTAGGAGTCCATGAAGGTAAGGTACATTTAATATATTTTTGGAGGGCTGATTCTAACTCAGAAATTCTGAGTTGTAAAAAGAGTAAGAGCAGCACCCTTTCTTCAATGTATGGCACACCAACTTCTCATTCATTCAGGGTGAAAGGTTTTCTTTATAACCAAGTGGTCACTAGGCTTGTTGAGAGTGACACTACCGTACCTTGCATAAAGAAAATGGGGCAGCTATCACTTCTCCTAGGAAAAGATGAGGTATGTGATGGATTCCTTGTGATTATGTTAGTTGATGATGAAGTAGTTCTTGGAATTCAATGGCTGCAATCTTTGAGGGAATTCACCCTCAATTGTCATGATAAAGAAGTGAAATTCTATGACAAAGACAAAGAAATCAGAATTCAAGGTATTAAGGATGAAGGGAGTACATTAGGGAATGCTTGGTATTCACATTGTGGTTTGCTTTCCATCATAACAGCTGATTGGAAAAATATTGTTATAGATGAGGATGTCAAAAATCAGTTTGTTAGTAACATCATAGAAGAAGTTTGCATGAAGGAACAACCTATGACGGATGTTTTGGGACAGCGGGTAAGGCACTTGCAATCAGGAAACCCTCCACATCAAAGGTTACTCACACTTGCCACCAAGTGGATTTTGATTACATGGAAGTGGTGTTCTTCTTTTAGCATCATGGGCAAGGTAAGGGTTACTCTCATAAGATGTTTTGTGGCCATTTCACTTATAAACTTGCAATTCTACAACCAAGATGAGGTGTTTCTCCCAATTTTGTTTGTTGATTTGTGGATATCTTCTTGGGGAAGCAATAGAGGGGCAGATTTGAAGACATCCTTTTTATACAAAATGATGGGTAAGAGGGTTCACTCATACTTGGTGTCATTTGGGGCAAGATTCGGGCATGGTATGGCTGTTATATTTACATACCAGCTCTCATGAGTTATGGTTCGAGTCAAATTTTGAAAAAATTGGTTTGGGGCAGCTTGGTAGCATCTTTTAGAGGCCAAGGTAATCATCATGACAGCTATTATATCTTTGTTTTATACGTTGCCCGCATTAATTCCAGCTCTCTACCCATTCTTTTGACAATGAAGGAGTGCCCAACCATGAGAATGAAAGGTTTGCAATCTATTATCATTGATGATGTGTTTCCAACTGTTATAAGAAAGATTCCAGCCCCTAGATTGCTGCCATTTTTTTATTTTGTAAGGATTTTGAAGAATGACAGCTGCTGCCATGATTTTTTTACTGCTGTCATAAATTTTTCCAGCCCCCTTATCACTTCCATAGTTGGGTTTCCAGCCATACAGTTGAAGGGGTTGTTGTTGATAATTAATGTTGCTTTAAGCAAGGTTGTTTCGAGGTGGATTCCAGCCACTCTAATTCTGATTTCTGAGTGGAAAATGTGTGATTTCAGCAGAGTTTGGAGCAGCATGATGGTATTTTGGGATAGCCAATGTATGGATGAGAGTTGTGCAGGAACAAAGAAGAATGAGCAGCTGAAACTTGTTTGGGATCCGGGCATTGGCAATTGCTTGAGGACAAGCAATTTTGGGAAGGGAGGACTGTAATGTCCCCTTTTTCCCTTTAAGAGCTGGAAATTGGTCTTCTTGCCATTCCTTCTCCTTGGCAAAGAAGCTAAAATGAAGGAGAAGACCCTTGGGCTTCTTTATAATATATTTTATCTAATATTTTTATATTTCTTTAGTGTTCTCTTGCTTTTTGACAGGTCGGTTGGGTTTCAATTAATTAATGGAAGTTAATGAAGGAAAAGAACATCTATAAGAGGTCGGCCTTTTCTATTTGTGCATTGGCCAAAAAGGAGGATATAAAAGGGAATTAGAGGCACCATTTGGAGACTAGTCTTGGCGCATTTTATTACACTTGGGCAAAGAGAGCTAGTTGCTCCTTGGTCATCCACTTGAGGATGAAAACCCTCTTGTGAGGCCTCATTGAAGGACGAAAACCCTTCATGTGGCTTAGGTGAAGGACGAAAACCCTTCATCATCCTTTGGTATTGATGAGAAGAGTTGATTTGAAGATCTTTATGTAATTTCCAGCCATTATTGTAATTTGGTGCAAGTATAAATCGCTGATTTTATTTTGCATTGCTTTAATTCCATTTTCAAATCTGCAATTTTGTTTGAAACCCTAAAAAGGGACATTACACCTATCGATTTGGCTTCTAAAATTCAGTAAATCATATATAAAATATTGGTAAATTGATTGGTTTTGTTTAATGGTGAATATGGTAATTTTTGGTGCAAGTATAAATCGCTGATTTTATTTTCCAGTCTGTTGCAATTCCATTT
Source organism: Taxus wallichiana var. yunnanensis (assembly GCA_018340775.1). NCBI lineage: Eukaryota > Viridiplantae > Streptophyta > Pinopsida > Cupressales > Taxaceae > Taxus > Taxus wallichiana. The sequence continues at coordinate 828,860,220 of CM031240.1, forward strand.
TCAAATCTGCAATTTTGTTTGAAACCCTGAAAAGGGACATTACACCTAGTCATCACAGACATGCCCATACTAGACCGGCCTCGGGATGAGCAAGATCCACTAGGCATCAAAGGGTTAATAATGTATCCAGATAGAGGCATAATAGGTAGACTCTCTCTTCGGTTGGTCGGCATTCTATCCTTAGCTTCTTCCAATCAGCCTTGGATGTTAGGAGAGTTGGATCTTCCATCCCCTGATGGGCTTTCCTCTTTTCTTTTCCTTAGTCGCCTTTCCCTCTTTCTTCCTCTCACTTGTTTTTCCACCCCCATTGTGGATGTGTGTGATTTCTTCTTCCTCCTCTCCTAGCTTTTGTATTTCCTCTTTATCGGGAACTCTTTGGTTTTCCCGCCTTGATCGGTGTTCATTGTTTCTGCTAATCCCTTTGACCTACATTTTTGGTCATTTGTTAGACATCAATATATTTATCTTGTCTTGTCTTGTCTAAGAAGACATAAGGTATGTGATGATGAAATCTTTGGGTGAATTCACTCAAAATTATCAGACTATGGAATTGAAGTTCAAGGTGCAAGACAAGGAAGTCATTCTACAGGGTATGAGGAATGGTACTCCACAAGTTGTGACCGCCAAGAGTATGGAAAGGTCTTTCAAAAGAGGGCAGATTGCATGGGTTGCACATTGCTTGGTAAGAAACACATCCTCTTTTTCATCACAACAGTCCTATCATGTTGATATTCAATCTATTTTGGATAAGCATGATAAAGTGTTCAAAGATTTACCTCATGGATTACCTCTTGATAGAGGATTTCAGCATATTCGATTCCTTTTGTCGTTGAGTGTGATGCATCCGAAGATAGTATTGGGGTTGTTTTGATGCAAAATAAGCATCCAATTGCATTTAAAAGTAGAAAACTCAAAGATGTTGAGAAAAAATACTCTATTTATGATAAAGAAATGTTGGCAATCATGCATGCTTTGGTGATGTTCATGCAATATCTAATCTGTGGCAAATCTGTAGTGAAGACGGATCACAATAGTTTGAGGTACTTTCTCAACCAAATTGATTTGAATGAAAGACAACAGAAATGGGTGAGTAAAATTCAGTCCTTTGACTTTGAAATTGAATTTATGAAAGGGAAGAATAACATAGTAGCTGATGCATTGTCAAGGAAACCATATTGTTGTTCTATGACAGAAATTACAGCAGATTGGAGGGTTGTTATAACAGCGGAGAGAATGCAAAAAATCAGTTTGTTAGTGTTGTCCTAGAAGGAGAAATTGAAGATGAAAGGTACAAAGTGGTTGATGGCATCATACTCTACAAAAATAGAGTCTATGGTTCCAAAATCCAAGGTAAAACATAATATTTTAGAAGTTATGCATGATTCTCCTTTAGCTAGTCATTCGGGTTACTTTAAAATATTCTTCAACACATAAGGGAATGTCTCAGATGCCAACAAAGCAAAGCAGAATATGAATTTCTAGTAGGCCTTTGTCAACCTCTACCAATTCCAAATCAAAAGTGGGAGAGTATTTCTATGGATTTCATCACCGGTCTTCCCACGGTTCAAGGTAAGAGTGTTATTTATGTTGTGGTGGATAGATTCACTAAATATGCACATTTTTTCCTCTTCCCACTAAGTTTGATGGACCACTAATGGCTGGGATATATTTTAAAGAAGTCTTCAGACTTCATGGGCTGCCAAAGAACATTGTGAGTGATAGGGACAACAGATTTCTGAGTTTTTGGCAAGAACTCTTTCATCTTTTAGGTACATAATTGACTCCTAGTACAAGTTATCATCCACAAACAGATGGGCAAACTCAAAGGGTACTTAAGGAGTTTTGTTACAAGTCAACAATCAGCATGGATCAAATGGTTGTATTTGGGGAGTTTTGTTACAATACTTCCTATCACATGTCTATTGGTATGTCACCCTTCAAGGCTTTGTATGGTTATGATGTTTTTTCTTTTGTGGATGTTGTTATTCCAGATAGTAGAGTTTCAGGGTAGGAAATTTGGTACAGCAGAGTCAAGACATCATGAAAGCACTCAAAGACAACCTCCTACATGCCCAAAATCAGCAAAAATTGTATGCAGATCAACGAAGAGTTGAGAGGTCATTTGAGGTAGGAGATATGGTTTTTTTGAGGTTGCAGCCCTATAGACAATCTTCCCTCAAAGGGAAGGGAGCTAAAAAGTTAAAACCAAGGTTTTATGGTCCCTATAAGGTCATAAGGAAGGTGGGGAAGGTTGCATATGAACTAGAGCTTAGCACAAAGCAAAATTCATAATGTTAATGTCTTTCATGTTTCATGCCTCAAAAAGGCATTAGGACACATATCACTCCTATTGAGTTGCCCCTCTTGATGATGAGGGCAAATTGATTCTAGAACCGGAAGCCATAATAGAGGTTCGTGAAAAGAAGTTGAGGAACAGGATCATAAGGGAGTATTTGAGTACAATGGAAAGGTCTACCTCTTAAAGATGCTACATGGGAAGGTGCAGCGATTTTGGAGCATCCAAGCTTGCAATTGCTTGAGGGCAAGCAATTTGGGGAAGGAGGACTTAAATATCCCCTTCTCAAAAATAACAAGTCGAAGACCCTTAGCCTATTTTTGTTTCCGACGGCTAAGGGATAAGAAAAAGGAAACTAGGTCATAATAAATTAATTATAAAGTACATCATAAAACTTTATTATAAACGCTTAAATTAATTTATTAAAGATAAAACAAAAATAGAAAATGAAAAGTTATTTTATGTTTTTATTTTCCCCTAGAGGAGAATGCGACCCATGTGGAGAAGGAAATAAGCGAGGGAAAATATTAAATAAAGGTAAAGTGAGTTGATTTGATTGGTTGTTTTGGGTGGGTATAAGGCCAAGATATGTTATAAAAGTGAGTTGCCATGCAAGGGAAGGATTTTTTTGCATGTGATAATTTCTGAAATTTGGTATAAGCTTGCATGCTTTCCATACCCACTCCAAAGGACGAAAACCATTTGTAGTTTGCTTTAGAGGACGAAAACCCTCTTTAGCCTTGGAAGAACTAAAACTTTTCTTCTCTTGTGTGTTCCAGATTTGAAGGCTTGATTTGCAGATTTGGTATTGATTCCAGCTAGGATTTGAAGGGAGAACATTATTGTTGAGTTCTACCTTTGATTTCCAACACTTCCATTGTGGAGCGACCCACATTGTGTGCAATTCTGAGTGATCTAAGGCTTGTTATGATCAAATCTTATTTGTTGTTCCATAATCGGATATTTTGGAGCTAAGATCAGCTTCTTTGCATATTTTTTGGGCTAAGGAAACTATATTTTCAGTTGTGTCTATGAGTTGTGCATCTACAAATTTATTATTAAAATTCCAACCTTCTATTTGATCCAAATCTGGTATTTTTCTGATTTTGCAATAATAAAATCAGTTGATCTATTTTGGGTAGTAAAATAGTGGTTTTACTTCAATTAGTGGTTTTTCCAACTACTTGTGCAAGTCGCCATTTATATAAATAATTCAAATCTGCAATTTTCTATCAAGTATATGTTCTATTATTTGATATTTTAAATCAGATTCCCTGTTGTTCTGTTTAAGGGCTTGAATTGTCCATTTGGGGACATTGCATTAATTGTACCAACATTAAATGTCTTACAACCATAATGTGCAATCCGAGGACAATGTGAATGCATCATGCACAACCCCATTGACAACATGAATGCCATGCAACATGATGTCGTGCAACTGCAATGTGCACAAAGACTAATGCATACAACTTGTAAATGACACATACGATGCAAACCCCTCAAAGCACAAATACACGCAGTACCACCCTATTAATTCCTATTAGCTAAATGTGCATTGCCATGTAATCCTTACCTACATGTAAGTACACTATCCCAATGTGTACCAACAATCAATGCCTTACAACCATAATACACAATCCATTCAACCTCAATACACATTATAAGTTTCATGTGTAACACTAGTGACAACATGAATGCCATGCAATGCCATACGGTCGTAATAACAACATCAATACACATGTGGGCTTGATGTCATGTAATGATATACAACCGTGACACATGCAAGGTAACTAATAACAACCTTAATACACATGCTAGCCTCACACTCCAACACACACATGCTAACCTCATACTCCAACACACACATGCTAACCTCATACTCCAACACACACATACATGACATCGCTAAAAATAATACATACCTTACGTGCCAACACACTCGTACTTGATATGTATAGATAGGTGTCATTCATACATTCCATGTTTATGCAATGTGCACAAATAGACTATTCACAACCTATAGACGCACATTCCTTATGACTCAATGACATGCCTAATTCAAAATCAACGCACAAGAGCACACGATGCTACTTCGATGCACATTAATCACACAAATAGAACTATACCACGCAAACCCCTCAATGTACACATACACATAGTACTAACCTCTTGATGTTAATGCCCATTGCCACATGTGCATTGCCATGTAATCCTAACGCACGTAAGCACATTATCCCAATTTGCAACAACAATAAATGGCTTGCAACCATACCGTGCGACCCGCTCATCTAAATACACATAACAATATCAATGTCGTGCGGTGCAATGTGCACAGAGACATTAACTACAACTCTGATACATATGTGAACCTTGTGTGAATCAGAAATGACACATACCATGCAAAGCCCTCAATGCCCACCTATGATGTAGGTTGATGCACATTACCATCAATATTAACTACAACTACAATACATGTGTGAACCTTGTGTGCACGCTATTTGAATCATAAATGACACATACCATGCAAAGCAATATTGATGCCCATTTCCATGCACACCTATGATGTAGCTTGATGCCCATTGCCATGCAATATTGACACATGTAAGCACCCTATCTCAATTTGTACCAACAATAAAGATACTAGCCACAACCACAATACGTATGTGAACCTCATGTGCACGCCATTTAAATTGTAAATGACACATACCATGCAAAGCCCTCAATGCCCACCTATGATGTAGGTTGATGCACATTACCATGCAATATTGGCACATGTAAGCACCCTATCTCAATTTGTACCAACAATAAATGCCTTACACTCATACCGCACAACTCATTTGATCTAAATACACATGGATGCAAATTGTGCAACCCTGTTGACAACATGAATGCCACGTAACATGATGTCGGGCAACCAAAACGCACACAAAGACACAAATTATAACCTCGATACACATGTGACCTCACATGTCACCATACATACATCCAACTCTTAAATGACACATACCATGTAAACCCCTCAAAGCTCACATACACGTAGTACCACCCTATGATATGACTTGAATGCCCATTAGCCACATGTGCAATGTCATATTATCCTAGTGCATTGCAACCATAAAATGCAACCCATTTGACCTCAATGCACATGAGCATCATGCAAAACCTCAGTGCCAACATGAGTGTCATGTAGTTTGATGTCGTGTAATGCCACACAACAATAACATGCACAATCTACAACGTCAATACATGTGCAAACTTCACACAACACCACACATGTACACACCATCCAACTCCTAAATGACACATTGATACTTTAAGTGCATAAATAGATGTTTTGCACACCATGCAAATTACACATGCCCTGTGACTCGATGCACACATATACACTATTCATAACCCATGTCATTTAATGCGAACATGTGCAAAGACACATGTGCAACTTTGATGTTCATCAACTATGTCCATACCATGCTATTTTGATATACCTTGGCCATACATGCATAAATACACAATGCAAAACCCTCAATGCACACACCATGCAACATTAATACTCATTAACCACATCCATGCCATCCTATTTTGATATACCTTGGCCATACATGCACGAATACACCATGCAAAACCCTCAATGCACACACATGTAACACACCATATTGTGTAACTTCAACATCCATCAAAGACACATGTAATCTAATGAACCAAACACATATTTCATGCCAATAGATGACATATGTGCCATTTAATTTGGACACTCGTGAGGATGCACTATGCATGTGTCAAGACACTATCCAAATTCGTACCAACAATCAACACCTTACAACCATACCACACAACCCATTCAACCTCAATGCAAATAAGTGTCATGCAAAACCCCAATAACAATCTGAATTCCATGCAACTTGATGTCACACAATGCCATACAACAACCATAATGCACACAAAGATACTAATTCTAACCTCAATACACATGCGCGCTTGATATCATGTAGTATTATACAACCATAACATGTGAAAGGACACAAATTACAACCACATTACAACCTTAATACACATGCTAACCTCGCACGCCAACACACACATGCACGACATCACTCGAAAATAACACATACCTCATGCCACCACACTCGGACTTGATGTGTATAGATAGATGCCATGCATGCACAACATACGACCCATACATTCCATGTTTACGCGATGTGCGAAATATACCATTCACAACCACATTACAACCTTAATACACATGTGACCTCCGCATACCAACCCATACATGCACGACATCACTCTAAAAATAACACATACCTCATGCCACCACACTCGGACTTGATGTGTATAGATAGATGTCATGCATGCACAGGATGCAACCCATACATTCCATGTTTACGCGATGAGCAGAAATATACCGATCCACAACCTTAATACACATGCTAACCTCGCACGCCAACACACACATGCACAACATCACTCAAAAATAACACACCTCATGCCACCACACTCGGACTTGATGTGTATAGATAGATGTCATGCATGCACAACATGCAACCCATACATTCCATGTTTACGCGATGAGCAGAAATATACCATTCACAACCTTAATACACATGCTAACCTCGCACACCAACACACACATGCACGACATCACTCAAAAATAACACATACCTCATGCCACCACACTCAGACTTGATGTGTATAGATAGATGTCATGCATGCACAACATACGCAACCCATACATTCCATGTTTACGCGATGAGCGAAATATACCATTCACAACCTATAGATGTACATTCCTTGTGACTCAACGATGTGGATGCAATCTGAATGACATGTCAATTCAATATCAACACAAAAGCACACAATGCTACTTTGATGCACATTAGTCACATAAACAACACTACACCACACAAACCCAACAATGCACACATACATGTAGTACCAACCTTTTTTGTAACTTCAATGCCCATTGCCACATGTGCATTGTCAAGTAATCCTAACACATATGAGCACATTATCCTTGTTCTCACCAATAATAAATGCCATGCAAACATATTGTGCAACCCACTCGATCTAAATATGCACGAGCACAACCCCGATGTCAACATGAATGCCATGTAACATGATGTTGTGCAAATGCAATGCGCATAAAGACACTAACTACAATCACAATACACATGTGAACCTCGCATGCCATTGCTCATGTGCACGCTATTTGAATCATAAATGACACATACCATGCATGCCCCTCAATGCATAACTATGACGTAAATAGATGCCCATTGACACATGTACATTGTTATGCAATCCTAACACATGTAAGCACACTACTTGATTTATATCAACAATAAATGCCTTGCAACCATACCCCGTGCAAACCACTCAATCTAAATACACATAAGCACAACCCCGGTGTCAACATGATGTTGTGCAAATGCAATGCATATAAAGACACTACTTACAATTACTGATACACATGCCATTGCTCATGCGCACGCTATTTGAATCATAAATGACACATACCATGCAAGCCCTCAATGCATACCTATGATATAAATAAATGTCCATTGCCACATGTGCATTACCATGCAAACCTAACACATGTAAGTACACTATTTCGATTTATACCGATCTATAAATGCCTTCAACCATACCGTGCAACCCACTCGATCTAAATACACATGAACACAACCATGGTGTCAACATGAATGCCATGTAACATGATGTTGTGCAAATGCACGATGCATATAAAGACACTACTTACAATCACATGACACATGCCATTGCTCATGCGCACGCTATTTGAATCATAAATGACACATACCATGCAAGCCCCTCAATGCATACCTATGATGTAAATAAATGCCCATTCCCACATGTGCATTACCATGCAAACCCAACACATGTAAGTACACTATTTCGATTTATACCGTCTATAAATGCCTTATGACCATACCATGCAACCCGCTCGATCTGAATACGCATGAACACAACCATGGTGTCAACATGAATGCCATGTAACATGATGTTGTGCAAATGCAATGCGCAACACATACGAGACACTACTTACAATCACAATACACATGCCACTACTCATGCACACACTATTAAAATCACAAATGACACATGCCATCCAAGCCCCTCAATGCAAACCTATTATGTAAAGAGATGCCCATTGCCATGCAAACCTAACACATGTAAGTACACTATTTCGATTTATACCAACTATAAATGCCTTAACCATATCGTGCAACCCACTTGATCTAAATACGCATGAGCACATCCATGGTGTCAACATGAATGCCATGTAACATGATGTTGTGCAAATGAAATGCTTAGCACATAAAGACACTACTTACAATCACAATACACATGCCACTGCTCATGCACATGTTGACACATGTCATGCAAGCCCCTCAATGCATACCTATGATGTAAATAGATGTCCATTTCCACATGTGCATTCCCATGCAATCCTAACAAATGTAAGCACTATAAATGTCTTGCAACCATATCGTGCAACCCACTCGATCTAAATACGCATGAGCACATCCATGGTGTCAACATGAATGCCATGTAACATGATGTTGTGCAAATGAAATGCTTAGCACATAAAGACACTACTTACAATCACAATTCACATGCCACCGCTCATGCGCATGTTATTTGAATCGGAGATGACACATGTCATGCAAGCCCCTCAATGCATACCTATGATGTAAATAGATGTCCATTTCCACATGTGCATTCCCATGTAATCCTAACACATGTAAGCACACCTTTTCGATCCATACCAACAATAAATGCCTTGTCAACATGAATGCCATGTAACATGATGTTGTGCAAATGCAATGCACAACACATAAAGACACTACTTACAATCACAATACACATGCCACTACTCATGCACATGTTATTTGAATCAGTAAATGACACATGTCATGCAAGCCCTCAATGCATACCTATGATGTAAATAGATGCCCATTGCCACATGTGCATTCCCATGCAATCCTGACACATGTAAGCACATAAAGACACTACTTACAATCACAATACACATGCCACTACTCATGCACATGTTATTTGAATCGTAAATGACACATGTCATGCAAGCCCCTCAATGCATACCTATGATGTAAATAGATGCCCATTGCCACATGTGCATTCCCATGCAATCCTAACACATGTAAGCACACCTTTTTTATTCATACTAACAATAAATGCCTTGCAACCATACCATACGTAACCCACTCGATCTAAATATGCATGAGCACAACCCTGGTGTCAACATGAATGTCATGTGACATGATGTTGTGCAAATTTAATGTGCATAAAGACACTACTTACAATCACAATACACATGCGAACCTCATGCGCACGCTATTTGAATCATAAATGACACCTACTATGCAAGCCCCTCAATGCGTACTTATGATGTAAATAGATGTCCATTGCCATGCAATCCCGACACATTTAAAGCACACTATTTCAATTTATACCAACGGTGAATGCCTTGAAATCATACTATGTAGCCCTTTCGATCTAAATAAACATGAATGCAAATTGCACAACCCCAATGACATCATGAATGCCATGCAACATGATGTCGAGTGCAACAATAATGTGCAGAAAGACACTAATTACGACCTCAATATGCATAAAACCTCATTTGCCACCACATGCATGTGCATGTCATCCAACTTGTAATCGATACATACCATACAAACCCCTATAAAGCACACATATACGTAGTAACACCCCATGATGAAACTAGAATGCCCATTACCCACATGTGCATTGCCATGTAATCCTAATACATTACAACCATAAGACACTACTTACAATCACAATACACATGCCATTGCTCATGCGCATGTTATTTGAATCGTAAATGACACATGTCATGCAAGAGCCCCTCAATGCATACCTATGATGTAAATAGATGTCCATTTCCACATGTGCATTCCCATGCAATCCTAACACATGTAAGCACACCTTTTTCGATTCATACCAACAATAAATGCCTTGTCAACATGAATGCCATGTAACATGATGTTGTGCAAATGCAATGCGCAACACATAAAGACACTACTTACAATCACAATACACATGCCACTACTCATGCACATGTTATTTGAATCGTAAATGATACATGTCATGCGCAAGCCCCTCAATGCATACCTATGATATAAATAGATGCCCATTGCCACATGTGCATTCCTGTGCAATCCTAACACATGTAAGCACACCTTTTTTATTCATACCAACAATAAATGCCTTGCAACCATACCATGCAACCCACTCGATCTAAATACGCATGAGCACAACCACGGTGTCAACATGAATGTCATGTGGCATGATGTTGTGCAAATTTAATGTGCGTAAAAGACACTACTTACAATCACAATACACATGCTATTTGAATCATAAATGACACCTACTATGCAAGCCCTTGATGCGTACTACTATGATGTAAATAGATGTCCATTGCCATGCAATCCGACAAATTTAAAGCACACTATTTCAATTTATACCAACAGTGAATGCCTTGAAATCATACTATGTAGCCCTTTCGATCTAAATAAACATGAATGCAAATTGCACAACCCCAATGACATCATGAATGCCATGCAACATGATGTCAAGCAACAATAATGTGCACAAAGACACTAATTACAACCTCAATATGCATAAAAACCTCATTTGCCACCACATGCATGTGCATGCCATCCAACTCGTAATCGATACATACCATACAAACCCCTATAAAGCACACATATACGTACTTGACACCCCATGATGTAACTAGAATGCCCATTACCCACATGTGCATTGCCATGTAATCCTAGACCTCAATATGCACAAAAACCTCATTTGCCACCACATGCATGTGCATGCCATCCAACTCGTAATCGATAAATACCATACTGAGCCCTATAAAGCACACATATACGTAGCAACACCCCATGATGTAACTAGAATGCCCATTACCCACATGTGCATTGCCATGTAATCCTAATACATTACAACCATAAGATCAACACATTTGATCCTAATGCACATGAGCATCATACAAAACCCAAGTGACAAGATGATGGCATGCAACTTGATGTCATGCAATGCCACACACAATAACACACACAATCTACAACGTCAATACACATGCAAACTTCTCACACCACCATGCGTGTGCCCGCCATTTGACTCAATGACACATACATTACATGCCACCACATTTATACTTGAAGTGCATAGGTAGATCTCACTCACACTTGCACATGCACACCATATAAATTGTACATGCTATGTGACTCAATGCACACATATACACCATTCACAACCCATGCCATTTGATTCAAACATATGCAAGGACACACCTCATGCAATTATGATGCTCGTTAACCACATGCCATGTGACTCCAATGCACACATATACACTATTCATAACCAATGTTGTTTGATTCAAGCATACACAAAGACACACGCTTATGCAACATTGATGTTTGTTAACCACATCCATACCATGCTATTTTGATATACTTTGGCCATACATGAACAAATACACCATAAAAAAACACTCGATGCACACAAATGTAGCACCACCCTATTGTGTAACTTTAATACCTATCAAAGACACACGTATTCTAATGAACCTAACACATATTTCATGCCGATAGTTGGCATACATGCCATTTAATCTTGACACCACTATGTGACTTAAATCATGCCATTAGCATGTGTATAATCATGCCATTCAACCTTCACATATACTCAAAGCCGAACACAACATAAGAAGTAGAAGAAAACAAATTAAAACATAAATGCAAAAATAATACACAACAAAAATGCAAATTCATAAATAATTGTAAAATAGAAAACAATTAACAAATAAGCATATAACGTAATTTTACAACACTAAAAATACATAAGTATTTCTATTCTATTGGTATCAACGAAACGTTGCATATATTTGAAAACAATAAAATTCATAATTTTCATGATGTCACTTAGATATAAATTCTCTTAAACAAACAATCAAAACATACTTAAAAATAATAGTCGTGATTAACATCACATCAACATTAAAACTTCCATTTTATAGTGTCGCCGATAATATAATTATCTATGAAATTGGGCATAAGATTTTAAATTACCATCCAACCATCTACATGTAACTACAACTACAAATGAAAAGAAATAGAAAATAGTGTTATGAAAAGAAACTATAACTACAAATGTTTAATTTACAATTAATTTCTAAAAACATCTATTTGACCAGCATATTACGATATAAGAATAAAATAAACGTAATAATTTTACTTTTGATTAATAAGTTTCATTACTTCAAACTTATCTATTAATCCACCTTGATATATTGTCTCTTCTATTGTGATGAAAAATAGAAATCCAATGCAATTGATATATTGTCTCTTCTATTGTGATGAAAAATAGAAATCCAATGCAATTGAATATACCCCCTAGTTTTACTTATTTTCTCTTTGATTACAATGTATCTTTTGCACTCAAATCATTATTTTGACTTCCCCGCAGCGTGAATAGTTGTTACTTCTCTTTCAGCGGCAATTACAAAAATCCAAGTCACCTAGTGAAATGATACTATAAGTTACTCAAAGTTTTGTCTATTGAAAGAATGTTGAAGCTTCTCTATTCAGCCTGGAAATAGAAACATCTGACAATTGATTGTTAAGGTATCAAAACGAGGGTTGTAAAAGTATCAGTTGCAATGAATATGACTTCTCGTGCTAGGAAATTCAGTCAAAGTAGAATCAGTAAAACAGAAAAAAGTTGATATCCTTGATAATGATTTCAAGCATAGTAAAATAGTGTTGATGAAAATGGAAACATTTGGCAGCCTATCAATGGGGCGGATTAAGGCATTATTCAACATTATGGAAAATTGCATGTATAATATTTTAGTAAAGATAATATATAAAAAATAAAAAGTTGACATCCTTAATAACGATTTCAAACATGCTAAGATAATAGTGTTGATGAAAATGGAAACATTTGGCAGCCAATCAATGGGGGCGGGTTAAGGCATTATTCAACATGATGGAAAACTGCATGTCTAACATTTTAGTAGAGATAATATATAAAAAATAAAAAGTTGACATCCTTAATAATGATTTCAAACATGCTAAGAGAATAGTTTAAAGTCCAACCTTCTAACTTCCTTGACAAGAAGCAACTAGTTTCCCAATTCCTAGTTATAACTATGAACCATGTGGATCTTGAGTGATATTTACTCAAAATATGATATAGAAGTTGCCAATGAACCCCCCAAATAATCAAAGTGGTGATCTATTCTCATATTTTAGTGGCAATTCTCTACTCTTTTGTACAAGGTCTGATAGTTTTCTAACTTTAATTTCAGCTCTTTATCCTCAATAGATATCAACTATGATTATAATTTTTACTGCTAGAATAAATGTACATATAAGGGATGGACAATTTTTTAGTTCTCGTTCTAGTTACTGCTCAGCTGAAGGTAGTTGGTACTTGAGAACAGTTTTATGCTGTTAATTTATTTATATGTTGATAATAGCTATGTCCGTCACAGCCATTCTTAGAGTCTTGACCAGCAGGAATCAGCTTCTCAACCCACTATTTCAATATGTTGGATTATTTGAGAATGACAAGGGTGTTGTCTAATTTTTCAAGCTTAATACCAGAGAAATTTTATGTCTACAGTATGTTTGAAGCATTAGTTTCTAGTTTTATTGTTTCTTTTCAGGTTCTGGTGCAAGTGGTATTGTGCAATTTTCCTATTTCGGAGTTTAGATTAAATGTGGGCAGGAGTTAATGTTAATGTTGTTTCCCTATTACTATACATGCACAGATGAAGTATTCTTCTACGTTAGGTTGTTTCTTTTCTTTAGTTAAAAAGAAAAAGAATAACCTGACCAAAAACAAGACACAAAAGATCAAAGATGCACCGAAAAAAAAGAACAAACTATTATCACCATAAAAAGAAGTAAAAGGCTAAAGTCAATAGCACACTTCATTCCAAAATCATTTTCATCTGCTATGTATTTCAATATGATTCCATCTAATTTTCTTTAAGAGTATTATAACTTAATACAAACAAATATTTAAATAAATTGATTAATTATGCAGTCCCACTTAAACTTAGGTTGTGGTCTAATGGAGGGAAGTTTTTGCTCCTATTTTTATGGTTTTAAGAGGTCTCATGCACCTTTTTAACTACAAAATTGCAAATAATAGAATCTTTTCTTAAATTTGTGGAGGAGCAGCTGCTTAGGAAGAGTAGTATCAGCCATAACTAACTCTGGGGGATGAGAATTTGCAGCAGCTACAGAGAGATTAGTGCAATTATTTGTTTCACTCTTTTGAAAGAATCTAATAACAACTTTGTTACGAGAACTAAAATTTAGAAGCGATCCAAAAGAATTTACAAATCATAGGACCATTTTTGGATTTGAGTTCTTTTTTAATACAATTTCCTATTCTAAGGTAGTGGTCTCATGGAGGGGGCAAACCTCCTAGAATTTAGGTGCAAAATGAGAAACAAAAATGTCACTACATGAATTGGACTAATTGGCCACAATATCAATATCAACTAGGACAAACACCCGAGCACAGTCCTCAAAAAATGTAGAAAGACAGTAAAATAAGGGAAAGCCCACTAGCACAATCTTCCAAACATGCAGAAAGAGAAACAGGCAAGTAAAGAGCCCTGCATGGTCTGATTTATAAAAGAAGAAGATGGTAACTGTGATCAAAAAGCTATAAAAAGTCATTGCAAATTCCTTTTAAAAACTACAAAAAGACAAAAGGGAGAGAAAAATATGAACAGAGCAATGTAAGTGCTGCCATGGACTTATTAGAAGACCAAAACGATGACATAAAAATAAGGGAAACCTCACTAGCACAGTCATTAGAAAATGCAGAGAGACAAATAGGTAGGTAAAAAACACCCTACGGTTGTGATTCATAAAAGGATAAGCTGGTCAATGGGATCAAAAGGCTAGGAAAACAATATGAACAAACTGTTGTAGTTGCTGCCATGCACTTATCAGAAGACCAAAACACAAATAGAAAGAAATATAAGCTAGAAGGGCATTGAGTGCTATATAACAAAGAATTTAATATAAAGTGTTCATCCTTAATCTATGAATATTTAATGAATAGAAAATAATGCCAGGGCTCATAGTTCATTAATACTAGACTCTAATGATATAAAGGTGCAATACCCATCTGTATACGTTTGGAGTAAACTTGCAGCCCTAAAGCCTTACTTTCTTCCTAACAATAATGCTCTGATTCCTACATAAACTGCTGGTGGGAACTGAATGGAATAGTGCATATAAAGTCTGACACCCTAAGGAAAGTCACTATCTCAGCAGAAAGAAACAACAGCATATGCATACAGGAAATAAGTATTTAAGTTTTCCATAACAGCGACATGAATATATATAATCTTGCAAAACAAAATGTCGGGGATGTTCGGACACACCATATGGTTACACATTCCAGTCAGGCAGCAGGCCCTCTGAATCGAATAAACCCTCTGTAGATCTTTCGATCTTTAGCCATACTGCAAATCCAGAGAATGGAAATGCTATTAATAAATCATCAAAAACAAAAACAAGAAGCGTGTTAAATGTAGAAGGAAAACCCAAACAGAGGTTCCTTAAAAAGCAACGCCTGACCAGATAAACCTTACCCTAAACAAATTTGGAGAAAGAAAAACTTAAAGCAGCAAATAATATATATAATAGCGAATAAACAAAAATAGATAATACATCAACAGCTACTTAAATACCTGCTGCATTTCACAAGAAATAAAAAATACTGGAGCAAAAAACCTAAAACAAAATACCCTAGCATCCTTTAGACATGAATTTTTAGAAATAAGAAATAACAAATGAACAACTTCACTGTCTGATATACATCAGAAGAAATAAAAACACCATAATTAAGTAATTACTATCAACGAGATGGAAACTTTTCAAAAAAAAAAAAAAAAGGTTCTGTAAATCTGATTTCTAACAACCTCTGGCTTTAAATTTCTAGGGAAAAAATAGCATATACAAACAAAATGCAAAGCACTTACCAAATTAAAGTGGGTGATAGGAGCTTTCTATTCCATCCTCTTCTGCACATCCTCTGTGTCGACCAAATGTGATAAATAAACCAAAAAAATTACAAAAACGCAAAACACGGACATAAAATTACACAAAGATTCAAAACAAAAAGAGGGCAAAATAAAAAAAATTGCAACCAAAAACACACACAGTTGAAAGGCACACAGAAATTCAATACACAAATACACAGAAAATGGCCATTAACAAACGGAGAACACCAAATTATACGATAAGTAAATCAAATTTCTGAAAAACTACCTTCTCCGACAACCTTTTATGCTGCTATTCTCCAACGGATAGTCTAGCTGGCTGAAATTTAGCCTCCCTCCTCTTTTTCCCTCTTCCGCTATAATATTTCGATAGTATCTGTAAAAAAATAGGGATCAACAGTTAAAAGTTTCCTCGGTTCGTGGGAAACGCTTTGCAGGGCACGCTCCGCTAATTTAGGGCAGGCTCCGCTAATTTATCAGAAGGCTTCGTAATTTATCAGATCGTCAGTTGTGTGCCAAATGCTCCCGCTATCTCCACCGCCATCTATGTAGGACGCCTCTAATTTTGTCATGCATCTGAAAGCGCCAAAAGTAGTTTTAATTATGGTCTTTTACCAAATGTATAGAAACAAACACATCACTTTCATTGGCAATAATTTTCCTAACGTTTATAATTTGGGTTTTAGAACCATATGAGATTTGAAATAGTAAGTGTGTATTTCTAGGTATTTAAAATATAAAGATCCCACAATCAAATAATTGTTATATTAGTAGGAGGGCTATTTTTATTGTGGCATTACACTCATTCACATATGATGTAACATCATTTTTAGGTATGGTCAGTAAATCAAAGAAAAGGAATTGAGAATGATATACAATTACAAATAGCTAAAAATAGCCTTCGACATTCATTAGTAATTAAATTACATGATATTAACTTGTTTTTGTACTTGTCAATTGTCAATCCAAATCAAACATTTTCGGTGTATTTTTTTACTTTTGATAGTCCACCTCTTCTAAATGCCCTTCTATTGTCCATTTTCTCTCTTCCTCATTTCCCCATGCCTCGAGTCTTGTCTAGGAGTGTGAATGGCATTTATTGGTATGTTAAGAGTATGACTCGCATTCTTGTCCGCTTAATATGGCTAATGTTCCTACATCCCTCTTGTCCCTTCTTTTCACTTATTAATTATTTGATGTTAGTTTGGGCCATAAGCATCGTATTTCATTTAAGGACTCATTTTCTAGTTATCATTAACATCAATTTATCAAACACTCACATACATTCTAGAGAAATGGAGAAATCGCTAAAACATTCATTATTATTTAAGCTAGTATTTCCTATGGAGCATTATCGATGTGTGACCTAGGTTTTGCATGTTATTATAATTTTTTCAAATACATTTTTTTGTATTATGTATTTCTTAGGGCACGATAAATAGATGTTGCTTAAAAATCCACTTAACTTGCAATACATTATTTTTCTTAACTCCATGTGTTGTTATCAAACTAGGGCATGGAAAGAATAATTGATTTGTAAGTTACAAATGTTGCAACACACAAACGCATAGTTATTGAAGATCTAGACCAAGTGAGCATGACCATTAAATCAGTTTCCATGTGTTTGTTATTGAATATGAACATCACTTGTGGTCTTGGGAATGTCAATCATGCTCATGCGGGATCCTTCTTTATATCACCATCAATTTTCTAGATCTCATGTCACTCTTATTTTTGAGCACGAATGTTTTTGTTTTGATCGTGACAATTATCACCAAAGCTTCATTATTCAAGATACACCCTAAAACTTGCATGAATGCCTTTGCTCACTTTTAAAATTAATTAAATATGTTTTATTATTGTTTGGTACATTTTATTTTGGTGGGTAAAGGAAAAGCTTTTAAAAGGCCTCATAACATTATAGAACTAAAATCGAAAGATAAAAAAATGAAAGCTCAAATGAAGCTAAACAATGATCGGTGACAGGAATAATCGCCAAAGTCAACAAACTCACAACTTAGTAGGATAGAAATTCACTCTCAAAGAACATGAGTGTCATTGAAGGCAATTAAAACTCCCTTAAGTTAATAGGAAATATTCCCCAAATCTACCTCTATCTTACCCTTTTTGCCTCTTTTCCTTTAAACCTCCCGCCACACCCCTTGAGACAGCTCCATCGTGACAAACTACAAATCTAAAGTTTGGTTATCTAAAGGTTTGTATGAAATCAAGCATTTGGGATTTGAATGAATTGTCAACTCCTTATCTAAGGTGTTTGACACATTTTATTCAACTCACTTAATAGTAATTAGGTATTTGTGTTACAATTTACTTGTAATCTATTCATCCATATTACATTTGGTGAACCCGTGTTATCTCACATTCCTTTAGGGATGGATCTTGTTTTATATGGCACTAAATCTATCTAATTTTATTAGGGTTTATTTCATGGTGTGATCTTAAATCCAACAACCCTAGATTAGTTTTTCTTGTTTTACATGATCCCAAGCCCTAGGTTGATATTTGTTATCCAAAAAGTTTACAAACCATAAATTATTTGTATGGTGCATATGCACCGTGTTTGATTTCAACTATGTCACCATATTAATTAGATCAAAGAATCCAACCAAGAAATTTTTTTGAAAATATTAATCAAGAAATTATTGATGTTATTGAATTTTAATTAATTTTAGATCAACCTTTTAAAAATGGAATTTGAAAATTTAGATAATATTACTCCCAAACTTGTACTTTGTTTCAAATGACGTTTCTTTGCAAAAATTCTAATGTTACTTCTTTTAATAATATTATTGTGAATAGATTCCAGATTTGTGTATGGATGTGAAGAAGTTTATGTTTTGAGGCTCGTCTAGAATATGAAGATAAGGTTAGGGTTCAAGATGTGATTTATAAGGTAGATAATGGTCCATATATGAGTGTTTATAATTTTGAGTATGCTCCTAAATTTTTAACATCTATGTAAACATCATGATTAACTTTGTGTCTTGATTTATATCATCTAAAAACGTTAATCCATGTCTGAACTCATGTAATCACATCTCAAATTTCTTCTAATCCTACCAATAATCATTTTTTATTCCTTGTAATATTGCTCCTATTCTTCCCAATACTCCTCCCACTTCTCCAAATGATATTATTTCTCAAATTCTTCTCATTTCTTAGTATTTTTGTATTGTTTCCTTTCTTGACATGTATCTACTCCTAAAGTTCTTTATATTTCTCAACGTGATTATATTTCTTTTTATGTTTCTCAAAATGATTTGATTGTTAGTTGTATATAACTTGGGCTTAGAAAGATAGATTATCCTCTATCTCTTCTCGATAGAGTGGAGTAGGACATAAATAGAACACATTCTAGAGCCAACACACAAGCCAAGATTGTAACTTTAATAGGTGTATGAGTTGTGGATCTAGAAGATAATAATCCACACTCTATCAAATTTGTAGGGTTCTAAAGTCAAACATAGGGTAAAGGGTGGGGGGGTCTATTAGAATCCTACATTATAAGTAAGTAAAAGAGAATATAACATGTTTAACTAGGGTTACAAGCATAAAAAATGGGGAAGGTGCATTCTAAATATCTAAACTAAGTTTGTATGGGCGAGTGGTGGATGTAAGGAAAGGTCGATGGTGAGAATGCAATAGAAAATAAATACATTACTTTATCCTAATTTAGAACATGATATGTTAGCATAATCAATCATACCAAATAATAAAAGGAAAAGAAATTGTTAGTGATACTTACCTTTCGAATATGCCACATATGCATTAGCCTCCCCTTTGGTTAGTAACATTATGAGAGGGAGATGTTGTGGGTGGATGATAAGAGAGATATGTAGAAGACCTAAATAAACCAAAGTGAGGGACTCCAAAGACTTGATGGAACTTCATAGTGCAACTCATATTCTTATCATTCAAGTTAATGCTCTTGTAGACACCTAAACCTAGTAATTAGGTGATTTATGATTACTTGTTTGGATTATATCCTTTAATTATGACATATGCACATAAACAAAGTATAAATGCATTGTCCTACTTATCTCCCTAAGGCTTCAAATATTCTTCATTTTATCATTCAATTGCTTAGAAACCTATATGACTGATTTAAATACTTATAAACACCTCTTACCTCTTATTAGGCCTCTCCCAAGACTTTCATTAAAACTTATATCTTCCGGGGACATTATTATCGGGTAAGACATCAATGTTAAACGTTAGTGTCTAGAACTAGTTTTTATGTCTATTACTTCTTAACAATCAAATTTCTTAAGCTTTTCCTAATTCCCCTACTTATATTAGCCTTAATGAAAAATTATATACCATGGAAAGGTATAAAATTGAGTCAAACACTCTCATTTTACAAACTTGGCAACATTGCAATCATTTAGCTCATACTTGAAAATAGTATATTTGATCTTCATCTATGAATCTCTAACAAAACTACCCAAAACTTTCTTAAATCAAGAACGGACATCAAAATCAATCCCTAAGTAACTCTAAATCACTCCATACTCTTCCAAAGCATTCCAATCCAAGTCAAAATAATTCCAAAGTCGATCAAGTGTTATCAAGTGACTTAGGAATTACATTTCAACACTATATTATAACACTCTATCTAGATCACTCAAAGGATACATTTTATCTATAGATTACGTTGAATATCAATGTTAAGGTATGAGGGAAAACATAAGGGGATGGATTTCTAGATTACATTCACACTTTCACGAGCACTAGGAGAACTATATGAAGTTTGAGCCCCTCATTTGGGAAATGTAGTGAACCGCTTAGAATCACCAAAGGAGTTTTCCACACCAACGGCATTCTAAATCCATGACATAAAACCATTTTTATCTAATCATGTGCTTGAAGTGCTAGTGTGAGAGAATTATGGTTTTGATCACACAAGTGCATGCATGAAGATTATGAAACAATGAAAGTAAAATAAGGATCTATAGTCATGATGAAGCAACATAGTTTGAGAAAAAGTTGGAAAGTAGTTCCAAATTCTAGTATAAAAAAGGACAATATCACCTAATGCATGTGTTTGACCTTGGAGATAACACGTCGATCTTAGTTTCATAGTCCATAATTCAAGACAAAGTAAATCAATACCATTTACAATTTTTTGTCCCTAAATCCATATCTAGAACATCTACAAGACATCCAAGAAGATAATTCCATCATCATGTGTATTATTGTATTTTTGAATGTATTTAATCGAATAATCTTTCTTTATTACATTTACATGTGAACTATCAGACCTTAATGTCGTGGTATTTATTCCAAAATATTAATGAGCATTAGTCTCTAGATTTCTAACTTAATTAGGATATTACCCCCTTTACATATTCTAATTTAGTATAAATGTTTTGGTGACCTTGATTATTGATCTAATCCAACTTCCTTTTCCCTTCAGGGTTTCAATTCTCATCTTCTAAGGTTTTTCATATTTCTATTTTGATTTTTTATCCTAAATCTAAACTTACATATTTACCAAGTAGGGTTTTCATATCCTTGTTTCTTCTTAGGGTCATCATGGGCTTCCCATATCAAACCCTAGATGTTATTAGGGTTTTCTTTGTATTCTATGAAATTGTGTACTAAACTCTTTTATTTATTTCTATACATCAAAGACTAGTGTGGCCATCAATTTTTACTGAAATACTTTACCACCTAAGGCTTTTAGGGACTCATGTCATCCATTGCTTGATAATCCCCACATTCATAATTTTAAAATAAAGAGGGTTTTCGTTAATAATGGTTCCACATTGAATATATGTTCTTCCCTTTTGATTCAATAATTGGGCATCTCTATGATATTTTTGCATCACTTTATTATTGTTCTTAAAATAATTGATAATATTAATTGACCTATAATAGGTACAATCACATTAGATATACTATTTGTGCTTAAGATAATTCCTACTAAATTTAACATCATGGACCCTCATTTCCCTTAAAATATCTATTTGGGAAGACCATGCATTCATGGTATGGAAGTTATACCCTCTACACTACATAAATGCATCAACCTCCTCCATGAGGGACATGATTAAACTTCTCTAATTATAGACACCTAAATTCCACTTTTGCAATCTTATTGCCAAACACACACAAATCACTATCATTCTTACCATTTCTATTATAGTTAGTGATTTCTGCTAATTAACTAACTTTTTTTTACCATTTTGACCAACTAACAACACGTTGTTGGTTACCCAACCTCTTTTGCATTCAGGATGCCACTTTATAAGGAATCGTAAGTCAAAATCATCTTCCAAACAGATAATTAGCAATTATTAGCTAATTAAGCCTATTTTGCCCTTGTTTTCATCAATATACCCTATTATTGGCTCAAAACCCTCTTCCAACCATTCAAAATCACCCCTTTTCCCTCCATAACATCTTAACAAGCTTCAAAAGCTTATCTTAGTGGTAGCTTCCTAATTGAACCTAAGTGGTTGATTAATGCCCCTCACATCTTAATCACTTGTTAATTCACTAATTATAATTAGCAAAGCATTAATCGTGATTACAATTATTAATCTAATTTGTACTTTTAGTCCCACGTGCATGCTTTAAAATACAAGTTTTCCTCAAAGGAAAAACTATAAAAAGGATTAAGTATCTACCCTTAAACTTTACACCATGTTTTGATTTACATCTCATATAATAAATATGATTTATAGCCAAACTCAATCCTTACCTAAAGTCTTTAATGGGGTTAGTAGATGGTTATCCAAAATAACCTTGTAGTCATTTGGAGAGACCATTTCACCTTGTTTGGAGTAACAACCATACCCATTTGATTGCCCTCTTAGATCTATTTAGGTATTTGTTAGTTTAGCAATTCAATACATAGTAAGGATGCTTTGTAGATTAGTGTTTAATTTCATTTAGTTTAGTTTCATAGCATGCTTTTAATCTTTGATATTTGATGAACCATTCTAGACTTAGAGCTTGACTATAGGTGGCAACGGTGTTAGCCTTCCTAGTTAGTCATACTATTTGCTTTGTAGAGTTTAGGGTGTTATCACTAATTTATAATGACGCATACAAGTATTGTCAAATCAAACACCCTTTTGTTGAATCTATCATGGATATCATTTTCAACCCTTCTCAAAAAATGGTCAATCAAACTCACAATTTTGACACCTTTGATGAAGAGGATGAGCGAGACCTTTTAGAATTTATTAATAAAAACTTATATCAAGTTGAATCTTTATTGTACATTGTTGCAGAAGCGGCTAATGACTTGAAAATGTTGAAGAAGGAAGTTGCTCAATGAGTATCCCACCTAAATTAGAACAGGAACTAGGTTGCATGAGTACCCTGAAGGCTTACCTTGGAAGGTCCACCATTCAATGCAATACGGAATCGAGGAAGATGAAGGAGAAGAAATTGTTGAATCAGAAATTGAAAAAGAAGATGATGATGAATGCGTAAGGATTGGATAATTTGAATTCACATCGGATGTAGATTTTGAAGAACCCATGGATAAATACTCTTGTGCGAGTTCAATCGATCACAAATAAAGAAAAAGGCCTCCACTTCATTGCCCAAGCTAAGAAATTGAATCCTCAAATGGAAACTCCATGAAAAATAACAATGAAATGAGGATCATCGATGTCCAATTGCACATGGGGTTAGATGAGAAGAAGCATGAGACTACTTCACCAATAATCCTTCTACCTCTTTGGGTAATTCTAATTCAACTTTCCTTGAAAAAATAGTTTATGTTGATACTAAGAATACCCGCATCAAACTGTCATAATCCCCGATGTTCTTACATATTCTCCACCTTTTGATATCATTGACCATTGCAAGAAAACCAAAATTCAAATTTTTCATTATGAGTACTTGAAAACTCATCCCAAGTCTCAATGTGAAAATGATAATCCAAGTGTGATCAAGGGTCATCTTCTTAGCAATGATGGAAAATCAACAATTGGGATGAACTTGGGAGTTAATAAGAAGATGGAAAGAATGTGTCAAAACAACAAAGGAATTGATCTAAATAAGTGGGTCATTGGTTACAATAACAACCATGTGACTTATCTCAAGAAATTGAGAAAATGATCATACTTGATGAGCATCAGCCAATAGGTTTGCGGAAGAAAGGAATTCAATGATACCCGTATACAGGTAAGCACTCAGTTTGAGTTGATGTTTCAATGAAAGTGGTTCTTCCCCCACCTATACCATAGGTGATTTTAGGTTGATTTTATTTGTTGGGTGGTGTGTTTCCTTTATGTTGTGTATTTCATTCCCGTTTGATGTCTATTTTCCTTAGTGTGCTTTTTTTTTTTTGTTCTTGTTTGTGCGGCTTGCTTTTGTTAGTAGTGAAAATATGAATCTCAATAGCCCAATGGATAAGGGCCGGTCCGCATAATGTCATGAGATTATGGGGTTCCCGCTTGTCCTATACACACTATGATCGATCCAAAACAATTCCCCAAACTAGAGCCAATTGCTGTCATGTAAAATGTGTAGCATGAAAAATTCAATTTTTTTATCATGACTTAATCCTCATTTGAAAATCTCTCTCCGACTAATGTAAACATGTCCTCTAGCCTACTCGGTGTTGCCTAGATTTTACGCATAGCATAAAACCTAGGCAGTCATGAGATAAATCTCCCTCATTTATAGATGAGGCTCATGTCAGATTTGTCAATTAAAATATGCTAATATCTATATGGGGTTTTACTTTAACTATTCGGCTCATGAACCATAGCTGTATAGTTCTACAGCAAGTAAGCAGCTGTTTAAGAAATGAAATATTTATAGAAGAAGGGAATTATATAAATACAGAGAAGAAATGGGGAAGATGTGCATCCTAATCAATAGATAGCATAGTTGATTGCATGCACATAGAAGAAACCAATAGATATAAACACAGAATTATAAGTAAAGGCAGCTCTAGATCTAGATCTAAAATAACACAAAGTTTATTTAAAGATCTAAGATAGAAAGCTAGAAACAAAATACACCGTGACACAAAGTTCTCCGGAAATCTGCTCCTATATATTCCTTTGCTTCAAGTGGCTCTCAAGGGTTTCAGCACAAAGTCTGGAACACAAGGATGCTACTTACAAATTCTTATTCTTTAACCCATAGGTTCTTCCTCTACTTATAGAATGTAGAGGGGCAATTACAAGTTGGAAGCTTTTAGTTGAACTGGCACATGTGGAAGTGGGAAAGGAAACAACTGGCAATCTCCCTCCTGGAATTCCTCTTTGCATGACATGCATGATTTGCAACTGAAAATAGAACCTTCTATTTTGCACGTCTGCCACCTATCTCCAAGTAGTTGACTTCTTCAAGTAATGGCTTTTAAACCAATCACTTAAGTTTTATAATTTAATTGATCACTCAATTACTTTGTTGGAGGAAAGAAGAAGAAAGAGGAAAGCTACAGTCTTGTCCTTTTCATATTCTGCATGCAGCTGATTCTTTTTCCTTTGATTCTCACCAAACTAGATTTGGGAGCGAGATGGATCTAAAAGCTTTGGATCCGGAAGTGTATTGGATCTGGAAGTGACTAGATTTAGAAGCAAGTGGCTATGATTTACTTTGGGTATTGCCTTTGACATGTCTTCCTTCTTATCCTTGAAGCTTTTGCAGTTCTTCTCCAAAGTACATGCATCGCTGCAATGTTCGTAAGTAAATAACTCGTCATTTTTATTTTTAATTGCATATGAGCAATTAAAAAGTGGAAAGCACTTTGGTGAATGCAACTTCAATGAAGGCTTCAATGGAAGATTGGAAGCACATGCACAAGATCCTGGAAGAAATTTTCCATGCACTGGCTTCTTCTCGGGCTGCATTTGAAACAAGAGGATGAATTTTTGCCAGGAGCTTTTACAATTATGAGATCTGGATCTGGATCTGTGTCTTCGGTGTCAACAAATCTGGAAGTAATGCATGTTGCCGTCGTGCTTTCTTTTTCATCCTACTTTGCCATGGCCGTATCTATCTTTGTCTGAGCAATTCTTCTTCTCTTTATTATTTGGAATTCTTCAAAACTGAGTGCAAATCTGGATAATTCTTCAAATTCAAAGGATATATTCAATGTATTGGACATTGATTTAAGCTCCTTTTCTCTTATAAAAGCACTGTAATGAATTCCTATAATTAATTCAGACAAAGATGGCAACCGGAACATGAACAATAGATTTTAATCATAAAATATGCATAATTCAAGCTTTTTGCCCTAAAATTTGATGTTTTATTTGCATGCAAACCAAGCATGAATTTTACCAACTTCACCCGAAAGCACCTGTATCACTTATGCAAACAATTATCCGGACACAAATCAATCTCCTTCAACCTATGCGCCTAAAATTGGAAGCTTTCAAAGCATTAATTTCACCTTCTTGAGCAAAAATCCTCTCCAAATAGGCACACTTTTCCTCCTCCGGCTGCACTTCTCTACCGTGAATTAATTAATTCATCCACATGGCAGCCCTCGCTTATATAATCTTCTCCATTAATTAATGCCTTTCCTATTCACGGTAATTAATTAATTAATTAATAAGCTTCACTCTTCAAATGGGGTGCCTATTTTGTGCATGCTCATGGCTACCATTAAATAAATTAAATTTATTTAATTTTAGACTTTTGCTTCCAGTTAACTCAAGCCTCACGGTATGCTTTGACCTTAGCCACCTGAAAATAGGAATTAATTTAATCATTTAATACTTTAAAAGTATTATTTCTCTCTCCCAAATGGGGCTGCATTAAATAAATTAAATTTATTTAATTTTGGAATTCTATTTTTAAATTCTTTTTGTCCACTTCCCTTTGTTGACTTTTCCACAAGCCTAGGCGCCAAAATTGGGTGAATAAATATTAACAAATATTTATTTAATGCATTATTATTCACCCAAGGTGGGTCGCACTTTTTGGAATAAGGAATTTCTATTTTTAAAAGTCACATGACAATGGGATTATTTACCCTGCAAGGCAGCCCTGAAAATCCCATGATTCACTTAAGTCGTTTGACTTTCATAATGGGATTATTTACCCTGCTAGGTAGGCAATAAAATCCCATGATTCACTTAAGTTGTTTTTCTTTTATTCCATAATGGGAATTTTTACCCTGCAAGGCAAGTAAGAAATTCTTGCCTGTCTGCTGCCTCTAATTTTCCCATCATAACTTAAGTGACTTTGCCTTCATGGGAAAAAGTACCTTGCAAGGCAAGTACAAAAATCCCACCAATGCTTTAAGTGATTTTTCTTTTATTTCACAAGGGAATTTTTACCCTACAAGGTAGGTAGGAAATTCCCGCCTGCCTGTTGCCTCCAATTTTTCCATTGTGACTTAAGTGGTGTTGCTTCCATGGGAAAAAGTACCCTATTAGGCAGGTACAAAATTTTCACCTGCCTGCTACTTCAAAAATCCCATGATCCACTGCAAACCCTCTTTTTCCAAAAATGCGGCCAGCCCAAAGAAGCTTTTTGGTGCACGACTTTGTCTTTTCCCAGAGAACCAGACCTCCGATGGTGAATTCCTTTTGGCACAATGTGCGTATGTGATCTCCAGATACTCCAGGCTAAGAATCAAGCCAAACCGCGTGAAGGAATTGATCCAGATAAATTTCTACGAAAATGAAACGGAAAACACAAAAACACAAAACGTTGTCGAGAAGTTACAAATAAAGCCCATAATGCATTCCCGGTTAAAACCTCTTTGGTATATGGGAATAATGACATGTACGATCACAACAGGGTTAAACTGGAGCACAATTTGCCTCAAACGGAGCTCAAAATAATTAAATACAAATTTCAGCAGTAAATCTCGACTTACGTAATATAACAATTTTGGACATATGAGTATTTGGCGAAAAATGGCTAATATGGCTCCTTGGAAATATCTTGACACAATATAGACATTTTCGGCAATTAACACACAAAATGACCCATTATTTTAAAAGTATGAAATTTTTTCGGATAGGGTAGTCTTAGATTTCAGGATGAAATCTAGGGACACCACTCGCCATTATTGTGTTACCCTCATCATGGCTAGGGGAATGTGCTAATTTTATTTTCAAGTGTGTTTTATGTGCAGGGATC
This sequence comes from Taxus wallichiana var. yunnanensis, assembly GCA_018340775.1. Classification (NCBI taxonomy): domain Eukaryota; kingdom Viridiplantae; phylum Streptophyta; class Pinopsida; order Cupressales; family Taxaceae; genus Taxus; species Taxus wallichiana. Next base: position 828,888,719 of record CM031240.1, read on the forward strand.
TTTTCAATATGATTCATGAAAATATTGAGATCCAAGAGAAGTTAAGTGTTTAGGAAGCTTCAAAACGATTATTTTTCCTTTTTGCACATGGTGAACACCCTCCGAGAATGTACAGGGAAAATTTAAAGCAACCAAGAAGTGTGTGGAAAATCTATAAAATCATCGAAGGCAATTTAGGAAAGTTCTGGAAGAAAAATCAGGATTAGGAACAAGTTATGTAATACCTAGGGTTATTTTTAAAATGGTGTAAGGAAATGAAAGTGGTGAAAAAGTTACTTGGCTTGTTCTAAACATATCGGATCCTTGATAGTAATTGGTAAGAAATTAGATACTAATTTGAAACCTAAGGATGCATACTTCATTGTGCAAAATGTTTCAAGGGATTCCGAGGAGCAAATTTTCAGATATTGGCTCGTTAGTGTAGGTAAAGGCCTTCAATCTCGGTGACGATTTAACTAAGGATTCGTGATTTATAAGGAGTTTTAGGAGATTATTAAAAATGAAATGTGTCATATGTTAGTCCCCTTTCACATCCAAGGTTTTGGTTCTTCTTTTGATCATCATGAACTTTGGTGGCAGTTTCTTTCACCGACGCACAGGCTTGGGTAGAATTGAAAAAGGGCCAAAATGGAAAATTATAGGTATAATTGGCCCATGAAAATGGTTTTAATGTTACCATAAGCCATTTTGGATTAAAAATCATATAATTTTTTTACCTTAGAAGTATACTCCTAGCTCCGGTGGTAAGAAAATAGACTTAGCTTGCTATTTCAGGTAGTATTTGGTGAAGGTAGGCTATAAAAATGGAAAATGTGAAACTTTTCACCCCTTTTGTCCCTTTTTTACTTTTCTCAGGGGACATGGGGGACACAATAATGTGCCACCATGAAGGGAGATTCAAATTTTGAAGTTGTGTCACTTAAATTGCAACTTTGGGTGTTAGAAAGGTGTTATCGACTCACTTTATGTTTTGGCCCCTTTTTCATGTTGAGGAGACCCTATGTACACTTATGAAGGCTTGGAGTCCCTTTTTCCCTTTTCTAAAGGACTTTATAAAGGGACACGGGGGACACAAAAGTGCACCACCATGGAGGAGGAAGATTTGCTTCACTTAAAACTTCAACTTGTGATGTTAGCCATGTGTTTTCAACTCACAAAATTTGGCCACTCCTTCATGATGCTTCTTCCCTTCGCGCATTTTCTTACCTCTAATTTCCCTTTACCCCTTTTCCCTTACTAAATGTGGTAAGTTACATGAGGGGTTCTGAGACCCATTTAATAAGTTGCAACCCTTCCTATCATCTCATCTAACTCGAGTTAAACGAGGTGAGTTAAAACATGAGTTAGCAAGGTTTATGAAAGGGGTGAGTATAAAAATTATACTTAGCCATTTTTGAACTCAGTTTTATGTTTTAACTCCCTCAATTTTTTTGGGTATGTTATTATACTGCTAAAATTTTCTAAAAATCCATAATGACCAAAACACATATTTGTTCATTGCTCGAAACCCCACCTCAAATGGCTCTAAAACTCTAACCGTGGATTCCCCATGAGAACACCTTTAAGATGAGTATTTACATGCCCTCATTAATTATCTCATCCATTTTTTACAATCTCCCAAAGTTTGCAACCATGGAAAATGTCTCCTCAGATCTACAAAGTTGTAGGGATCCAAATTACCTCAAAATGGAGTCGGTGATCTACAAAAAATCAACTTTCTTTTGAGTACTTACTTGCCCCATGAAATTGAGTATGCTTGAAGATATGGATGAATATTATTTTTTACATTATACCCTGTCTAAATATGAAATTATAGACCTGTAGTTTAATTTTTGTTTTTATGAAGATCCGAACGAGAGAAACCCCCAAAAATTAGAGAAGAACATCCAAGTGTGAGATACCATTTTACTTTGATCCAACACTCCATGGACAATGCATATTTTTAGTAAGTTCCTATTCAATCCAATTAATAATAATAGTAAGTCCAAGAAAATGTGAATTCAGATACCTCATTTCATTTTCCTAAGAAGAAAGCACTCAAAAGTGTCAATTCGACAAAATTACCAAAACTAGTTACACAGAAGAACTTACTAAAAATAGTAAGTGTCTGAAAAATGCTCAAATTTGTCTTGATTTTTCATCCCCCACATGCCTCACTAATTCCAACCTTCACATAGGAAAACTCCTGCTTTCAAAGGGGTTGACAAATGAATTGTGACTTAGGCAAAAGGAAGCTCACTTGGTTCCCAATTTTGGTCTCAGAATGCATTCTAGTTAGGAAGACATTTCACTTCACCCCATCAGATGAGTTGATCATAAGGTGAATGGAATTTCATTTAATCCCTCTCTCCTACCTTCACCCATATCTAGATCGAAAGGTTTTTGGGTCTTACATTTCATTGGTCATTGATGTTTTCAAGGTGACAGAGTCAAGGATCATCATGATTCCATTGTGCAAGCAAGTTGTTTCAAGTTCCCATCATGGGAATGATTTGTTAAGAGAGTATGGAAATGTTTCAATGTTTGAAGGATTGTTCAAGAGAAGGAAGACATATTTCATTTTCTTCAGGGGTCAAATGTTCATCACCTCTCTTTTCAATGAGTGTAAATGGGCTACAAAGGTGCTTCATTTTAGGGAAGTCTCGAAGGGACAATCTTCATTGGTGGAGCATCACAATGGAGGGTCATCATATATCAAATTTTCATCTTACCATCATCAGAGTTGTTTTTCATAAAGGGTGGAGGCACTTTCATCTATGCTTAGGAGCATCTTCTCCCTCCTCTCTTCATTCTTTCTCCCCTTCCCCTTTCTGATTCCCCGTTATATGTAATCATGGTATATTGTCTATTTCACTTAAGTAACTCTCTAATGTTGCATTGTAAAATCACCTTTGGATTTATAAAAATTGGAATTATTTACTCACAAGTGGAATAAGAACTTGAAAGGTCATGTGGGGGTAGATGAAAGGACAATTTGCAATGTTATAAATTAGAATGGCTTCTCCATTCCAAAGGAGCTTGAAAGTTAGTTTTTTTGTAGCAATTGTGGATTGTTGTATGTTGTTGAGCTTTGTATCACCACTACACAAGAAATAAGAGCTGCATTTCTTCCATTTCATTTGCTTATGCTTTCCTCTATTCTCTCTATTATGCAACTTTGCAAGCATAGTGATCTTGAACAACCAAGGAGGAACTTTGTGTCCTTGATTGATGAATCTAAAGAATTGTTGTCTCTAGTTTGTTAGTATTGTTAATTGCTTACATTATTGTTTTCTTCTAATTGAATGTGGACCTATTCTGGTTATTGTGTGTGAACTCTATTAGTGCCTACTCATGACAATAACCCTCTCTTTCCTAATTTCCCCAACTCTCTTTTATCCCTCATCGATATGAATTCCTTCCTTGTACTCCGTACAAGCACTTTGTCACATGTTCAGTGATGTGTTCCTCTGTGATCACCGACCTATTGGCCACCCCAAAGAATTAGGATAGTTTAGATTCAATAATGGGAGCCTCCCCATACCAAAAAAGGATGGGCTTATCCCTGTGACCATTGGTGGAAACACATAATTTGCAACACGACAAATTCTTTCACCAACACTACCATAATTAATTACCCCCTTAAGGATTAATTATTTAGGTTAAATTACCCACCAAGCATATGAAATCCCAATTAATTATGATATTGTTGTCATGCAAAATGACTAGACCAAAAATTGAAAATTCTGAAGCATAACAACTAAGCCCCTACTCAAAATTTCTCGTCTTGTTAGTCAATGTGCATCGTTCATCTACAACTCCGCCTTTAGTCCTACCTCATCCAAGATCGAGAGGAAAGTGTTAACAATTTCATTTAAGTGTGTTTCAGTTTGCAGGAAGGAGTACTTAAGGTGATAAATGAAATTAGTTAGATTCTATGAAATATTACTTTTTCTTGAGGCCTAAAAAGGTTATATTTGATCATTCTAAAATCGGTACACCCTCCAAGAACATTTAGGGATTTTTTTAAGGATATGGAGTTGATTTTGGTGAACATTGAAGGTGTTTGAAACAATTTAGGAAATAAAATCTCATTCATGAGCAATATGTTCAAGATCGAGTTTGTAGGTGCAGGGAATGAAGGCTCCTCGGTAAAAGGATAACTTCTTTAGATGATTTTGGGAGTTCCAGAATGAGTTAGGAGGAAATAAAATAGGAAATAGAAATATATTTAAATGTTCTACAAAGTGGAATCAACAAATTTTCTTCAAGGTTCAAAGTTCTCCTAATATTTTTCAAAACTTTGCAGCTTTTCCTCCGAGTTTCAGAATAAATTGGTACTTAATTTTGATTTGCAAGAATGATTGGATTTTTTGAATTATTCCATTGATCTTGAAATGTGATTTTGATTCAAAATCATATAATATTTTACCCCAAACCATTTTCCTAAGCTCCAAGGGTGAAATGATCTAGTTTGTTGTTTATTTCTAGACATCTAAGGCAAAAACTCGCTTTCCAAATGTGTCCAATTGCACTTTGTTGTCCATTGTATCCCCTCTGTCCCCAAAGGAACAAGGAGGACAATAAAATGTGACATCATTCTCCTCAATAGGTCACATTTTGTTAATCTTGTTTTCCTTGTTGTCCCTATTGTCCCATATGTCCCCATGGTGTAAGGGGGACAACAAAGTGCGACCTCATTCTCCTCACCAAGTAGCACTTTGTTGTTCTTATTGTCCTTGTTCTCCTTATTGTCCCATATGTACCCATGATGAAAAGGGGACAACAAAGTGTGACCTCACTCCTTGCTTTAGGTTGCACTTTATTTCCCTTATTATCCCCTCTCTCTAATCTATCCCTTAAGGGACAAAGGAGACATAAAAGTATGACCAAGGCATGCATGTAGCACGGACCCATATGAACCTCTAGCTCTTCCAGAGTAATTTATTAGCTGCCTCATCACATCCACCTCAAACCACAAGCTGGAACTTGTAACCATCTTGCTCCAAGTTTCCCTTTCTATCCCGGTGTCTCTTACGTCCCTATCGCACCAATTTTAAATTCACACTCTCTCCATTTTAACCTTTTTAAGTTGTACAATTAGCATGTGAGTTAAAAAACATAACAAAACCTCATTTACTCCATATTTGTCAAACACTTAACCATTTTTATGAGGATTTATGTTGTTTCACCCTCTAAGCAACAATTTTGTATAGACATCTTTGCTAAAATTCTTCCGCACTCCAAAGCCACCAAAACAAAGATTTGATCATAAATTTTCATCTGTAGGTCCATTTTTCGTGAAAAGTTTCTAGAATGTCCCTCTTCAAAATGCCTTTGGGAAAACTTTCATAACAATCTCATCCAAGCCTTGGATTATTTACAACATCCAACCGAAATTTTAAACCCTATTTTTTTTTGGTTTTTACAAAGATGTAGTGTGTGGAAAACAATGAAATTCGAGTAGAATATCTTGGTCCAAAACATAAAATTTTGACAATTTTTCCATTGCAACCCGATACTTGTAAGTGTAATTTTTGAAAAAAAGTAGTTATTCTTTAAACAATGGGTGGTTGAAAGTAACAAGTTTCTCAAAACAATGAATTCATAAAGCACTTGTAATATCTTGATTAAACACGAAACATCGAAAGGGGGAATTTAAAAAATTAATAAAATAGCATTATTCAAGACACTGGGCATCTAAAAATAGTAAGTTTCTAAAAATAGTGAACCTTCAGTGTGGCAACATTCCGCATAGGTCGAAACATCAAAAAGCAAAAACAAAGATTTTTTTCTTTAAATAATAGTCCTGAATACAGACAAGCTAAAAATAGTAAGTTTCAAATTTGAGCTCAAAATGTTTGTTGTGACTTCTTTAGTGCTTATCTTTGTGCTTTTTGGAAATATGAAGTTCAAATACTCGTGTCTGGAACCTATAACAATATTAGTCATTGAGTATTCTAGTGTGGGAGACATTGATGTCACTCACATGGATCTCAAGACATAAAAAGTAGTATGTTTGGTGGACCTCGTGAGCCAAGAAAAGAAAATATTTTCTCGAGTGGGTTGTTTACATTAGGGGTCATCCATTTTCGGTTCAAGCAATGAATTGGTCTGAATTGTGCACAACACTATGAAGCCTACTCTAGGACAAGTGTGAGCAGATGACAACTTAATACTTGCAGTAGTTCTTAGCCAGCCCAGGGGCATATCTTAGTGTTTCCATATTCTTACAAACAATAGCATGGTCATCTTCACTAAGTAATTTTCATCACAAGAATGGGAGAAGATTGGTTCTTATCTATAATGTGTTGCACTCTTGGATCATGGATAAAACAAGGAAGCCTTCTCGTGTCCCAAAAACATGTATAAATGTGAATTCCATGAAATATATTCAGATACAATTATTTTTCTCAGCAGGGTGATGGGAGAAGATAAAATGAAAGAGTTCCAAGACTGGATGGCTCAATTCATCCTAGTTTCCACTAAAGGAAATCAAGTCATAGATTGGGGTAGATAATCAGTGATAAAATTGATCAATGATTGCTTTAGTTTCACTCCACTAGGATGCTCACCATGACTTCCAGGTCGATATATGTTCTTGACTTCATGGATTAAAGGGTTTGACTTGCTACTCTCAATGTCTCCCATAAATCATCAACCTACGAGAAGTACGCACAACCGACTCATCAAGAAATTAACCTTCACTATGTCGAGGTGAATGATGCATTCACCATGTTCATCATCAGAGACTTCTAAATGGAAATCTATAGCTAATAATATTTTCTCTAGTAGCTAAACTAATCAAAAATACATGAGTTGCTTCACCCAGCTTCTCAACTATCACCTACATCGGGTTCGGGCTTCGATCCTCCTCATAGGTTCTAAGGAACCCTAGTGATAAAATTATAATGTTTGAATTGTGTAGGTAGCTTGTTCATGTTCATACCAAGGTTAGGAATAACAAAAAAAGAAGAGTGTGTCTTTCCCCATTTCTTTGGGAATCTTTTCATATAAGAATGTTACAGATGCATCAAATATTGAGGCTTCGTTTTCCTCCCTCAATCTATACTCCTATGTATCTAGTCTTGATTTTGATATCAGAAGTAATATTGAAATTCACTCTCCCGATTCGCATCACACTCTGCAAATTGAGGACTATTGGGTTAATTATATGGATGAATTTGAAGTAAGGAAGAGAGATCATATGCAGATGATAGTTGATCAGATGAGGAAGTTCAACTTTGATTGGTTCATTGAGGGAATTACAAATGATGGATCAGGACTTGTTTGATCTCGAGTACCAAGTAGTGAATACTTCACATCTTCCCCAATCTTATGGAACCTAAGAGAATCAAACCACGTATAGGAAAGAACTGAACGATAATTCAAAGATCAAGAGAGTAGTTCAAGAGAGAAAGGATTGCTTTCATCGATTCGGTATCCTCTTGACTCTATCAATATAAGCATCTCACATGTCCTGTATAAAGACATCTCGAGAGGACTATGAGCTCCATTCATTCATAAGAGCACTCAAAAAGAGATATTGCGAAAGAAGGGAACATTGAAGATTCTTACCCCAAGAGAATCCATGAGAAACCTAAAGTCACTGAAAGCCCTATTGATCCTCTTGAAAAAGATGATATAAATCCTTCAAAATATCCTATTTTGCACCGGTTCCCAAGTATATCTTCTTCAACACTGAGTCATCTCACCATGCGTGAGATGTGATTCCTCTCCATGAGCTTAAAGGTTCTCCCATGCCTTACATTGAGACCACACTAGTGGAAATTTTCCTTGGATCCAAAAGTTGATCGAAGTTAATCAAAGACATAACAAGAATCATGCCACACATGAATTCAGAGCTATCTCAAAGATTATGAAATCTAGGAAGGCAAGAAGGCACAAATAACCTCTCGGTTCTTTAGTGGATATTTTAGTGATCAATATGTAGAAATCACTTGACCTAAAGTTACAAATCCCATAGAAGAAATGACTCGGGAGACTATGAGATGACAAGTATTGCATTGGGTCAAGCTACACATGAAGGTGATGCATGTATGTTCAAGGAATTTGTAACCCGCATGCTTTCCTAAAATGATGAATATAAACAAACAATAGAAAAATTAGAAGAGCATGAGAGAACTCTCATTGCTTATCTCGCAAAAAAAAATTGGACCCGAAACAATCAAGAAGGCTTAAGGGTAGACAATGGAGGGAAGGGATAATGATAGGTGGGTTGACAATATTCTTGAAAAAGGTAAGACACTATTGCCAAAGATCCTCTCATTGTTCAACTTTTCTCTCACAAATGCTTAGTTTCCATTGGTGACAAAAATCAACAAACTTGATTCTTTTATATTGGTGGACAAATATGTATTCACTCACATAATTGATAATTTATCTCATATTTGGTCTCGCACATTAAGCACTGATATGACATGTTGAATGTGACCATCAATGAGCTTGATTATTGTGAAGAGATCACATTAGAAATTTTAGAGAGCATAAGAAACAATGTGTAAAATCTTGGGTCACCTCCAATCATTGAAAATTCATCAAGTGGAAGATCTTATAAAACTATTCAAGGAATTGGTCAAAAAGAGGCAAGGGATCCCTCTCATTCAACAAAGATACTTTGGAGTCCCTCGCAGAAATCATATGTGTAATTTCCAATACTCCAAAGGATCGTCGTGTTTAGTTTAATTAGTGTAAGATCATAAACAATAATTTTGAAATATGGGACAAGGCTTTGTGATTCGTTCAAATTCCTTAGAGAAATTGGCACCTGCAGCAACCCGTTTATTAAGGAATTCAAAGGTGCAAAAATCTCTCTAGGAGCATTCCCACAAGGTTCATTTTCAGCCAAATCTTTATCAATAGAGGCTTCATCTCCATCAAGATGACAATCTCCCCTCTTCCTCCCTCCTCTCTCTTCATGTTCTATTTATTTATTGGGAATGCACTTTTCACTATTTTGTCCTATTCATTTAAGTGACCTATAGTATAACATTGTGAATGAATTCTTTTCAATTAATAAGAAAATGTTCACTTTTGTTTCCTAGGAATGTGAAAGGTCACAAGTGAGGTAGGGAAGTGAAAAGTCACATGGGGGTAGGTGAAAAGACATTTTACAAATCTATAAATTGGAATAGCCTCTCCATTCCAAAAGGTTGTCAATTATGAGTTTCTAGTAGATAGAATTGCAGTAGTAAATACAAGCAACAAATTATTATTCTTCCATTTCCCTCTTGTCTATGTTTCCTCCATTTCTTTCATATTCAACCTTGTAAGCATGATGATCTTGCATAACCAAGGAAATTATTTGTACTTTTGAGAAAAAAATTAATGAGAACTTTATGTCTTTAGTTAGTTGATCTTCGTGTTCTTCTAATTAGGTGTAGATATACTTAGGTTAATGTTGTGAAAATATGTAAGTGTATATTCACAAAATTAACCCTAGTTTCATTTTGTTCTTACTCCTCTCTACCTCCTCTCACTAAGAAAATTCCTCCCTTACACTAAGTGCAAGGAATTTGCCAAAGGTCTAGTGGATTATTCCTCTATGATCCTCGGCTTCACGACCACCACTAATTTATTTATTTTCATTCAATAAATGGGAGTCTCCCTTTACGAAGAGGAGGAACTTAGTCTTGGAGCGTTGGTGAAAATCCATTAATTTGTCTTTGTGAAAAATTAATTCGCATTAATAGTTTTGGTACCCAATGTAGGGTAGATTTTCTGTTTTCGCACCACCATTAAAACTAAAAATCCCAAAAAAACATATATCCGAAAAAAAAAAAATATTGTAAACATGTGAGCCTTGATGTCTATCATGCATTTTTCCACTCATGGCTATTCCGGGAGGTGTTCCATTTCTACAACCTAATCTTCTTTTCTTTCAAAACGCTCAAGAAAACATACCAATAGGTTTGAGGAATTGCATTTGGAACAATAGGGAAATTTTTAGTCACTACCACACTACTTCAAGAGTTTTAGATTCAAAAGAAGAACATGTTCGAGCTTTGCAAAGAGCTAGAAAAGTTCCAAATCAACTAAGGAGAACATAAAAGAAATCTATTTTGATCTTCATACAAAGCCAACAAGTGACATGAAGAAGGTATATGAGGGTTGACCAAGATATTGGCATAACTAGTTCAACATTTGAAAAATAACAAGCTAATTTTAGACTTCCCATTGCTCAAATAAGAAGGTAAACCGAACAAGAGTACTTTTCTAAAATTGATCCTAGCTTGCCTCTTGAAGGTCTAGTTGAAGAACTCGATGTAGAATTGCTAAATATCATTCTTCCGAAGAGGAAGAAGAGGAAAAACCAAAGTAAGAAGAAGAAATAAAGGTTACGCCTTTTCCATAGGGAGAAAATATAGGCATGTTGGCCTTGACTCTCCCATAACATGAATTACCAAGAAGTTCTAGGATGAAATTTCCCAAGTTCGGAGGAGATGGGAAACAACATCAAGATGATCACATTGTTACATTAATCACACCTAGTGGTGTGGGAGTGGCCTATGAAGATGTTTTCGTCCACCTTTTTGTGAAATCATTGCAAGAATTTGCTTTGTTGATTGGTTCTACCACTTGCCACGGAGATCATTCACAAGTGGGCATATATGAAGTCCAAGTTCAAAGCTAGATTCAAATCTTACTGAAGATTTCCATGCCTTGCTTGCACAATGGTATCAATTTAAAAAAGAGACTCATGAACCTGAGAGAATTTTTGGCCAAATTCAAAAATATGATCTACAAAATCCTAGATCCTGCTAGACCTACAGAGGATAATTAGTTAAGGTTATTCACTAATGCTCACGCTTGCAGAAGTTGGCTTCATATTGAGAAGAGCTCACCGCCACTTTGGATGAAGCACAAGATCTCACAAAGTAGGTGTGGAGGATGACTTGTTGATGTCGGAAAGATTAAGAAAGGGCCAAACAAGGGAAAATCTTAAATCTCAAATTTTGGAGCTACAAAATCTTTAGTACAAATTATTTCTAATGATGTTCTTTCCCTAGAAAAGTAACTTGCTCAAAACACCTTGTACAAAGACATTCTCGAGGAAGAAATTTACAAATACGAAAATAATTATTGTTGCACCTTATAGACTTGCTCTTGAGGCTCCACCTACGAATGCAACTTTTGGAACTTAGTTTGATGAAAATGAAGAAGTGGTAGCCTCAGAAGATGAGGAAGAAGAAGGAGAATTATTGATTGAGGAAATTGGATCTGTAGAAGTTGGTTTCTTTGAATATGCCTCCTCTTAGGAGATGAGTATGAAGATTATGTAGCTGATATGAACATCCATTCTTGTGTTGTTTTCACATGGTAAAAGACTTTTGAGAAGGAATAATCATCCACGCATAAGGAATGGGAGAGAGAAGATCCTCAATCGACGAATCTACTAACAGAAAAGATAATAACTAAGAGAGGATCTCCCCTTCCCCGTCTTTGGAATAAGCCAAGACAAATCTTGAAGTTGCGCATCATGCAAGACATCCTCTGCAGCAAGGTAAATCTGTACTTCTAATCCTTCCAAGAATGATGCTTCTACTTCTGCACATCAAAAGAATAATGAAAAATCTGCAAGTGTCCCTTTTGGACTAAATCAAGCTAATGTTTCAAAACCCTTCCTCAAGATTTGAAATAATTGATTGTGTAAAAGGGATAAAGTTTAGACTTCTGTATGTCGAATATATACAAAATCACCTTGAGAAATTTGAGAAGCTAGTTATGTTCATCAAGGTTGGAAGCTCTAAATCCAACGTACCATCCACTTCTAAAGGTCATTTTCCCACACCCAAACCAAGCCCAACCCAAAATATCCAGCTTCTACCCCTTCATCCACTGGAAAGATTGAACCCTTTTATGTTTCTCACTTTGATCAATGGGTACCAACTAAAGAGTTGCATAATTGATTTTGATTCCTCGGATAATGTCATGCCTACTAAGTTTTCTCAAGCCCTCAAATTGAGTCTCTCTTAGGAATATGGACACACTTGTTACTTGATGGAAACAAAGGAGGTTCCACTTTTTGGAGGAATAAAAGATGCAAAGTGATGGCTCTTGTGACCTATCTAGAGAAAAGGTAGATATAATCCTATTAGCAAATATGCCACTACTTAGGAGATCTTTGCTTAATAGAATCTTCTCGCCAGGAAATGGGAGGTGAGATTCAAATGGGTGGTATTCAATTTTGATACCAATCATGAATGAGATAAAGAATCTCCTTTAAACCCAAGATGAACTACACAATTCATAAGTCCGATGGCCCCTAAAGCCAACATTCTCTTCCAAAGCATAGAATTGGGGAAATCATCATCGGAAGAATTAAGAAGAGTCTCGTTTGAAGAGAAAGGTGATGAGAACTATTTCATGAGTTTAGAATAGGGTGAAGAGATGCCCATTCTTGAGGAAAGGCTGAAAAATATTTTTGAAGAAATTTGGATCATGGAGTTTGATGGAAGTTGTTCCACAATGGTTCGGAGTAAATGTATTGTTTTGTCTTTCCCACAGAGATATTTTTTCCCCTTAACATATAAGTTGCATATTTAAAACACCAATAACACTATTGAATATGAGGCCTTATTACTTGGATTTGAATCTATCGAAGAAATGGGGATTAAAAATATCATTATACAAGGAGATGCTAGTTAATTGTGTTGAAAGTATGAAATATTTTTCAAGTGAAGAACTCTCACCTCCGCCATTATAGAAATAGAGCCTAAGACTTTCTTATATCCTTTGATGCATTTGACATTATAGTAGTTTCTAGAGCTCCAAATGCCGAGTTTATTCTTTGGTAGTGTCGACTCATTGATGATCCCATATCCGGATTTCAAGGGAGAAAAGTTTTCGATAGTAATGATATTTTGCACAAGTGTGTTAGACAATTATGAAAACCGACAAGTTGTTAATGATGATAATCAAATTCTATCCTTGTAGCAGTGCAAATGCAGATTTAAGGTCTATGTATTTGAAGGAAGTGACTCACTCCCATGGGAGTTTACCAAGAATGATAGTGATAGTAGCACAATTGATCAGATAGATGAAGATGGAGTAATTTAGTTGAAAGGTAACCAAATTCAAAAGGGCCTAGTGTCACTGGAGGAATTGTTTGAAAAACATGACATGTTTATCCATGGTAAAGCCAAGGATCAACCAAGATATTCATCAGAATATGATAAGATAAACATTGATACAAGTGAGAAGCCGAGGATGGTGAACTTAGGCAAGTGTTATTCAATCGAGGAACAAAGAAAATTCTCACTTTATTGAAAAGGTATTTAGATGTGCTTCTATTGAAGTATCGTGTCCAGATTTCCATAGAAAGACTAACACAATAATATTATATCTTCTATATTTTTTTCAAACATCCAAAAGCATACAAATATATAGGAAAGGTATTCCTATAATTATGGAGATTGTTTAACCAAAAATATCTTAACAAAGTATATTGTTACTCACGTAACAATATACTATCTAATCACTATGAGTTGTTTTAACAACTCATTTACAATTACATTACATTATATTTACTTCATATAATTACTCACGTAATTATTCACACTATAATGTAAGCACTAACATAATGATTCCTAACATTCCCCCTTAGTGCAAACATGGGAGAACAACAATTGCACTTCCTTCTACAATAATGCCACCCGTGCGTGCTCATGATCTCGGATGGTTTTTCAGACAGCCAACAACCTCAATATGGATGGTTTTATAGGACAACCAACAACCTCAACATGGATGGTTTTACTAGGACAACCAACAACCTCAACAGGGATGGTTTTACAGGACAACCAACAACCTCAATATCATGATGTTGCTTTTCCTTGTGCTTTCATCTGTCCACTATGCTTTTACATCAGGGAATTATGTAGGAAACATTGATCACTGATAACAAATATGAAAAGAGAAAATGGAACATTGAGACCATGTTCCCCCCCTCAATGTGAACATTTCACTTATTCAAGCCATAATAGGAACACTGAAAAAGAATCATGCTGCACACAACTGAAATCAACTGCAACTCTAAAAAGAAAGCAAACTCACACACACACACTATCACCATAGCTTTGTGCAGCCCCGTCGTTGGTGACTGACGAGAGGTCATTGTCCAACCTCGACCTCCCCGTGCCTCCATCCTCCGATTACATGCATTCTTTTTAGAAGAGAAAGTCTTCTTCACTATCTTGAGCAGCAACTTCTCTATCATGTGAATGGTTGGATCCTACTTCCCAATCACTTTCTTCTTCTCTATTTTCAGAAATAAAAGCTTTATTATTCAATTTACCATCCAATGATCCCTAGCTCGTTGTTTACAAAACATTATTCCATGTCCAGACACATTACAATAGTGACAAATAAGCCTTTTCTTTGGATCCTGGGAGGTTGAACCTTGCTTGAAAGAATGACTGTATCTCTTTTTACCATGTGTTCCATATAATGCTTTTTCTTCTGTTTCAATTTTATTTGTTCTATTTTCATCCTCTATCAAAGAAGAAATCAAGTCTTCCAGACTTGGATTGATTTTGCTCAAAGTGAAGACCATATTAGAATAGCTAGGAGGCATGCTATTAAGTAAAACTGCTTTTGCATCATCGTTGGGAACATCTACTTTGATTCCAGCTAATTGATTCAATACAAAACGAAACTTACTTATGTGTTCCACCATGTTGTCACCTTCCTCCATTTTGAGTCCGAACAACTTTTGTTTTAGTGATACTGCTGCTCTTCCTGCTTGTGATCCAAATAGTTTGTTTAGTGTAGTCCAAATTGTATTTGAGGATTTTGACAAATCTATATGATGCAAATATGCATCAGATAATCCCAATCCAATGATTGCTATGGATTTTCGATCTTTGATGTCCCATATCACGCTTCCTCTACATCTCTTGGTTTCTTTGCTTTGCCATCCACAATCTCCCACAAATCTTTGTTGATTAACAACAACTGAGTTTTCACCTGCCATGTGTAAAAATATTTGCCTTCGAATTTTTCCATTCGATTCAACTTAGCCATGTTAAAAAAATGGACGTCGGTTTCAACCGAAAATGCGTCCGAAGACAATATGACAACTAGACTAAAAAAATTAAAAAGTAATAAACCGAGATTACTTTTAAATGAAAACAACTATATAATAAATAAAGACAACTTTTTGAAACAACATGCTTACTATTGACTGCAACATCGATCTTGATGTGATGTGAAGCAAGTGCATTGAAGTCTGCTCACCGAACAGGATCATAAATAGGTGTCTCTAATGCATTGCAGATTCAAAGAGTTCACAGGATCTGCCGAGTAGCCAATACTAATTTGTGTAGTTGGAGATCTTGAGACACGAAAATTTTGAGAGATTGCCTTGCTTTAGAGTCATTTGAATGGCATTGGGATCAAAACCATATACCAGTGGAATCAATGAATTAATGTTCAGGGCTGAGAATAGATCCCGAGGAATGTTGAATGCTAAACTGAAATATTTCAAATCCAAGTCGATCGCTTCTTTTTTGCAGAGGCCCAATATCACGCAAGATCAACGCATATTCTTTTAGACGATACTCTACTACCTCATTGATTTGGATGCAAATCCATTTGAGATAACAATTTGGATTATGCACAGTGTATTATCCACACAACTCGCTCAGGACGACATGCAATATTAGAGAGGATAGATACAGATCTCGATCAGCCAATGAAAAGTGTGGATGTGTAGCAATTTCATGGGATGCTTGATGAATGATTGTGGATGATTTGTAAGGCGGTGAGCAACCCAAGCTATGGGAGTTGATACTGTATTGTGAATGTAGATCTCAATTTAAGATGATAAATTATCATTCATCTCCCGGAAGACCACACCGCCCACCTACTCCTCCTTTCTCCAAATATTTAAACAAAAAAATCATTTGTAAATATGGTCTATGTTAATTCCTTTCCAATAAATATTTCTTCACAAACAGATTCCCTAGCCGATTACTCAAATCCTCTCGCTGAATATAAATCCAACTACAAAACATTGTTACAAGTCAGTGGGCAAACTACAATGTGGTACGATGTGGATGAAGATTGTAAAAAATAAGCACTAAAGACTCTGCTGTAGAAGAATGCACAAAGGAAAGATCACAATTTTCTAGAAAGATCGTCAGTTAACGATTAGAGATGTACAAGAGAACATAATCAGTCAGACATTTGAGTCGTTTGAATGCTTTATCCATATACCTTCATATTAGATGCCTTCAACAAGAATACCTTCATCTCCCAATACGTTAAATGACCAACTCTAACCCATGGAGGAGCAGACGGCATTTGCGGGTTCAATCAACAATGAATTTCTTCCCGAGGCAGATGAAAATTCATGTAACATCCGAGGCACTCAAATAATATGAAATGTCCCACTCGATATTTTGACCAAGGATTTATAGCGCTTTGACACCAAATGAAGTATCGGTCCAGATTTACGTAAAAGACTAACATAATAATATTATATCTTCTATTTTTTTTTCAAACATCCGTAATATACAAATATATAGGAAAGGTATTCCTATAATTATGGAGATTGTTTAACCAACAAATCTCTTTAAAGTATATTGTTACTCACGTAACAATATACTATCTAATCACTATGAGTCGTTTTAACAACTCATTTACAATTACATTACATTATATTTACTTCATATAATTACTCACGTAATTATTCACACTATAATGTAAGCACTAACATAATGATTCCTAACACTTACATATTCATATGATGATTTGAAATCCTTTTAACCTTAATCAATGCAACAATCCATCCCATTAAAACTAGATACAAAAGCTTTCCGATAAAATCAAAGACAATATAATACGAAGATTTGGGACCATCGAGGGCAGAGGTTAAGAAGTTGCTCGGTGCAGTATCATTTTTCCTAGACACCACTCAACATGTATAACTTAAATTGTAATAATCCGGAAGAAAAATGGATAAATTTGCATCGTGTGGATGTCCTGGAGCTTAAATCAGGCCTCTTTAAAGGATAACAATCCACTTCCTATCATGGATAATATCCTACAAGTAGTGAATGGTTCAAAACTAATGTCCATGCTTAATGGATTATCAGGTATAACCAAATTGAAGTTTACAAATAAGATCAATTAAAGACTTCCTTCACCACTCCAAGGTGCACCTTTGCATATCACCATATGCCCTTCAACTTGATCAACGTAGGTGCCACATTTTAAAGAGTTATGGATTTATATTTCAAATATTTGAAGGGAAAGTGCATAGTGGTGTATCTTGATGACCTCAAAGTGTACTTGAAGAAGAGAAGAAAAATTGTAACAACTTGATAAAGTCTTGATCCATTGTAGGAGGCATCACATATCCCTTAATCTGAAAAGTCCATATTTAGGGTACTCAAGGAAAGATCCTTTGTCACCGATAACACCCCAAAATTTTAACACAAATTAACTAGTTTAAAACAAGATCAACACCATAATGATCTAAAGTTAAATGCAAAGCTAAGGAATGAAACATCAATGATAAAATATTAATAACATAACAATGGAGATCAAATGAAACTAACATCTAACATCTAAGCATGCCTACTAGTATGTTTGATTAACTAACATAGACCTAAATAGATCTAGGAGAAATCAAATTGGGAATGGTTACTACTCCAGGAAATGGTGAGGAGATATATCTAACACAATACTAAAATGTCATGTAAGATACCCTCCTACTAACCATAATGAAGGATTTAGGCAAAGATGAGCATGTGAATCCTTTAAAGAGTTTAGTCTCTTTAACATATATCTTATATGAGGCTACTAATTAAAGCATGGTGTAAAGTACTAAGGTAAGAGGTGAAATATTTTTATAGTTTTCCTTCTGGGAGAAACTTGTATTTTGGTGCATGTGGGACTCAAAGCCCCAAATTAGATTAGAATTATTAATCATGATTAGGCCTTGTTAATCACAAGTAGCGAATTACCAAGTGATTAAGAGGGATGTACGTACCTTAATCAACCGCTTAGGGTCAATTAGGAGGCTAGGATAAGCTTTTGAATCTTGTTGGGACGTTGTGGAGGTGAATGAGGTGATTTTGAGTGGTAAGAAGAGGGTTTTAAGTCAATACTAGGGCATATTGACCAAATCAAGGGCAAAATAGGCTTAATTAGCTAATAAATGCTAACTGTCTATTTTGAAGAGGATTTTAACTTATGATTCATCGTAAAGTGGCATCCGAATGCGAACGGTTACGATATCAACAAAGTGATGTTAATTGGCTAAAGTGGTAAGAAATGTTAGTTAATTAGCAAAGATCACTAATTATAACATAATTGGCAAGAATGAGAGTGATTTGTGTGTGTTTGGCAATAAGATTACAAAAGCAGAATTTAGGTGTCTACATTTGCCCCTGTTTGAGGTGAAGTTAGTGACTTCACTTCAAATATAGTAGACAAGCATAAACAAGTAAATTTTTAAAGAAAAATAGCGAGGATGAAGGATGCCACCGAGCATGCCAAATGATAACACCCCAAAATTTTAACACAAATTAACTAGTTTAAAGCAAGATCAACACCATAATGATCTAAAGTTAAATGTGAAGTTAAGGAATGAAACATCAATGATAAAATTTTAATAACATAATAATGGAGATTAAATGAAACTAACATCTAACATCTAAACATGTCTACTAGTATGTTTGATTAACTAACATAGACCTAAATAGATCTATGAGCAATCAAATTAGGAATAGTTGTTACTCCACAAATGGTGAGGAGATATATCTAACACAAGACTACAATGTCATGTTATATACCCTCCTACCGACCATAATGAAGGCTTTAGGCAAAGATGAGCATGTGAATCCTTAAAGGAGTTTAGGCTTTTAACATATATCTTATATGAGGCTACTAATAAAAGCATGGTGTAAAGTATTAAGGTAAGAGGTTGTTATCACCAATTTTGACTTCACGAAATCAATTAAAAATAATAATAATAAAAAATGGAAATTTTAAAAATTTTCAAAAGTGTTACTCTGCGTGGTTTATTACCCTCATGATGACCATCTCCTTTTTTGATCGTTTGGTTTTCATTTCATCTTGTCGGGCGAGAACTCTTCCGTCAAAGCTTTAAATCGCATTAAAATACATTAAAATTAATTAATTAATATTTAATCAATTAATTGCTCTTTGTTTGATTAAATTAATTTTTTTAACTTGGGAGTATTTAATTAAATAAATATTAATTGAAAGATTCATTCGACAAATTTTTATTTTATTACTGAGGAAGTAAGTTTATGCTTCAAGTCACGGAATGCCAATTTGGCTTCCAACCCGGATTTCCCTTTCCCGAAATCTTCTTTTAAATTCCGCTTGTGGGATTTTCTCCACCATTTGCCAAATCATGGATTGGCTAACGGGCAAGAAATCTCCAATTTCCCACATGGGGAAATTGAATGGAGATGTCATCCCACTTTGCCATTCCTGTTGGCAAATTGTCGTTTCTTTCCCCATTTCTCTCGCGATTAATTCCACTACCTGGGAAGAGAGGAAGTTGGATTAATCCTCATAAATTCCTCTGTCAAACTCATTGGAAAGATTCGTGTGAAGCTTTCGATTGCTTCTTATTTCTTCTGAAGGACATAATATTTTGTCACATCCCACAATCCGAAAACGCTAAGTAAGAAGGTTTTGTAGACATGTAGAAATCCACGCTGAGAATACAACAAAGAAGTAAAGAAGGAACAATTTTTCCAACGCCATTGTGAAGGAAGATACATCAGTTGTGCATACAAGGTAGGTAGCAGGCAAAAACCAAATCCCACGCACCCGTCAAACAAGCTCCCACACACGCAAAGGAAAAGGAGGTAATATGCGATCGCCAAAGAAGAGCATTTTTCCACAACTCATGATACCAAGGAGAATCACCATGTTGCCCAAGGGTGAAGGAGATTACCACGCGTAGGAAGAATTGATTTTAAGTCAAAGAATCTTCACTCGGTGCCAAGAAAGTCTGTTCTAAATCCACGTAGCCTATCAAGGGAAAATATCAGCATGCAGTTGGTAAAATACAATAATCAAGGTCATTTTGAGATGTCCACACATGCACAAGGAGAAGACAACAACTTTCTCATGCCAGGGGTAAATTCTGTTTGTGATCCACGTTGTCAAAGCATTGGAAGAGGCGACCAGGAGGAAACACACTAATTTTAGCAAAAGCCCACGCGTAGGAGGAAAGATAACAGCAAAAGTTTTTTTTTGTCTTGCACAAGAGCCCACGCATTGGGCAAAGGAAAGCTTTAAACTCATACATATACCCAAAATCATAGACGTTGCCAAAGAAGCCAGTGTAAATTAGAAAATCCACACAAATCTTGGGTCACTTCCACACTAAAGACAAGAGGAAAGAAACAACAACAACCCACACATTGAGCAGAGAAGAACTTTCCAAACACAACAAAAGGAGATAACAAAGAAAAGTTTCACGCATCACCTGTAGAAGGATCTCCATGCACCTATCCATAGCCCAAGCAAGAAATAATTTCACACATGAGGGTAGCAGGAAATACACCACACCTTGGGGAGAAAAAGAGAACAATCCAAAATTGAAATAAAAGCACAAGTAGCCACCACGTGGGGGGAAACCAAGGATCAATTTTTCCAACGCCCTGAGGGAACAATTTACAAGACCCATGCATTGGCCAAAGAGAAGAGGATGTTTTCATCACGCATAACCCACACAACTTTCGACTGGAGGAATCCACGCAGGAGTTTGATAGCAAAATACTCACACAATGAGTAGGAGACCACGTGGAGGAGAAAGAAAGGAATTACACGTGGATAACAAACAATCAAGTTAAATTTCAATGCAAAACAATGAAATTAGTTTGATGCATTATCCTATGCAAAAAAGGAAGATAGTCTAAAGCCAAATTTCCATGCGGCAAACAAGTTAAACAGTCCAAATCAAGCTCCACGCCAAGGCAAAAGAGAAACCACGCATTGAAGATGTAGACACTTAAAATTGGTTACTCGATTTAGTGTCCCTCTCATCCATTTACTTGCTTGGGTAACTGGGGGCGTTTTCGTCACCAACTATCCCCTTGGGATATTATCCAATTTGTGGTTTTAATCACTTATTCCAAATTTAATTCATCCCATCACATCTTACCCATGAGTGATTAAATATTAAATATTTAATTACGCTTCTTCCCATGCATCTTAATCACTTATCCACCCCAAATTTATTCTATCTATGTATCGCATCTATTTTTAATCTTCCCTAAGCGGGATATTTTCCCGTAGTCGGGATAAGTCTTATCTTTCTTGAAATCGATCATTTTGGCCACCTCGGGAGTCTTTCCGCGATCGGCGCCGACCCATATGGTCGGCCCGATTTTCTAGGAGCGGCGCCGATTATAAAAGCAAGTCCAGAGCTCAGTTCTAGGGACCGAAAAAGAGACCACGAACGAGCGAAAAAGCGAACATTTAAAAAAAAGAAGAAGCACTTACGCACGACGAGAGAGCAAGAGAGATACGAGGTTGTGAGAAAGAGAGATCTTTTAGCATCAATTGTATCAAATTAGGCAGATCTGTCCCAAATCAATCCCCGAGAGGAGCACGTTACTCTGCCTGTCACATCGTCACATCGCATCGCACACCACCATCATCATCGGTGACTCTGTTCCGAGTGTCTCGCCTAACTTCCGGCACATCCAAGCAGACCACATTCACCTTCCGATTTCCGAATCTTATCACACGGTCCCCGATTGATCGATCCGCCTCCATCATGACGCCGATTCTACCCGATCGGCGCCGATCCATCTCAATCGGCGCCGATCTTAGTCGGTCGGCGCAATCAATCTCAATCGCGCGCCGATTCTACCCGATCGATGCCGATTTCCTGTAGATAGGTAAAGGACACAGTAACACAAATCGGCATTATTTCCTAGTTCCTGCATTTTACGTACTTTTCTGTCGCTGTTTAGATTCGGTCTTATTTACTGCAATCGGAAGATCTAGCTTTTACTTACATCTTTTATCATGTATGCTTCTTTTCTTAATTGAAAACGTGGATGACATCCGCCGAGGAAGCTTACCGCTTCTCAGGCGGTCCACCTAAATATCTTTAACGTGGTCTTTTACTGCCAAGCATCGGTGTTTTGCGGGATACGGATCTATTGTGCGAGTTGTTCGTGTGTGCACCGATCCCTATCTACATCGGCTTCCTCATTTGTCTACATCTTCGGATCTTATCCATCGTGTATCGATTTTATTGGAGTTTTTCAGGGTTTTTGTGTTTAGTTTGGTGCATTAACTTGGACAGGTAACAAGCGCGAAATTCTTGATCTACATTCTGGCACGCCCGGTGGGACCTAACCAAAGTCCCTTATTGGTAAGTTCATTTCTTTTCTAGTTTTGAGCTTTGTTCTTTTTCTTCACTGATTCCTATCAGTTCTGCTTGAGCATTTCCTTTCATCATTTTAGTCTTGCTCTTTTTGTGAAATTTTTGTTTCCTTGGAATTTTCCTAGTTCCTTGAAATAGAAATTTCCATTTCACCATTATCTGGATATATCTTTCTGGGTTTTGTTTGGTGTTTGCTTAACCTCTTCTTGCGGAGCACTTTGCTTGTTCGTGGGATTGTTCGAGGAAGAGCTCAAACGCGCTTTTGAAGTCCACACACCTTGGAGAGCTAAATCTATGGTATTCCTCTTTACGGTGTTTTCTCCTTTTTAGGATTTCTTTGTCGGTTGCCTATCACATCCAAACACCTTAATTTTTTTGGTGCTTAAAAAGAACTTAATCGCATTTGGGAAAGAATCATTTGACTTGTCTTCATCGAAATCAAACACTTTAATTTTAAGTGCTTAAAAGAACTTTCCCTTTGTCATTGCTTTGCATGTTTTTCATCTAGTTTTAATTAGGCTGGAAAATTGATCAAAATCGGTAGTGACACTATTTGATTTTTATTTTTCACCCTTACAAAGCCAAAATCACTAGGTATAAAGCATTTAAACAAAATTCCTTCCCTGGCCTCGCCTACTTGGAAGTGATATCAAGAGGAAGAGCCTACGCGGTACTCGGGTGCCAGGCGCTATAAATTCATGGAAGATTTTGGTATATATTGGCAAAGCACCCGACTCCCTTATCGCAGCGGTGTGTGAAGTGCGGGGTAGGCCCTATATCAAGCCACATCCGGTCTTTTTTGAAGTGCCTTCGGGACTCCTCACCAAACATTACCCAAACCATCCTTAGTTTGGCTATCTGAGTAGTTCCTGTTCTAAAAAGCCTTCCCTAACATTTTCTTTTCTTAAAAGCATCAAAATTTAAAGGAGATAATCACTTGCGCTGCTTGAATTGTCTGTGCATTAGTTAGATCAATCTTCTTTCTGCGTGTTTATGGCGGTTATCACTCGGTCACAATCTAGAAGAATGGCTCAAGCCCCTGGTTCCTTCTTCCTCCGAGATCACCACTAGTGTGGAGGTTTCGGCACCCCCAATCTTCCTCGGGACATTTTGTTAGTTGGTTCCCCATCACGGTCATATAATCCTTTCTATCAAGCCAAGGCAATCCCATCACGTCCACTTCCCCTAGTCCTTCGGAAATATCATCGGCTCGGAGTATGTTCCCATGCGAGATCCAATTCAGGCATTCCTCGACCGCAATCCGATAGCCCTCATGGACTACCTAGTACACAAATCTATTCAAATATCGATCGAGGACCACCAATCCAACAAGTGTACGATTACCCTCGTGGATCATCCCAAGCCTTTGTAGAGCGGTTTGCATCATCTCTCTTGCCTCGAGTCACGGAGAAGAGCGAGGCCCTATGCCTCCCTTTTCTCTTCCACCTACCATATCGACTAGTTCTCAAATAGTCTTACCTATTCCTAACACATGATTACCTCAGTATTCCACAACCTACTTCGAGAAGTCTTACGCTGGCTCTAATGAATGCGTCTGCACACCCGCATATTGTTGTTAATTCATCTATGCCCTCCATCGTGTCCCAAGGTCAATACCTCTTCATGAGCGGCCCCCTCCGAATAGTCGGTTGGCTCCTACTTCTCGTCCTCTAGGGGTCTTTCTTCAATATTCCAGCATTGTGACCTTCACCCATCCTCTAACGTCGGCACCCTTAATACCTAATCAGCGGTAGAAGGCCCCTTTCAGGTCTTGTTCCCCAACATGTCCAATCCAACCAACACCCATGTTCCTCAATCTGTCCCGATCCAATCAACAAACATAGGAGTCCACCAATCACAGGCTCCATCCGTCACCCAACCTTTATTTTCTCAACCACTTATTATCTCACAGCCTGCCTATACGCAAGCTATCTCACAGCAAATACCCCACCCGGTGTCACCCAGAACACCTGGTTATTCCTCTTATCATCCTATCCAACAACAGATGAATCCCCCATTGACACCCCAACAACATCCACCACTTACTTCTTATGTAGGACATACCAATGTACCTCCTCCTCAATCTGACGTGGTTCAAATTCTCTTCAAGAAAATCGCAGACTTGGAAGCCTCCACAAAAGGGGCTCGTCCTTCATACTCCTTTGAAGAAGTGTGTAATGAACCCATTCACCCCTCAGTAGCTTTCAAGCCTTATCCTCCCCAATGGGAACTTCCTAAATTTTCAAAATTTCATAGTCGGGAAGACCCTCAACAACATTTGCGAGCATTCAAACATGCTTGCTACCTCATAGTCCAGGATCAGGAGCTTATGCTCCGTACCTTTCCTATGTCTCTAGCAGGACCTGCTTTAGACTGGTACAATAACATTCCTCAACATTCCCTGTTTTCTTTCTCTCAATTGGCCCAAATGTTTGTTGAAAACTTTTCAATAAATATCGCGCATAAGATCTCGATCACAGATCTTTATAACATTCGCCAATTCGATGATGAGTCTATCACAGAGACTTTGTCGCTCGTTGGAGAGGGATAATCAACCAATTGTCTTTCTCCCTTCCTCAATCCCAAAAATCGAGTTGTTTACTCGATCTTGTGCTAATCACATTTCTTCCACTTTAAGGATCCAAACTTTTCATACCTTTGAAGAAGCCTTCACGATGGCACGCAAACTTGAATCTCGTGAAAGCAAGGAAGCTAAAACTTCGCTCTAAATCCAAACCAGATTTTTCTCGGTTTACCAAACCAAATTCTTCTCCTTCTAAAGACAAAAATCAAGGATCCACCAACGCCATCGTATTAAAAGCATCACGAGCCGATAATACTTCTAATCAAACACCACGAAGAGACCCTTCATCTGCTCGAAAAGGGGCTTCATCATCTCGATCCTTCGCTCCATTGGGGGAATCATATGCCTCTATCTTAGAAAAAATGTTGGAAGTTCGCATGATCGAACTTCCCCCCATTAGGGATATTGATGAAAGCCGAGAGCGCCCATTC
Source organism: Taxus wallichiana var. yunnanensis (assembly GCA_018340775.1). Taxonomy (NCBI): domain Eukaryota; kingdom Viridiplantae; phylum Streptophyta; class Pinopsida; order Cupressales; family Taxaceae; genus Taxus; species Taxus wallichiana. The sequence continues at coordinate 828,914,124 of CM031240.1, forward strand.
TGGTATAGGGAAAATGATTTCTGTCATTATCACAGAACCAAAGGTCATGACATCGAACGATGTCAGACTTTCAAAAATCTTGTCCAAAAATTCATTGATAAAGGCGAGCTCATTCTAGATAACCCAAATGCTCCCCCAAATCAGGCACTTGATGTTTTTAAACAACCTTTTCCCAATCATGCCCCGAACCATAATGCTTCAGAATCTCAAAAACCAAACACTCACACCATCAACTTCATCTCTACCGAAGAATCTTCTTCTGAAACCAAGCCATCTGCAAACGCATCAATCGAATCAGAACCTCCTTCCACTTCATCAATCACTGGAGTTCCACCATCTTCAGATAGCCCGTCTTTGAATATTCCTACATTACTAAGCACGGAATCTTCTTTTTCCGCTCCTTTGTCGACCTACCATCCATACAGAGGCAGTGTCATCCTCATCTGTCTCATCTTGGACATTCTTTCAATACTCAAGGCAATTACATCCCTTGAGTTTCCACTCACAGAGGCACATCCACTTCATGTTGCTCCCATTCCCATTGCAACTATGTCCTTGGTAAATGTACCTATAATTGTGCCGCAGACTTGACGAAGCGTCTTCGATTTTGACCCTTCTTATCTCTTTTCCTACGGTGGTTTCACCCATGATTCACGCATCAGTAGTCCTTCACAAGGAAGCTGCTTCTTCATCACCCCTTCTTCCATCACCAATGTTACTTCGCCTATTAAGGAAAAATCAAAAGAAGTAGCACTAACACCTATACACTTGGTTAGGAACCTAAGCAGAGACAACAAAATCTAACATTACACCATCGATTACCTCCCCACCTGCTTCCTCCGAAAGGTTACAATCACCTTATGCCGTTGAAGTTGTCACCATCCTGAAAAGGAAAGCCCATATTTCGGACCATCAAGACTCTTGGTGCTCTTCCACAAAAATCTCTCTCTACGCCTCATAAGCGATTGGATTTGCCCACGAGAAGGCGTTTTCTTCTACACACTTATCAAAGCCATCGTCTTCTTCTACAACACATTCTTCACCAATACCTCGGAAAATAGACTTACCTACTAAAAAAGGCGTCACCTCTTCTATCGGGACCATCATCTTCATTACCAAAACCAAGGCACCTATGTCCCTCGATTTCACCTACCTTGGGAGCTTCTTCCTCTTCTAAACCGACATTATCTAAATCATCGGTACATTCGACCAAGAACCCCTTTGTCTCCAAAGACCGCATGAAATTTCTCACATCTCCATCATCTTCAAAATCTATTTTAGGGGCTCCTCCTCCACCAAAGTCAATCATGTCTCACTTACTCCCATCTCAAGTGCCAAGACTGCTCCTCAAATGTCAAACAAATAAGAGGATTCCTAAAAGGATGTTAAACCTAACATGCAAGTTCTTTTACCTCGGCAGTCGGTTAATGTAAAAGAACCACCTTCATCATCTCTATCCTCCTCTTCGTCTACCGGATTCTATACCGAAATCCTTCATCAACTTATCCAATCTTCATCCATAACCCTTCCTCCGATTAAACCTTATAACCCTAAAGGAGTTAAACCTACCTGGTTTAACTCTGATCTGATTTGTGCTTACCACCATACCCCGGGTCATGATACTGAGGGATGTAAAGCTCTTCAAGCCGTTGTCAAGAACCTTCTGGAAGAAAGTGACCTTTTGCTGGAGGAGGAGGAACAAGTACCTCCTGTCATCTTAGCCCCATCTGAGCCTCAACCATCCACTCGGACCTCTGGTGATTCCGCTCCACTTGATCTTCCTCCTTCTCAAATTGACACAATCCATATCGCCACTAGAACCCAACACTATGATAACCCATCTTCATCTTGGCATCTCGACCACGGGTTGTCATTTACGCAGCCCCGAAGGCGTTTCTCCTTCCTCATTAGCCCACGACCTAAGGTCTCTATTCGTCTTTGCACCTCGGGCTCAAGTTCATTAATGCATGCTGAGGAGAGTGTTATGAAACAACTCACCGGGCTCGGTCAAAATGTCTCTTTTTGACCTCATCCAATCCTCTCCACAACATCGCCAGGCTCTAATCGATAATCTGCGTCGCATCGCAGTGAATTCAGATGAGCCCTAGCCCTACGAGTTGGTTGTTGGATTGAATAGACTATCAACCACCATTTCTTTTGAAGATTCAGAAATTCCTTCTCTTTCTTCCGAGGATTTGGAGGCTCCCCTCTTCATCACAGTCCAAATCAATAACACTACCTTAAAACGTGTTATGATCGATAGTGGAGCTGCACTCAACGTCATCTCCTCGCACACATTCGAACAACTTAAGTTACCAAAGAATGTAGTGTCATCCCCGCCTTTCGCCCTTCGATCATTTAACGATCAGCTAGCAGTCACTCTAGGAACTGTGGTCTTACCCATTCGAGTAGGTAAGAAGCTGCTTCATGAACTCTTCTACATTGTCGAAGGAAAATTTCACTATAATATGATCCTCGGACGCTCTTGGATTCGCGCAATGCATTGTGTCCCATCCACCCTCCATCGATGCTTAAAATATCAATATGAGGGCAAAATATATACTCATCCAGGAGATCCTTTTCCTTCCGCACAATGCGACATGACCACAAGATCTGCCCCTTTAAAAGAAAATGCATGTTCTCCTGATGGGGCCTCATCTTCTTCCATACCTGCAACCAAACTACCGGATTTACAAAATCTAGAAGAGACATTGCAGCGTTTCTCACTAGGAGAGCTTCCTCTCTTTTCTTTCGATGCCCATCTCAAACCTAATGAGTATGGTAGACCAGACAAACAACCTGAATATCAACCAGGTCTCGGTCACATCGTCACCATTGGTCTACCCAATCAACAGACTAATTTCATCTACGGTGGTCTTGATACGCCTCACTATCGCCCAGATTCTCCTCCTAGGACCAAACCTTACTTAACAGGTTTGATTATCTCGAATCCCACGTTTGCAAAAACTTATCTATATCGATGCGCATGGAAAGGTTTTGGCACTGGAAAATATGAACAAGGTATACATGACCTCAAATCCATTCCTACTCTCATGCCACATCAAAAATTTGGTTTAGGATTTAAACCTCTTTCAAAGGCCACGTCACTATTCTTGATGAGCCTCTTTCCGAAGAACCACCTTCCCCCACTAAGTCGGAAGCATCACTTGATGTGGACGATGACACGCCATCCCACCTAACTTTTTTTTTTTTGATCAATACCATTTCCTTAGGGCCGATAGTCTATGAGGCTAACAATCGGTCCGCCTTCATACCATTAATCTTCCCGAAATAGTTGGAGGCGACTCTCCTACTATCAACACTATCCTTTGTGCGGATGATGATTCTGTCCTCACCTATCTAGGGGTAGAGGATTCTTATCTTCCCAAAACTATTCCTTCGACACGTCTACCCTTCTCAGCGAAGCCACTATCGACCTTAATATAGGGACTTCAAGACCCTCGTATCATTAAGGTCGGCCAATCCACTTAATCCACGAGGAATTAGGGGACTTTACCGCTTTTCTTTCCAAACATCGTCAAGCCTTTGCTTGGTCATACGAAGATATGCGGAGCTCGATCCGATATTGTGGTCCACAATATCGTTACTCTTCCCAATATCAAACCAGTTAAGCAAAAATTACGTAAAATACACCTCGAGTAGCCCTTCTTGTTAAAGAAGAATTCTACAAACTTACTTCTCGCCTAACTTCATCCAACCCATCGATTATCCACAATGGGTGTCTAATATAGTACCGATAACTAAGGCTCTGGGAAAATTCAGAATTTGTACCCCCCCGACTTAGGGATCTTAATCTTGCACTGTCCAAAAGATGATTTTCCTCTACCTAATATCGACCAACTCGTAGATTTAACTGCGGGTCATGAGATGCTTTCTCTTATGGATGGTTTCTCTGGGTATAATCAAATCCTCATCGCACCAGAAGACCAACATAAGACTTCCTTCATAACTCCTTGGGGGACCTTTTGCTATCGTGTCATGCCTTTTGGTCTTAAGAACGCAGGAGCAACCTATCAACGAGCAATGACCTACATCTTCCATGATCTCTTGCACAAAGCGTGGAAGATTATGTTGTGACCTCTTGGCAAGTCCAAACGTCGTCGGGATCATCTTTTCATCCTTGCACCTCTCTTTGAGAGGCTTATCCGCTTTTGTCTTCGTCTAAATCCATCTAAATGCGTATTTGGCGTTCTCACTGGTAAACTTTTAGGTTTTATCATTTCCATCAGGGGTATTGAAGTCGACCCATAAAAATAAAAGCCATCCTTGAGATGCCTCCCCTCGCCTAACTTGAAGCAACTCCATGAGTCTCTAAGGGCGTCTTGATCGGTGCGTCGTTTATCTCCCAATTGTCGGACCGTTGTCAACCTTTTCACCATCTCCTCGTAAGAATGTTCATTTTGAATGGGATGAGCATTGCAAAAGGCCTTTGATGATCTCAAAGCTTATCTTCTTTCTCCACCCGTGCTTACACCTCCATGCGAGGGGGAGCCTTTCTATCTTTATATCTCTGTGATGACCATGCTCGGGAGCCATGATCTCGCATCGGGACACTTGTGGTAAAAACAAAGTATCTATTACATCGATCGCACCCTCCATGAGTATGAGACACGTTACTTCGAATTTGAAAAACTATGTTGTGCTCTCTTCTTTGCAACTTCTAAGCTTCGTCATTATCTCCTTAATCATAAAACTTACATTGTCACAAGTGTCAATCCCCTCAAGACAATTCATGCAAAGCCTTATCACAATGATCGCATCACTCGTTGGCTTATGCTTATAATGAGAATTTGACCTCAAGTTTATCCGCAAAAAGGCTATCAAGGGTCAGGTTATTGCAGATCAATTAGCAGATGCTCCTCTTCAGGACACTCAAGACCCCCTTGCTCAATTCCCGATGAATATATCCAACAAATTGATTTTGGTCTATCTCCATTTAAAGTAAAGCTCTTCTTTGATGGATCCAAATGCCGAAGGGGAGGAGTGCGGGTTTCGTGATGATTCCTCCTCGGGGTACGCCTATCCTAGTTGCACACAAATTAAACTCGAGTGCACCAATAATGTGGCTGAGTATGAAGCTCTTGTCTTAGGTCTTCAAAATGCCATTAATCTCGGCGCATCATTCATATTGACATCTTCGGTGATTCGAACTCATCGTTAATCGTGTCACGGGTTTCTATCAATGCAAGAATGACATCCTTCAAAAATATTGTGACATCGTTCTTGCTCAACTCCAATCTTTCGATAAATTCACTATCCAAGCCATTCCTCGCACTGCAAATCGATTCGCGGATACCATGGCCTCATTAGCCTCACTTATCCCGCCTTTTATCGAAGACTCGCGTCTTTATGTGGTCATCAATGATTAGATCAACCATCTTATCTTCAACAACTAACTTCGATCAATGCTGTCACAACCCATACCAGGATGAGTGGTATCAACAGATTGTTGATTATCTATCTCATTCGATCCTTCCTCCAGATCTGACTTCCAATGGTAGAAGGTCTTTTGTCCAACGTGCCAATCGCTATACTATCCTAAAGCGAGATTCTTTACAAAGGTGGCTTTGATGGTATTTTGCTTCGATGCCTCAAAACCCATGAATCATCTAAAGCTATCCAGGAGGTCCATGACGGTATCTGTGGTGGACATTTTAGTGGTTTAGCTGTAGCTAAGCGCATCTTACGTCTTGGGATATTATTGGCCTTCTCTTAATCAAGATTGTTGTGAATACACTAAGAAGTGCGTCAAGTGTCAGCAACATTCCAATCTCACGCACATCCCTAGTCGAAGGCTTTGAACTGCGGCAGATTTGTGGCCTTTTTCGCATGGGGTCTTGATCTTATTGGTCTCATCAATCCCGTTCTTCACAAAATCATCATTCTATCATTCACTTGCACTGAGTACTTTACTAAGTGGGTAGAAGCTATCCCTCTTTCTTCAACAAAGGCTAAACCCATAGTTGATTTCGTCTATCAACACATCATTTGTCGCTTTGGCGTTCCACACAAGCTAATCACAGATAATGGTAAGTCCTTCAAGAACGCTGATTTGCAAAATCTCTGCAATGCTTTCAATATCAAGCTCAGTTTTTCTTCTCCATACTATCCTCAAGCTAATGGTCAAGCCGAAGCTTCCAATAAAACTTTGCGTAATATCCTCGCAAAGGTAACTAGTCGAGCTGGTAGGGATTGGCATTTACATATCCCTTTCGCTCTCTGGGCTTATCGGACTAGCATTCGTACTCCTACTGGTGCTACTCCCTTCTCTCTCGCCTATGGGAGTCGAGGTTTGTCCTTCCTTTGGAAGTCCAAATCCCATCTCTCTCGTGTTTCTCTCGGAGAATTTGTCTCCGATGAGGATTATCGTCAAAGTCGTCTAGCACAACTTGAATTATTAGATGAGCGGCGTCTTAATGCTCTTGAGCATCATGTCTATCTTGAGCGTGTCGAAACGTGCTTACAACAAGCACTTGCAACATCGTGACTTCAAAATTGGTGACCTTGTTCTTAAGGAAAATCAAAATGTCACTACACTGAAAGAAGTCAACATGGTAAGTTTGCTCCCAACTGGATGGGCCCCTACATTATCACTCATAAATATGGGTCTGGGGCTTATCGTTTATCTTCCATGGATGGTATCACGAAGTGGAACCTCTTAATGCCTTACATCTACAGCCCTTCTATTGTTAAAATCTATCTTACACAAATCTAGTCGCAACTCGAGATCTTCCATCCGTTAACTACAGGTCATCTACTTTTGTGGTGATTTGAAATTGTGTGGTTCTCGCCCATTGCCTCGCTTACCTTAAATATGAGTATCGCGGCTCTACTCATTGCACGTTTCTTTTGGATATGTTCCTCCTCATGGCAGAATACCTTAATCACCACTTCATCCGTCCCAAGTACTTATCTTAATCGGATCTGCTCGGGCATAAGTACATGTTCTTCTATGTTCTCTTCCCTTCATCCGATCTATCTAGGTCTAAACTCAAACTTCTTCCAAAAAGTTTCAAAAAAAAAAAAAAAGAAGAAAGAAAAGAAAAAGATGTTATCCAAAAGATAGACTGATCCCTCGAAGGACAACTATCCATATATTATCAAGTGAATCAAAAATTCTAAAAATATAGACCATACCCTCGAAGGATGGCTATCATTCAAATTCAACATCTGACCGCTCCCTTGAAGGGCCATCGTTTCTCAAAGAAAATTCAAGGCTTTTTGTAATTAATCAGCCTTCCAGTCGGTTTATACATCATCACCGACAGACTTCCCGCATCGATCGGTCTTTCCATATCAAGCAAACTTCCCGCATTGATTAGTTTGCTTTTCTCGCCAAAATCATGAAGTGAGATTTAAGACCTTTTTATCGATCATATGGAGAATCCTATTTTCCTATCATGGACATGTATCTGTCCCTTGTAAATTCTCGACAAGATACTTACTTTTCTTTCCATTTCTATCCTAGATCCTGGTTTTCATGACTAGTTAGTGTCAAGTTTATTTTAATCTTATATAGGGCCTTGTATGCTTGGTCTTTCGGTTTCTTATCCGGATTTTATCTATGGTCGGTTGGAAGTCCGACTTATCATTTCCCTTCTTTTCGAGTGTCTTCTCTTCTAAGTCACGGTTGTTTCCATTTCATCTTTGGCTCTCGTGCATCCTGTTAAATTGACATTTCACATGTTAATTCAATCACAATTTATCTTCTATCAAAATTCCTCTTATCTATCAAAACATCTATCTTTATTCATTTCTCATTAAAATTACATCTATCTATACATCAAACACATCTATCTATTTATCCATCAAAATATTTAAAATATGTACATCTAAGGTACATTATATCTAATCTATATATCAATCACATCCATCAATCTATCCACCAAAATGTACATCCAAGGTACATTATATCTATCCATATCTAATCCAAACATCAAACACATGTACATCCAAGTTACATCACATCCATCTATCAAAGTTATATCCACATATCAATCTATCTAATCACATCTATTTCTATCATCTATCAGTCTATACCTATCCAATCACATCTATTTTATCCTCTATCAGTCTATATCTATATCCATCTATCCATGTATATCCAAAATTAAAAGCATGAGTACAATTATATGACAAATAATGAATCTATATCTATATATACATGTGTGTCTGTACAAAAATGGATGGCTTCTAATCAAGCCATCTATACAATGCCTTCCAATCGAGGCTACATCACTATAAGGCTGTGTACAAAATCTATCAAATCTCTATATAGTAAAACTCCGATGCGTGGAGGACACTATCCCTCCACCCTCCTCTCGCACTGGCCGCCTCTCCCGGCCGCCGCCTATCGAGCTCGATGCACCTCTCTTTGGAGGTCTCGGCCCACCTCGATCTCTCCCGGTGCACTCCCTCCACCGAGGCTCCACTCGCCGAAGTAGCCTGTCGCTGCTCTCCTCCCTCACCCCGTATCGAGGCACATCTCGGGGCATGCTTTGCTAGGGCATCCTCGTAGTATCTCACCTCGCCGAGGAGAGATCTGTATGTGCTCGAGCTCACAGCATCGGTGCTCGTAACGATGCTCTTTGCCAGCCGCTTGCTGCTGGGCTGGCGCCGCTTTGGTGGTGCCCCTCCTAGGGTCGTGCCTTGTGTACCAGGACTACGATGTGGCACTGCCTCTCCGTATTTGGCCGTGAGGGCCTCCTCGTGTCGAAAGTAGCGGTCCTCTCGATTGTGGATCGCTTGTGTCTCGCTCTGGCGCGGCGGTGTCTCTCTCCATAATCGTGGCATCCTCTCCTCCGTCAAAGCCCCGATCTCTCCCGAGCTACCCGATGTGTCGTGTGAGGGTGGCATGCTCTCCTCTAACTGCCCAACAGTAAGTGCGGTATGTCCTCCTCATCGCATCTATAGGGCGGGAGATGTCGTGGAAGCTCGTGTCGTACCACGCCGCGTAGCCCTCATCCACCCCAGCGTCATCATCGCTGCCTGCAGAGGGTGGGGCTCTCTCAATGGGTCTAGGGATCAAAATCGCAAATCCGTCTCTCTCGCTATCCTCACTTCTATACGGCGTATAGGTGGGCTGCTTGCCTCGTATTTAGGCCAAACTTTGTCTCGATATCGCATGAATGGGACCCGCTCCCATATATATCGGCCTACGGCACTGACCACCCGACTCCGTCTCAATGCTACCAAGTGGGCATCTCGACCGGCCCATATCGGGAATGCTCGATATGGTCTCCAGATAACACGGTGCAGTGTAAGCGTCCCGAAATGCTCAGTACCACCCGGCTGGTCTACTGTATCCCCGCAGCCCATGTCGCCCGCCATCTCCGAAATCCATAATCGATCCCTCCCACTCCCGCTTTGGCATCCAAGGAAGCCGGATGGCCTAATCACCGCGATGTGCTCATACGCCCAAGAATGGAGCACAAAGCGATGTCGATCTCGTCCTCGGCCGGTGGTGTACATCCATAGCTCATAGTAAACTCGAGCTATCGGGGCATCGGCGAAGGCAAAGACTGCCTATACTGCAAGATGTCGCAAACGCATGATCTAAGAAGAGTGTAATGGGAATCTCCCACCTCCCGAGTCTGCAAGCAGTGGCAAAAGGAGATCGCCATCCCAGATTAAGGCTATCTCGCCTGCTCCGAGGGCTATCCTACCTATACTTGTGAGGCTATCCTCACGCCCTGTATACTATCTCCGAGTCATCTACCCTCCTCTCGTATAATCGCACCTGGGCCCTCTCGCTGCCTGCTCCCGGGTGTGATCTCAATCGGGTCCCCGATGTCAGAATCTAAGGATCTCGAATATATCCTCATGGGTGATCGCCATCTCACCCGTCCTCAACAAAATGTGCACGTGTGGCTGTCCCACCGTCGCACTAGTGCCCGCATGAGCTCTACATCTCGTGGCACTCGCCTATAATATCGAAACCCCGAGCCTGCTAGCTCTAAATGCTTGCCAGTCTGCATCTGTCACATCGGGAAGGATCGTCTCAATAGCTCAGGGATGGCATCCTCATATGTAGTACCTCTCGTGCCTGCATCCACGACATCAAAAGCATAATTAGTCTCTTATTTTCATAAATCGCATCCTCCAAAACAATAACATCAAAAATAAAAAAGCAATGTTGAACATCTATCAGTCGGCGTCGATTTGTTAAAATCGGCGTCGTTCATTTCAGTCGGCGCCGATTAATACCAATCGACGCCGATCCAAAAACCAATCGACGCCGATTAAACCAATCGGCGCCGACTGCCTGGCCGGACGTAAACCAGACCCTGGCCTCCCATGCACAAAAAATCAAACAAAAAAAAAAAAAAAAAAGAAAAGTGGGTTCAAGAATGACCACTTACCCCAGGTCGTGTCCTCCTGCGCTTCTGTCCGCTCCCAGAGGCTTCCATAGTGTTCAAAATCAAATTCTAACTTTCTCTGAATCAATCGTCACGTTGAAAATAAATCGTTTACGTTTTCCGTTCGCATATTTATATGTGCCTGGATTGATCGGCGCCGATTTTTGGGTCGACGCCGTTTGTTCTAGTCGTCGCCGATTAGTTTGGTCGCCGCCGATTTTCCATATCTTTTGCCATAGTGTTGATGCTTGGTTTATTGGTCTATCTGATCATTGTTGTGTGCTGAATTTTGCCTTTTGGCACATTTTTTAGATATCCTTGTCTATTTCGGGTTTGTTCCCTTTGCGTGGGACACTCGTACTTTTTGGCAGCTTAGAGTTAAACGGGTCTGTAGGCACTAACGTCGTCTGCTTTGCAGACCGTCTAGTTGTCCCTACCAATGTGTCTCTCTTTAGATGCTGACTATTTTGCAGTTCTCCTTACACTCATGGGTCTGTAGGCACTAACGTCGTCTCATGAGGAGACCGGCTAGTTTTCCCTACCAATGTGAGTTCCTTAGGTTGCTGCCTTTTTATTTATTTTTGTGCATCGTTAATGATCGATCTACTCCAGACATCCGACTGGGGCATCCTGCATTTTTCATCTACCTTTTTCAAACTTGGGATCGTCTGTTCTATCATCCATCCCATCCCTAGTTTGAGGGGGATCACATCACCACAAATTCTTCCCTTCTTCCATCCCTTTGTTTTTGTCTCATAACCTTGCTTATCGCAAGTTACTTGACAAAAAGGGGCAAAATGTAGACACTTAAAATTGGTTACTCAATTTAGTGTCCTCTCATCCATTTACTTGCTTGGGTAACTGGGGCACGTTTTACGTCACCAACTATCCCCTTGGGATATTATCCAATTTGTGGTTTTAATCACTTATTCCAAATTTAATTCATCCCATCACATCTTACCTATGAGTGATTAAATATTAAATATTTAATTACGCTTCTTCCCATGCATCTTAATCACTTATCCACCCCAAATTTATTCTATCTATGTATCGCATCTATTTTTAATCTTCCCTAAGCGGGATATTTTCCCGTAGTCGGGATAAGTCTTATCTTTCTCGAAATCGATCATTTTTGGCCAACTCGGGAGTCTTTTCCGCGATCGGCGCCGACCCATATGGTCGGCGCCGATTTTCTAGGAGCGGCGCCGATTATAAAAGCAAGCCCAGAGCTCAGTTCTAGGGACCGAAAAAGAGACCACAAACGAGCGAAAAAAGCGACGCAGTTAAAAAAAAAAGAAGCACTTACGCACGAACGAGAGAGCGAGAGAGATACGGGTTGTGAGAAAGAGATATCTTTTAGCATCAATTATATCAAATTAGGGTAGATCCTGTCCGAATCAATCCCTGAGAGGAGCACCGTTACTCTGTCCCTGTCACATCAGCATCGCACACCACCATCTATCATCTGGTGACTCTGTTCCAGTGTCTCGCCAACTTCGGCACATCCAGCAGACCACATTCACCTTCCAATTCCCGAATCTTATCGCACAGTCCCTGATTGATCGATCTGCCTCCAGTCGACGCCGATTCTACCCAGTCGACGCCGATCCGTCTCAATCGACGCCGATCTTAGTCAGTCGACGCCGATCAATCTCAATCGACGCCGATTCTACCCAGTCGACGCCGATTTCCCTGCAGATAGGTAAAAGGACACAGGTAACACAAATCCGGCATTATTTCATAGTTCCCTGTTTTCTGTACTTTCTGTCTGCTGTTTAGATTCTGTCTTATTACTGCAATCAGAAAATCTAGCTTTTTACTTACATCTTTTATCATGTATGCTTCTTTTCTTAATTGAAAACGTGGACTGACATCCGCCGAGGAAGCTTATCGCTTCCCGGACCCGCTTCTCGGGCAGTCCACCTAAATATCTTTTAACGTGGTCTTTTTCTATCAAGCATCGGTGTTTTGCAGGATACACGGATCTATTGTGCGAGTTGCTCGTGTGCACCCGTCCTATCTACATCGGCTTCCTCATTTGTCTACATCTTTGGATCTTATCCATCAGGTATCGATTTTATTGGAGTTTTTCAGGGTTCTTGTGTTTAGTTTGGTGCATTAACTTGGACAGAGTAACAAGCGCGAAATTCTTGATCTACGAAGAGATAGAAGTTTAATGTGGAAGTATTCGGCAAAAAGTTATTATTCACACATTTGCATAAACCAAGAGCTCTCCAGAAATTCGGGCTATTAAATAATACCACATGTTCAAACGCCAAAGATAAGAAAATTGCAAGTTCAAAGTATTTGTTAGAAGATCAGAGTAATTTCCACGCCAAAGCAACAGAAATAGTGGATTAAGAATATTGAAATTGATCTCTGCATGAAGCCATCGCAATCGAGAGAATTTAATTAAAAATAAATATTATTATTTTTGCTCGATCTGGAATTCAAGCTTAGTCTCGATATTTTTGTTTGTATTGACATTTTAAAAAAAATTTGTAATTCGGGATCAATTATTATTATTATTTTTAAAATAATAATAATAATAATAATAATTAAACGAAGCCTTATTTTTCTTGTGTTGACGATGGTTCAAAGACTAAGACCCGACCCCGCTTGCGTTGTTTTGTGTGCCTGAGTCATTTTTCGTGAAATTCATCATGGCCAGAAAATCTAACAAATCAGAGGGAGATCGAGGAAGCCAGTGGAGAAATCAAACAAATCCGCCCTGAAGTATGAATTTCAAGGAATTATCCCTCCCAATTCCATTAAGTCAACATATGACAACATCACTGATACAAATCTAGGTCACATCAATGTGCAACAATTCTGCGAGCGGGTGAAAACTGAAGGCAAAACCATTTTCTCAGATAGACTTTACCATAGTGGTCTACCCAAGTAGCATTTCTGTCTCGGTGCAAAGTGTCTAGGAATTGGTTATTGCTTGTGTGGAGCATTATGATCCTGAGAGATGAGGAATTTTTAAAGATAATCGCGAGCCTTTCCTCTTAATCACACCAGAACACATTGAGGAATTGCTCGGCATACCCGACTTTCCGAGAATGCGGATATCACTCGCCAATCAGCACAAGAATTTTGGGATGAAGAACCCCTGAGATGGAGCAAGATGGTTAATAACAACTGGTTAGTAACCAAGAGACCTCAAATTGACAGGCTTCCCAAAGAACTGTACCGTGTTGAGTTCGTGGAAGAAATCGGGGACATGATTACTCTCCTAAGTCAAGTTTTTGGTCTACCTTCTGCTAGGATTTTCCACCCATGGATGTATCAGTTTATCTGTATCATCCTAGCCAAGAAAGAGTTTGTGGATTGGGCCACCATCATCAGTAACACCCTTCACAAACAATTGATAGAAGTTAAGATGACTGGATGCTTCTACATGACATCGTATCTGACTTATGCGGTAGCAAGAAGAAAGCTATTTTCGGGACTTGAAACGAGAGGAGTCATGGGGCCGTCAAACAATGTTTTTCATTATTACCCTCAACTCAGCTTCAAAAATAGTTCTCACCATTTTAGAAGAGTCAATGATGCATTCACCTTCCGCGTGATCCGGAACCTGAATCGGAATACTGAGGAAAGGTTTTCTAAAGAAGCCATGAGTGTCATTTCCCAATGGGGAACCTGGTTTATTCAATTTTCATCTTTTTCCTACATTCGCGTGAGTGGCTTTGCTAGTACCCCGTGGAAACTTCCTAAGTACATCAGTGACAGATGGGCATTAATGGAGCTGGCACGACAATTATTCCAAGTTCACTGCCTTCTTAGTGACAAGCACCGTTCAGGAATTCATTTCCCAATCCAAATCGGGGAATACCAATGTCCAAATCTTTTTAGTGCACAACTCATGGAAAAAGAGTTCGCTCTCATAACCATCCATCCATATGTGAAGAGAGCCCAGTTTGATATCAATGGATATATGCAAAAGATTCTGGGAGCAAAGTACCAACATAATCCTACCATGGAAGATTTCTGGGCTGCTTGTTCGGATGAACATGAGGTAAGAAGACGGGAGTACTCTCACCTAACACTTGCTCAGATCAAGGCCTTCCGCATCAAGAGTCCTCCGATTCATTCATAAATGATGATGAGGATGTCATCGATCCCTCATATGATGCCGTTGCCTTTACCCCATTGCCTCGAATCGACTGGACCAAAAGAGATGAATTTTCTCTTGATGGCAAGAACCAACCAATTATTGAAAGAAGCATATCTTGGTATGACAGAGAACTTGCCAAATTGCAATCAATTCCAGATCACGTTTCGGGATCACAAAAATTGCCAATATGAGGGGGCCTCCATTCGACCAAAGTCTCTTCTCGATCAACCTCATTACCATCCAATCATACACAACAAGCAAGAAAGGAGTGGTTGCCAAAATCCACTTCACCAAGTAACGTGTCACAAGGAGAAAGATCTAAAGATCCTAACCCCGAAGAAGGAAGAGAGCGTGTGTCCGGATTTTCTACCTCGAGTAGAGATTCTTCTACCCACATCATTAATAGTGCTCAGAAGCTAGTAGCAAATGATCCTCAGCCATGCTTCAAACAAGCATCCACTCAGGTGCAGGTAATTCAAATATCAAACACTTCAGAGCATGTAGTTCATGAAGGGATTTCCCAAAATCTCCCGAATAATCAGGAAGTGGATATTGAGGTTGTGTCTCCTCAAATCGAGGTCGTAGATAGGATTCAAGAAGGATCTCATGATGTCGAAATAATGAGAATATTGATTGAACTCTAGGATTTTGTATGCTGAAATAGTGAATGATACTCCTTCCTGGGTTGATTCCGAAGTGAAGAAAAGGAAGAGAGTTGTCAAGCCAATTGACATTGATTTTGATGCCCTTTTCAAACTTTGAATGACGCCATTCCTAAGAAGCCTAAGGTGCTTTCTTGAATAATGGTGGATAATGATGGAAACAAATTTGCAGACCTTGCCATTCCACAAGTGGATAAAGAGCGCGATGCTATGACACATTGACTATGAAGTTTCCAGACTTGGACTTGGAAGATCTACATTAGAAAGTGACATGGCGATGGCTCGAGATTCAATTGATATCGTGCTAAAGAGACTTGAGAAATACAAGTCTCAAAACTCTCAGCTCAAGGCCGAAAAGAATCAATTGGTGGAATATGTTCAACATTTGATAAATCCCATATCATCCACCTTCCCAGTACCTGATGCAGTGGCTGCCCCAGATGAAGATACTCTCAATTTGTCAAAGGAAATAAACACATTGGGCCATGTCACTAAAACTTGGCTTTCAGAGATTCTCGTTTTAGGCCAGGGGACGATCAAGACCACGGTTAAGCTTCATGAAGATGTCAGTGCGTATCTTGATCCAATTCTTTCTTTCAAAGAAACTTTTGTTTCTACTATATCAAATTTGGATGAGATATTGCCCAGTTTACAGGAGATGACAAGTATGGAATCTTCAGTTTTAGCTATTGAAGGAATTCTCGAATTTGAACATCGAGGGACACGTTTTCTTTGGTGTCTGCATCTCAAATCAAGAAAAACGCTTCTCGAGGATTCTATGATCCATTATGAAAGCATGTGCAATGAAGCCTTCACTTCACTCTCCTTGATTCAAGAATTCATGGCTGAGATTCCTTGTAACCTCGTAAATGAGCATAATCAAAGGTGTTCATCGGAGTAGGTGGAAGAGCAATTTTCACAATTGTTTAAGGACATGTACACTCCCGCCAACAATTTCTCGTCAGTTTCAATGGAGCGGTGCATCAAATTAAAGAACTTATTTGAGAATGCTCAATCCAAAATTGTTAATTTAAATGATATGCCAAGTAGAATTCTTGAATTGCAAGTATTTTGTGAGGCTATTCTTCGACCAAGTGAACCTCCAGAAGAAGAAAAGATGTTTGAAACTTTGGGAAGGTTTAGATCCTTTCAACTGGCAAAAATGGCAGATCCTAATTTCACCGGCGGTTCAGGGAGTTGATTTTCTTGGTATCTAACGAAGTGGGAGAGTCCATTTCTCATACGCTTGAGATAGGTGGACCCCATTTCAATGGATAAGGCACTAGTTATTATTGTATATTTTAAAAGGTGTTGTTATTTGTTTTTGGGAAACAATGGATATTTTAAGTAATTTCTATTTTTGAGTTGTCTTTAATAAAGTTGTTGAAAAAGTCAAAGGTCACTTAAGTGCCTTATTTAATGATCATGTAAAACCCTAACTACTTTGTAACCAACTTTTGGGTTATAAAAGGAAGTGAGGGGCTCATTTGTAAAGGGTGACTTTGAGAGAGGAGAAGAAATACTTTTTGTGCAAGCTTTGTTTCAAGAAGAAACTTTGTGTTCTTTTGTGAAAACATTTTGGAGTTAATGAAATACGAACTTTGTGTCTCATTCATTGTCTCTTGTAACATTTGATGTTCTTATGTTCATTAGATGTTAGGTGTTTGAATCTTGCATGCAAATATTATCTTTGATCTTATTGTCAACGTTATTAATCGGTTGTTCTAGTTCACAGTGATCAAGCTCTGATTATCTACTTGCTCATGTGTGTTCCCTTTTACACGTTCTTGTTTGGCTAACTCAAACTCCATTTTATTTGTGTTAGTTATTCATCTTTCTTCTTCATGCAATATTAGGCTCTGTTTTACCTAACTCTTGCATGTTCTTTCATTTCATTCCATTTCACTCCTTTCCTTCATTCCATTCCATCTCCTTCATTCACTTTTCTTTCCATTGATGTTCCAAAACACCCCCACATACAATTTTGAATGTATAGATGTAAATATAGTTTTGGTTTTCAATAAAGGCAACCTCACCTTCATTGAATTAGATTAGAATTTTTAATCATGATTAGGCCTTGCTAATCACAATTAGTGAATTACCAAGTGATTAAGAGGTATGGAGCCTTAATCAACCGCTTAGGGTCAACTAGGAGGCTAGGATAAGCTTTTGAAGCTTTTTGAGATGTTGTGGAGGTGAATGGGGTGATTTTGAGTGGTTGGAAGAGGGTTTGAGCCAATATTAGGGCATATTGACCAAATCAAGGGCAAAATAGGCTTAATTAGCTAATAAATGCTAATTGTCTATTTTGAAGAGGATTTTGACTTATGATTCAGTCGTAAAGTGGCATCCTAAATGCAAAAGAGGTTACACAATAAAAAAAAAGTGTTAATTGTTAACCAAAGTGGTAAGAAACGTTAGTTAATTATTAGAAAAATCACTAATTATAATGGAATTGGTGAGAATGAGAGTGATTTGTGTGCATTTTGGCAATAAGATTGCAAAAGTGGAATTTAGGTGTCTACATTTGCCCTGTTTGAGGTGAAGTTAGTGACTTCACTTAAAATATAGTAGACAAGCATAAACAAGTAAATTTTTGAAGAAAAATTAGCAGGATGAAGGATGCCCCCTCGAGTGTCGATGGGGTGATAGAAGAAGTCAATCGATGATCAAAAAATATGATTGAAATGGATAGAAGAAATAGGATAGAAGCAGGCGTGAAACCCTTGGTTATTTTAGAAGAAAAAAGGATAGGGATAAACATGGTTGTTTATTGCCCCAGGTGATTTGGAAGAAAAATTAGTAGTGATAATAAATGATAATGAGAAGAAATGATTAATGGAGAATATAGGACAAGCCCAATCTTTGCATCCAACCTTTCAATAAGCAACTTGTTTATATCATTTTTCCCCTAGGTCTACATCATCGCCTTTATTTAAAATGAAAAAAAGTGTAAGATAACATGAAAAGCTAAATTACTAACATTTGTTCATTGCTAAAAATACGTAACTCCATGCAACATACATTATGCAATGCAATACGAGAAAGTAAAATGATATTTAACTCCATGCAACATACAAAATGCAATGCAATACGAGAAAGTAAACCAACTAACCTAACAGAGAAACCAAGTATAATCACACATACTCAAACAAACAATGTTTAAGACAATTGCACCAATGTTTTTGTTATCAAGCTGTGATTCCCAAAATGTTTCGTGTTGTAATGACAAGGGTTAAAAATGGTGCCCCAAGAAAGGATACATGCAAGGGGAATAATGGAGGACACAAGTAGTCCCATGGAAAAAATTTCATGCACTATGACACAGTCTTTGAAACTCATTTTGCATGAGAGTACCGACATAGCATAGCAACCTAGCTTTTGTTAATGGAGGTAGATCATGATGATCCGCAAGTCATTTGAGACAAAACAAGCAAGAACCTTAGAAATATGTTTTTGTAGGACAAATTTTGATGTTTGAGGATAATGCAAGTTGACATGCTTTAGTTCGTATGTTATGTATGTTTTTACCAATTTTTGAAATTTTTGATTTTTAATGATTTTACAATTTTTTTGGATTTTTAATGATTTTACCAATTTTTTTTGGATTTTTTATTGTTTTACCAATTTGTTTGGGTTTTTTTGAAACATATTTGAATGTTTTTTATTTTTGAAACATATTTGAATGTTTTTGATGATTTTGAGAAGTTTTCTAAAGCTATGTATAGGAAAACAAAGAAGTGTGGATGTCCCCAATGTTAGATGAGATGTACAAGGGTACAATGCCACACACATGTAAGAAAGTGAAGATGCAAAATTGTCCCCAGCATTAGATGGGAATATTCAAAGGAAAACTCTTCACACATAGAATTTGGATTAGGCCAATATGGATAGGTTCAACATGATGATGAACTTAAACCCATGAAGTGCTAGGAAGGAGCAAGGATGCCCCCAACGTAAGTTGGCCAAGAAGCACATGATAGAAAGAAGTGGAAGATTGTTTTGAGAAAGGGGAAAAAGGTTCCACAAACATGGAAAAAATGCAATATTATACACATGGATGTTCTAAATGAAGTAGAAGAAAAAATGTAAATGTTGTGAATGTAGCTTAGAAGCCTCATGATGAAGAAGTGATTAGCCAAAGGCATGAATCATGAGACAAGATACAGACTAGAGTAAGAGTCTGAACAAGGTCAAAAAAAGACACTTGGTAACATACTAATCTTGTTTTCTCATAGAGATCCAAGTGTGTGCACGTGGAAATTTATTACCTCTTGGAGGGAAGATTTGATAGACAACAAGTGAAGACACCTAGCCAATGTGTAGGAATGATTTATTTTTCAAAGTTTTTTTTTTTTTTTGTGAATGGATTTGTGGAAGGAGAGTCATACATTGCTCACTAGCCCGTGACATCCATAGCCCCGATGGAGATGCATTTGATTCTAATCGCAACATTTCTCTACTTTAGTTAGGCATCCATAGCCCCAGTAGAGATTATTGGAAATACCCCAAGAGAGAGTTATATATCAATTTGCTTTTGCTTTTAGCTTTGGACTTTTTTTTGATTTGATTGATTTTTTTTCTTTCTAAAAACTTATTTCAGCTCTCTTGTTTGACAAGGGGTTAAGAACCACTGATGGCTTGATGGAAGGAGGGAAGAAGTGATTGTGATGATGACATTGGCTAGTGTCAACAAATATGTCCAAAAGTTCTTCACAACAAGTTTTTAGATGTTGATTGTGATAGGATCTCTATGAGGTCAGTCATTCTTTAATTTACCAAGGTGATGAAAGACCAAGGCCAAATGGATACCATAGAGGTAAATGTCACAAAATGTGTGCAAATAGGCTAACCAAAATATCACCGAAGGGATGAAAATGGTAGGAAGACTTGCAGAAGAAGAGCAAGAAAGGGAAGAAAGAACATCCATGTGTATGCAATACCTGATTGCAATGTTTGTTCATTTACCTTTGATATTTTTTGAAATATTTTGAAATGTTTTTTTTTTTTCATTTTTTTTTGTTTTTTTTTTTTTTTTGAAAAGTGGGACCAACAAGGTCATTTGCGTGATAAGATCCAACAACAATGTTAGTGATTTCCTTGATAAGGAAGATTAGTGTGTTTTCTTATCAAGATTCATATTATCCCCAATCTCGATGATCATGGTGAGCTCATACTCAACAAATGACTGTGATTTATCATGAAACATGGATTTTGCATGTGGGAGATTGAGGTCCCTATCTAGAGGTTTCTGCACTTTGTGCCATACTTGATGGGTGCGTTGATGTGCATTTTTGAATCATGTTTGATTTTGAACTTTAAGATTGTTTGAATTGTTGGGAGATTTGGAGCTCTTGGAATTTTTAATCTTAGTTGATGAAGAAATTGTTTGGGTTTCTTATAAGCTAATATGTGACTTGTTCTGATCTCGAGAAGTGGGAGAAGAAAGTGGATGAATAGAATTGATGTGAGAAATGATGGTGGGATTGCCACAATCATTGATAGAAGGAAAATGTGATGGATGCGAAGGATATGGTCCAAGAATTGAAGAGGATGGGCTACCAGGAGGTGTCCCATAGACTAAAGATAAAGGACTACTAGGATGTGGCCCTAAGATTGAAGATGAAGGACTACCTAGAGGTGTCCCATAGATAGAAGATGAAGGGCTACCTAGGGATGTGTCCCCTAAGATTGAAGATGAAGGACTACCTTTAAGATTGAAGTGGCTTTTAGAGGTGTCCCATATATATAGAAGATGATGGGCTACTAGGATGTGGCCCAAGAATCGAAGATGAGGGTTTTAGGATGTGCCCCAAGTATAGAAGAGAGAGGGCTACCAAGGAGGTGAGCCACATATAGAAGAAAATGGGCTACTAGAGGTGAGCCACACATATAGAGATGAAGGGATACTTGGAGGTGCCCACATAGAAGATGATGATGGGGCTCTAGGTGGTGTCCCCAAGTGAGAAGAAAATGGGATACTGAGGTGAGCCCAAATAGAT
This sequence comes from Taxus wallichiana var. yunnanensis, assembly GCA_018340775.1. Classification (NCBI taxonomy): domain Eukaryota; kingdom Viridiplantae; phylum Streptophyta; class Pinopsida; order Cupressales; family Taxaceae; genus Taxus; species Taxus wallichiana. The sequence continues at coordinate 828,935,290 of CM031240.1, forward strand.
GATGAAGGAATACTTGAGGTGCCCCACATATAGAAGAAGATGATGGGATACTAGGTGGTGACCCAAGGTGAGAATTGAGGAATCATATAAAGAATGATTGAGTGAAGAAAAGATAGGATCTTCCTCAATGGTCTTAGGATCTTCCTCTATTTTCTAACAAAAGGAATCAATTTCTTCTTCCCAATATGCAAGTGTATCAAAGTCAAGATTAAATCCTTGATTGTAATCCTCTAGGGAATGCCATCGTGTGACCCCAAGAATTCCATGATCATGTCTCCTCATCTCGAGATGAATCAATCGATCGGTAGGGTATTTGTTCTTTGACCATAGGAGGTTGATTAGAAGAAATGGGTCCAATTGGTGTGGAAGATTGAGAAGATGATGACTCAAGAGATGAAGTAGATTTGGATCTAGATGTCTCGTGAGTAGAAGAAGACATGGCTTTGAGATAGCTTGATTGGTATTGTTTTCCTAGAAGATGACATATTATTGGGAAACAATGAGGATCGTGTAGAAAATCAGCATATGATTGTGACATAGGAGTCATCTGAGGTGTTTGTGATGTATGCATGACTTAGATGATTGTGACATGGGAGTCGACTTTAGAAGATTGACATGAGGTTGAATTTGATTAGATGATGACATGGGAGTTGAACTTAGGAGATTGCAACAGATGAGTGTGACTTACAAATGAATGTGATAGGAGTTGACTTAGGAGATTGTGACATGAGTGTCAACTTAGATGAATGTGATGTAGGTGTCGAACTTAGATGATTGATGTAGGTGTTGACTTTATGATGAATTTGGGGTCACCCAGATCTTCAATGGAGGAGGAGGTTGTCGAGGTGGTGAATAAGGAGGTCTGCAAAGCAAGGGAGGACCATGACTCAAGAACCAAATTAGATGTTTGATTGGATGAGACTTGGAGCCACATAGATCTTCAAAGGAGGAAGATGTCATTTAGGTGACTGATAAGGGGAGTCCTGTGAAGAAAGGGAGGACTGTGACTTAAGAGTCAAATGAAGTGAATAACTCTGATGAGAAATTTTTAGAAGATCGAGGTGAATCATGAAGAATCAAAATAATAGTTTGGATCGAGTTAAAAGAAGAGTGGGAGGAACCTGAATAATAATTTGGATCAAGAAGTGTCCAAACCATACCACCGACTATGAGATGAAGGTGGGGAACAAGGTACCCGAATGGGTTCTCTAGCACAAAGAACCAAATGAGGCTTAGTCATGATAGGCATCCTTTGATGGGAATGTAGAAACTTAGGTTCCCTATTGTCATACGTATAAGGAGCCATGCGATAGTCAGTCATTGTTGGAAAATTCCTAGACCTAGATAGCATGATTTTTCCAAAGAGAATCTAAGGAAAATAGGTATCACAAAGACACAATTTTGACAAATCAACAAGGTTTAGACAACAAGTTGTAGCTGTAAATGTCAAAATGTTTGATCAAAATTGGGCAACACAAAGGACACAAAGGAAAACTATTTTCCTATGTTCAATTCGATGCAAGAGTTGCTTGATAAGGGATGTTTTTGCTAAGGTTTGACAAATGTGTAGAAGTACTACAATGAACCTAGGAAAAAAAAAAAGGGATTGGACCATAGTAGTAGGCATACTTAAAATAGGTAGATTTACGTTTAGCATAAGGTTTAAAAATGGACCCTAAGTAGTGTAAACACTTAAGTCTCAACAAAAATGATGACTATAAATAGCCATGAATCCAATTACTCAATGTGAACCCTAGGATAATGAATAATAATGATCTACCCTAACAAGGTAATATATATCAAGAAGCACTTAAGATATGACAATTAAGCACATGACTATAATCACAATCACAACAATAGTTTACTCCCTATGTTTGTTTAAGATAGGTTTAAGAACAAATAGTGACAATACAATATTACCACCTAGGTCAAGTTTAAAGATAAAAAAGACCTAAATACTAAGAGAGTATTGACGTGATCCTCCAACAAGGTGTACAAAAACTAGTTTTGGACACAAACAATGTCTAAGTCCTGAAAATGGAAGTTACTAATGTGAGCAACGTAACAACACTATTTGGGCACGTCAATCAAGCCTTGTAAGAAAAGCAAGATTCTAGTACCAAAATGATGTTATCACGATGCTAACAATGCAAATGTCAACACCCTCAAAATCTCAAGACAATGTTGGAATCAAAAACTATGTCTAAGTATACCAAGGAATTATTACTCATGCGAGCAACGTAACACTACAATATGGAGACTTAAACCAAGTTTCACAAATGGAAACAAGATGTAAGTATCACAATTGTATGGCTATAATGTGGGAAACATAACAACTCAAGGGAAGAAAATGATAAGACCACCTAACTAGAATGATAATAAGTCTCAATATGGGTGTTGAGACACAAGGGGCCTACTAGAACGTGAGCACGTACCATTCACACTTTCAACTCTTGCATTCTGACATTGCAACCTAGTCATGCAAGAAGACTACAAAAGTGGTGGACACATTATTTCTAGTGGTATGTGTATATTTTTCTTATTTTGTCTCAAAATGAGAAACAAGAAAACAAAGGAGTAGACCAAATGGTGATGAAACAAACTAAGTATACTTTACCAAAGTTTGCCTTGCCTTAGGGAAAATGAAAAACTAGAGAAAAGTAACACGTCAGTAGGTTTCGTGATGAAATGTCACATGGTTTCAACTTTAAGAGATTCTTTCCCTTGTTTGAAAAACAAGAGTTTGAATCCAACAAATTTGTCACTTTGTGAGAGCTCTCAAGTATAACAACTAAGACAAAACAATGGCTCCAAGTTGACAAGCTTCCTAGGTGGTTCTCTCTCTAGGTGTCACAAGATATCTAGAGTGAGCTCGATTTACCCAAAAAGGTTTCCCAAGGAGTATCTCGGATTTACTTTACCCCCTTTTAATACAATGAGCAACTAGTGTGTTCAGTTATATTTTCACCGGGGTCGCAATGGATGGATATCTTTGACTCTAATCTCACCAAGGCGTACTAATCAAGTCGGTAGTGTGGAGCACTTTCCTATTTTCATTCACAAGGTTCCCTCTTTGTGAACTACTTTAGGGTTCCTAGACCACCACCCTCATTGTGTAGCTTAAGGCTTATGCCAAAGGGTTATGTCTAGTTAAGTGGATGAGCTTTAGCTCTTAACCGAAACTGCAAATAAGTGTTTTGAATATGTGGTGTATTTTTTAATATTTTGGATTAAGTAATTTGGTTTTGACCACTTTGGAAACCTACAACACACGTGAATGTTAGATTTTGGTTTGAAGAGAGCCCTTCTTTCTTTGAAAAGCATTTTAGGTCCTTCACACAAATGGTTAGTAGTTCAAAAAGATTCACAATATCATAGAAAGAGGATTAAATGTTGTTTTTGTTCTCAAGATCACACTAGGTGCAAGAGAAGAGCATACACAACAAATAATCCAACTAAATAGAAATGAAAAACTTGTAAATCAATAACTACCATAAAAATTTGCAAAAACAAGGTTTATTCCCAATTAATCCAAGTGCTTCTTAATGAAAGACTAAAATTGCTTTTGGTTCCCAAGATCACACTAGGTGCAAGGGAAGAGCATACACAAATTTTAGCCTTGATTATTTATCAAGTGAAAAAGCTCTTAAACTAAAAGATCAAGCATATCAATGAATGATGATTTTTCTTACTTACTCTAAAATAGCAAAAAGTGGTTTAGAAGTGCTTTTGATTCCCAAGATCACACTAAGTGCAAGGGAAGAGCATACACACCCTATTCCAAACTCAAATAAAGCATGAAAAATCACTTATCAAACCCTAAGCCAATTTTAACAAAAATTACTTATCAAACCCTAAGTGAAATTTTGTTAGGAACATTGCTCTAAAATCAATAAAATTGAAAAAAAACAACTAAAATCCTCTAAAAAAAATGATAGGAATCCTAAAAACTAAAAAAATCATGAACTTTGAAAGAAATTTACCTTGAGTGCAAAAGTGCACCGATTTTTTAGTGCACAAGTGTGGGTTTTAAAGCATGGGCAAGGCCCATTGAAGCAGCAAGTGCAAGTTTGAGAGCATAATAGTGACTCTATGTCAAATTTGCACAAGTGCAAGTCAATAGTGCATGCATGCGAGGACTAGAGAGGCGTAGATGTGCAGGCTAACACCTACATGCCATAACTTTGCTGAGAAAAAAATTGCAGTGTTGCACATGCAGTTAGAAAGGTAGAAGTGCACATGCACATTAACATGATGCACAAGCACATGTTTTAATGCATAGGCACACTTCTTGATGCACATGCACACTCTTCAATGCATAAACGTAGACCTTTCCTGTAGGTGACCAAAATTTGAATTTTGAGAAGAATTTCTTCAAAAAGATCAATCTTTGGTATTTTGAGGCAATTTTGACAGGCTTCACCTCCTTATATCCTACAAAGAACATGAAAACACAACTTCTACCACTAATCTAGTTGAAACAACTACCTAGCTAAAAATTGAAATTAATCTACAAAACTTTGAAAACTACTCTAAAAAGCTTGAAAACTTTGAATTTAATCTAAGAACTTTGAAAGTAAGCTAGAAATTTGAAGTTAATCTAGAAAAACTTGAATCTAATCTAAGAATTGGAAGTTAATCTAAGAAAACTTGAAATCTAAAACTTTTAAAACTATGTTAAAAATTTGAGAATGAATGCAAATGGGGTTTGAGTCCCACTGGGCATGCCAAATGATAACACCCCAAACTTTTAACACAAATTAACTAGTTTAAAGCAAGATCAACACCATAATGATCTAAAGTTAAATGCAAAGCTAAGGAATGAAACATCAATGATAAAATCTTAATAGCATAACAATGGAGATTAAATGAAACTAACATCTAACATCTAAGCATGCCTACTAGTATGTTTGATTAACTAACATAGACCTAAATAGATCTAGGAGCAATCAAATTGGGAATGGTTGCTACTCCACAAATGGTGAGAGATATCTCTAACACAAGACTACAATGTCATGTTAGATACCCTCCTACTAACCATAATGAAGGCTTTAGGAAAAGATGAGCATGTGAATCCTTAAAGGAGTTTAGGCTCTTTAACATATATCTTATATGAGGCTACTAATAAAAGCATGGTGTAAAGTATTAAGGTAAGAGGTGCACTCTTTTTATAGTTTTCCTTTGGGAGAAACTTGTATTTTGGTGCATGTGGGACTAAAAGCCCCAAAGAAGATTAGAATTTTCTAATCATGATTAAGCCTTGCTAATCATAATTAGTGAATTACCAAGTGATTAAGAGGTATGGAGCCTTAATCAACCACTTAGGGTCAACTAGGAGGCTAGGATAAGATTTTGAAGCTTGTTGAGACGTTGTGGAGGAAAGTGGGGTGATTTTGAGTGGTGGAAGAGGGTTTGAGCCAATATTAGGGTATATTGACCAAATCAAGGGAAAAATAGGCTTAATTAGCTAATAAATGCTAATTGTCTATTTTGAAGAGGATTTTGACTTATGATTCGTCATAAAGTGGCATCTTGAATGCGAAAGAGGTTTGGTGATCAACAAAGTGCTTGTTAATTGACCAAAGTGGTAAGAAACATTAGTTAATTAGCAAAATCACTAATTACCCACTCTCATGCATCTAGATTTCAGCATAACATTCATTTTGTATTTTTATATGCTTTAGAGCATGCTATTTTAGCAGATTCTTGTTCAAGAAAATGGAGATAAAATTAAGTCACTCATTGCATCCATGATTGTTCCTTTAAAATAACATGAGATTAACTACTTACAACATGAAAAAAATACCTATGCAAAGTGGTTAGAGCCTTGAAATTTTTTAGGTTTTATCTTTTAAACTCTCATATTGTTGTCATGGTCCCTAGTACAAAAGTTAAGTCTATGTTGATGCAACAAGACCCCAGTACGAGGAGAGAAAATTGGGTGTCAAAGGTGTGAGAATATGATCTTGACATCAAAACTTCCAAATTGGTACGAGGAAATGGTTTGTGTGAATTTCTTTCTCGAGAAGAATGGGAAGATTGTTCCAATTGCTACACATGTTTGATTAAATATCTTTCTCTTGTGCTTTTTGTAAGCACCACAACCCCTAGTATACATACATATCATATTTCCTAACTTACAGGATTGCCCTCTAGACCTAGATCAAAAGAAAAGGCGCACTCTCTGCCTAAGAGTAACAAAATATGTCATTTGGGAGAATGTGCTATATAAGAAGCAATTGGATGGTACATTACAGATGTGTGTTGAGGAAGAACAACAAAAGATGATTTTCAAAGCATATCGTGATTAGGCATATGGAGGCCATTTCTCTACAATGGTTATTACTCATAAGATTCTAAGAGGTGGCTACTATTTTCCTACCCTCTTCCGAGATGCATACAAGTGAATTAGAAAATGCAACCCATGCCAATAGTTTGTGGGAAGACGAAGACTTGTTGCTTTGCCTCTCAGGCCTATGATCATTGAAGAGCCCTTCCAACAATGGGGTTTGGACTTCACTTGTGTATTGAACCCACACTCCATCGCATGTCACATGTATGTCCTTACTGCTATTGATTACTTTACAAAGTGGGTCGAGGCCATTTCAACCAAGCATGCCAACTCTGAAATGATGTGCAACTTCTTGAAGGAAAACATCATTATCGATTCGGAGTATGAAACAAGATAATAGCCGATAATGTTACTTACTTCTCTTTAAGTGAATTGATGGAATTTTTCTACAATCATGGTATCTCCATATCTCACTCTATTATTGATTACTATCCACAAGCAATGAATAAGTGAAGTCTAGTAATATAAATAATATCACTATTGTTCGGAAGTTAGTGGATGTCAATTAAAGGGATTGACATAAGAAAATATATGATGCATTGTGGGATGACTGGATCATGCCCAAGAAAGCTATTGGAACTTCTCCTTTTTAGCTACTATATGGAATTGAATCTCAAATCCCAATTCCTCAAGAGCTACTCACCTTACAATAGGTAAAGGCAATAGAAAATGGCGAGTACATAGATGCTCTTGAAAAGAGGATTTAGTATTTGGAAAAGTGGAATGAAGACAAGTTAGTAGAAGTTGATACATTAAGAAGGCACTAGTCTAAGGTGAAGAATTTTTTGATAAGAAGACACAAGACAAGAGATTTCAAATTAGAGACCTTTTCTTTCTTTGGGATAAAAGGAGAGAGCCTAAGGAAGCCATGGAAAAAATTTCTCTCCATCTTGGACCCTTCTAAATCAAGCACTTATGTGGAGAAAACACATGCTATCTTGATTATATTGATGGGACCCCATTAGAGTTTCCTTGAAGCAAGCAACATTTGAAGCTTTATAGGAAGTGAGGTTGGTTTTCCTTAACCATGTACCATATGTGATTTAGGTTATTGTGTTTTTCCCTATTGTGTGCATCTTTCCTTCCCATTTTGGTTTGTTTCCTTTTGTTGTGTGTGTTTGTTGCTTGTAATAAATGACAAAGCAATGGTATATTATTTATGAGATATATTGAGTTCTCTATTGAACCTTACATTCCAATGTCCCATAGCTAGAGCCAATTGTTGTCATGCAAAATGACTAGCCCAAAAAATTGAAAATTTTGAAGCATGACAACTAAACCCTTGATTGAACATCCTAATCACTATGCATCCTTCCCTCTGGATAGCCTACCTTCAGTCCTACCCTCATCCAAGCTTAGAGGAAAGTGTGTTTCAAAGTGTGCGGGAAGGACTACTTTAGGAGATATATGAAATGAGTTAGATTTAATGAAAGACTACTTTCTCCGAAGGCCTACAAAGGTTATTTTTATCATTATGAAGTTGGTAAACGCCATCGAGGAACATTATGGGAAATTATTAAGCATCAAGAGGTGATGTTGGTGATAATTTAAGGTATTTGAAATAATTTAAGAAGATTTAGGAAATAAAATATCATTCAGGAGCAATTTGTTCAAGACCGGGTTTCTAGGTGCAAGGTATGAAGGTTGCTTGGTAAAAGACTAACTTCTTCGAGATGATTTCAGGAGTTTTGGAATGATTAGGAGGAAATAAAATAGGCATGAGAAATCTATGGAAATCATCTACAAGGTGGAATCATAAAATTTGCTTTAAGGTTCAATGTTCTCCTAAGATTTTTCAAAACTATATAGTTGCCTCTCTCGGTTTTAGAAGAAATTTGTACTTAATTTTGAGTTTTACGGGGAATTAACTTTTTGTGAATTCTTACATTTATCTTTAAATGTTATTTGGAGTCAAAATATTATAATATTTGACCCCAAACCATTTTCCTAAGCTCTCGGGGTGAAATGCGATCAAGTTTGGTGTCTATTTTTGGACATCAAGGCCAAAATTGAATTTCCAAATGTGTTTAGCCACACTTTTTTGTCCCTTGTGTTCCTTCTTTACCAAAGGCATAAGGGTACAAGGGGGAAAACAAAGTGAAACCTCCGTCTCCTCCCCAGGCCACACTTTGTTGTTCTTGTTATCCCTAATGTCCCTATTGCCCCCTATGTCCCCATGGTATAAGGGGGACACCAAAGTGCAACCTCAGTCCTTGATCCATGTCATGCTTTGTTTTCCCTATTGTCCCTATTTCCCCCTAAGGAAAATGGGGACAAAAAGTGTAGTTGATGCATGCATGCATGTAGCCATAGATTGGGGGCAAATAATTAGTGATAACATTCACCAAAAATTGCTTTAGTTGAATTCCACGGGAAGTTCACCATGAATTCCTACATGGTATATTATATTGCCTAAATGAGACCATTTAAGGGTTTGAATACTTCTCTCAATGTCTCCTAGAAAGCATCGACCTATGAGAAGTACGAATGAGTTGAATCATCGAGAAAACAACCTTCACCATGCAAGGGTGAATGATGCATTCACCATGTTCATCATCAAAATTCTAGATGGAAATCTAGAGCTAAGGATATATTCTTCAATATCTGCACTAATCAAAAAATATGTGAGCTACTTCACTCAATTCTCAACTTTCACCTACATTAGGGTTTCGAGTTTCAAACCTCCTCCTCGCAGTTGTCCAGGGAACCCTAGTGATAAAATTATAATGTTTGAATTGTGTAGGAAAATTGCTCATGTTCATACCAAGTGTATGAATAACGGGAAGAAGGGCATGTGTTTCCCCATCTCTTTGATAATATTTTCATGAAAGAATGTTGTAGATGCATCAAATATTGAGCCTTCTTTTGCCTCCCTCAATCTCTACTCCTATGTATTTAGGCTCTTATTTTGATATCAAGAGTAAGTCCGAAATGTTCACTCTCCATAGATTACATCACACTCCATAAATTGAGGACTATTGGGTTAATTATATGGAAAAATTTGAAGTAAGAATGATAGTCATATGCGAGATGGCGAGTTGATCATATGAGGAAGTTCAACTTTGACTAGTTAGTTGAGGGAATTCCGGATGATGGATCAAACTTGTTTGATCCCAGGTACTAAGTAGTGAAGACTTCACCTTTTCCCCTGATCTCATGGAACATAAGAGAATTGGGAGACATCTATGAAAGAAATGAAATGGTAATTTAGAGATTGAGAGAGTGGTTCAAGAGAAAAAGATTTATTTCATTGAGTATGGTGGCCTCTAACTCTATCGAGACATGCATATCACATCTCCTCTAAGAAGAATATGAGAGGACCATGACCTCCATTCATTCAAAAGAGCACTCAAAAGGAGAGATTGTGGAATAAGGGCACATTAAAGGCTCTCACCCCAAGAGACTCCATAAGAAATATTAAGTCACCAAAATTCCTATTGAGCCTCTTGAACAAGGTGAAATTGATCCTTCACAATCTCCTATTTTGCATCGATTCCCAAGTATATATTCTTCAACAAGCTGATTCATCTCGCCATGTGTGAGATGTGATTCCTCTCCATGAGCCTGAAGGTGCTCTATGCCTAACTTGAGCCCAAACGGTGGAAAATTTCCCTTGGATCCAAGATTTGATCATAAGTGGATCAAGGATAGAGTGACAAGCATCCACACGCACTTCGAGCTATCTCAAAGATTGTGAAATCCAAGCAAAGCAAAAGGCAGAGGTAACCTCTCGGTTCTTGATGGAGCTTATGGTGATCAACACATGGAAATTGTCTTACCCAAAGTTGCAAATCCCATGTAATAAATGACTCGGGGTGACTATGAGATGACAAGGATTTCATTGGGTCAAGCTACACATGAAGTTGATGCACATATGTTCAAGGAATTTGTTGCTTGTATGATTTCACGAAATGATGAATACAAACAAATAATAGATAGTTGGAAGAACATGTGAGAACTCTCACTTTGCTTATGTCCATGCATTTTTGGATCATAGTGCAATACCACCTCCTCTACTTGAAGTCAACTCTTCTATCATTAGCTTCGACCATGAAACAATCAAGAAGGCTCAAGGGTACTCACCGTAGGGAAGGTCTAATGACAGTGGGTTGATAAGATTCTTGAAAAAGGTAATACACTATTTCCAATGATCCTATCACTATTCTAGTTTTCTCTTGCCACCATTTCTAAAGTAAAAATGAATAAGGAATAGATTGAGAAGGAGAAAACTCATTAGGACTAGGTATTTCCATTGATGACAAAAATGAGCAATTTTGATTCTTTTTTATTGGTGAGTAAAGATGTATTCACTTTCATAACTAAAAATTTATCTCCTATTTGGGTTCACATGTTAAGTGCCCGATATGACATGATGAATGAGGCCATCAATGAGCTTGAATCTTGTGAAGAACCAATCAGAAATTTTAGAGAGCATAAACAACAGTGTGCAAAAGCTTGCGTCAACTCCAATCAATGAAAATTCATCAATGGAAGGGCTTCTGAAACCATTCAAGGAGTTGGTAAAAAAGAGGTAGGGAATCCCTTTTTGTTCAACGAAGATATTTTGGAGCCCCTCGTAGAAATAAAATGTGCAATTTCCAACACTATAAAGGATCATTGGGTTTGGTTCGGTCAGTGTAAGAACATCAGTCTAGTGCTTTTGAAACCTAGATCAAGGCTTTGAAATTTGTTCATATTCTTCAAGCAGAGAAAGTGACACTTATAATAGTCCACTTGAGTAAGTATTCAAAGGTGAATTTTCTTTTCCAGGATCATTCCCACAAGGTTCATAGGCGGTCGAATCTCTCATCAACATAGGCTTCATCTCCATCATGATGATTATATCACCTCTTCTTCATTCCTCCTTCCTTCTCTCACTTCATGTTCTATTTCTTCATTGGGAAGGTACATTTTAACTACTTTGTCCTATTCACTTAAGTGACCTATAGTATAATACTTGTAAAAGAATTGTTTTCAACTAATAAGAAAAGGTTCACTTGTGTTTTTAGGAATGTGAAAGGTCATAAGTAAGGTAGGGAAGTGAAATGTCATGTGGGGGTTAGGTGAAAAGACTTTTTGCAAAGCTATAAATTGGAATTGTTTCTCCATTCCAAAGGGTTGTCAATCATGCGAGCTTGTAGTAAATAGCTTTGTACTACTAAATATAAGCAAGAGATTAATATTCTTGCATTTTCCTATTGTCTACGTTTCTTCCATTTCTTTCATATTCAGCCTTGTAAGCATGATGATCTTGCATAACCAAGGAAAGGCTTTTGTACATTTGAGAAATAAATTAATGAGAGCTTTGTGTCTTTAATTTTTGATCTCGTTGTTGTTCACATGGTTGTATTCTTCTAATTGAGTGTAGATTTACTCCAGTTAATGCTATGAAAATTTGTAAGTGTCTATTCTGAATTAACCCTCCTCCCACTAAGGAAATTCCTCTCTTGCGCTAAGTGCAAGCGATTTTATTATTTTTGGTTCAGATTCAAATGTAGAAACAATAAAATATAACACAAGAAAAACTTTGATTTTTATTCATACGGGATGATTTTCATTATGAAGAGATTACATATAAATAGGTAAATGACATCCTTAGAATAAGGAGTCAAACCATATCAATTACCCAATCCCCACTTATCTCTCCAACATGATTCTCTCCACCTTTATTTTCTCATAGCTATCTAATAGTGAGTTGTTCTCACAACTCACGTACACACAAAATATAATAATATCTCACACTCACTTAACTATTACAATATTATATTATCATCTGGATAATATAATTCCACAAACATTATTAATGTTCACACTAACACATTAATTTCCTAACATTCACCCCCTTAGTGTGAACATGGGTGAGTTCTGTCTAGTACTGCTCATGTTCTATAATCCGATGGTTTTCAAAGAGTACCATCAACTCCAACATGTTTTCTAGTGGAACCATTAACCACTCGTATGTGATTTTCTAAGAGATTCACAAACTCTCAAATTGGTTTTCTAGTGGACCACCAACCACTTTCATAGCAACGTACACATTTCCTCATCCACAATTTACAAAAGAGAACAAAATATAGGAAAATATGTTCCTTACTATGAACATGAATTATCCATCTATTATTTATTTATTACCACACATGTTGAAATTAAACACATCAAACACAACTGAAAAAACATGGCCACCAAAGCAATATTGCGGCCTCATCGATGGTGCCTGATGAGAGGTCGCTAAAACACCTCCTTCCTCTGTTGCCTCCAGCCTCCATGTGAAACTGCTTAGTTACTCAAAAAAAAATTGAAAATGAAGCTCAATATGAAATTCCCCCCTCAATTTGAACTTGTTCGTCGCGTACAAGCGAAAATGTGACTAGAGAAATATGAGCAACCTTTTTTTTACAATTTTCCTAATAATCACCTAAATGACACAAAAATGACTTTAAAATTTTTTGACTCGACTTTATGATGTTTGTAATGATACAAATAAAATTAACAAAAACTTTTAAAAAATAAATTACAACTTAGACTTACGTAACTAAACAATAAATAAGACTTGTTCCCTAATGAATTAACCGAGAGAGAAGAAATACCATGTTTCTTTTTCTTCTTAAAAATAAACAAAAACCAAAACAACACGTGGACGGTAAAATAAATCAGAGACTAAAAAATAATGACCAAATGACTGGAAGGAAGGTACATGCGATCCATGTGGCATGGCAGGTCTGCAATCTCCCACGAAATGACCACGAACTGCATACCGTGTGGCAAAAGAAACATTTACAGAAACTCCAAACTTGTATAATGCAGGCTCGGTGAAATGCATTTTTCTCCAAAAATATTATCTGGGTTCGGCTGAAATTTCGTCTGTAGTTGTATTACCCATATTTCGTGAAACCCAATAAGTTTAAGAGAAACCCAGATCCTAGAACGAAAACTACAATCTATTCTTCAGATGGATTTTCTTAAAAAATGCTCTTGCTCAATCACAGAAAATCCATTGTCAGGTTTGCATACCTGCTCTGATACCAAATATTATTTTTGGTTCAGATTCAAATGTAGAAACAATAAAATATAACACAAGAAAAAAATTTGATTTTTATTCATACGAGATGATTTTCATTATGAAGAGATTACATATAAATAGGTAAATGACATCCTTAGAATAAGGAGTCAAACCATATCAATTACCTAATCCCCACTTATCTCTCCAACATGATTCTCATAGCTATCGGTGTCCCCCGGATTTCACCCTGAAATATGGGACTACCCTATGTAAATTTTTTTGTACTTTTAAAATAATGGGTCGTTTTGTGTTTTTATTGCCAGAAAGTTTTTGTATTGTGTCAAGATATTCCCAGAGTCATATTAGCCAATTTCACCAAATACCCAGATGCCCAAAATCGTTATATTCATTCTTTAGGGTTTGCTGTCATGGGAAATTTGTATTTAATTATTTTGAGCCCTGTTTGAGGTAAATTGTGCTCTGGTTTAACCCTGTTGTGATCTTACATGTCAATATTCCCATATACCAGTAGGGTTTTAACCAGGAATGAATCCTGGGCTTTATCTCGTGACGGAAACATTTTTGTTTTTGGTGTTTTCCCATTTTGTTTTCTATGAAATTTCTCTAGGTCAATTCCTTTGTCGGTTTAATATGATTTCTTTCTGGAGTATCTAGAGATCACCTATGGATGTTATGCCAGAAGGAATTTGTCACAGGAGGTTTGGTTCTCTCTGAAAAGACGAAGTCATGCACGAAAAAGCTTCTTCTGGGCAGGTCACATTTTTGGGAAAAGAAGATTTTAAAGCTACAATGGGATTTTTAGTAGCAGCAGGCAGGTGGGATTTTTGTACCTGCCTAGCAGGGTACTTTTTCCCATGGAAGCAACGCCACTTAAGTCATAATGGGAAAATTAGAGGTAAGAGGCAAAGCGGAAATTTCTTACCGCCTGCGAAGCAGGTGAAAATTCCCATTGTGAAATAAAAGAAAATCAGAAGGCATTGATGGGATTTTCTTACTTGCCTTGCGGGGTAAATAATCCCATTATGAAAGTTAAACAAACTTAAGTGGATCATGATATTTTTGGAGCTGCGGTGCGTGCAGGTGAATAATCTCATTGAAAATTAGCTTTTAAAAATAGAAATGCCTTCATGTCAAAAAAAGTGTGCCCCATATGGAAGAGGAATAATACCTTTTAAGTATTAATTGATGTAATTAATTCCTATTTTTAGTGGATGAGGTCAAAGCACACTGTGAAGCTTAAGTGAACTAGAAGTAGAGAGCTAAAATTAAATAAATTTAATTTATTTAATGGCAGCCATGAGCATGCACAAAATAGGTGCCCCATTCAAGAGAAAAACTCACTAATTAATTAATTAATTGCGGGAATAGGAGGGGCAATAATTAATTATAGAATGATGAGGGTTATATAAACATGGGCTGCCATAAGGATGAATTAATTATTTTTTAGCAAGGAAGTGTAGCCCAAACAATCTTGGCGCCTAAAGAAGGAGGAATTTTGCTCAGAGGAAGGTGTTTTCACTGCTTTGTCGAAAAGCTTCAAAGTTTGGTGCCTAGGTTTGAAGGAGATTGAATTAAGTCTGATTAATTGTTTGCATAGTGGTACGAGGTTCTCGGGTGAAGTTGAAAAAATTCATGTTTGCTTTGCATGCAAACAAAACATCAAATTTTGGGGCGATAGACTTGATTTATGCAAATTTTTATAATTAAAATCAAGTGTTTATGTTCGGTTGCTATCTTTGTCTAAATTAATTGCAGGAATTCATTACGAGGTGCTTTTATAAGAGAAATGGAGCTTAAATCAATGTCCAATACATTGAACATATCCTCCGAATTTGAAGAAATCTCCAGATCTCGCACTGCACGGTTGTAAAGAATTTTTTTGAATATAAGGAAAAAGAATTTCTTAGACAAAGATCGCTCCAGACCATGGAAAAGCGGGATAAACGAGAAAGATCATCAGAATCATGCATAGATCCAGATCGGATCCGAGATCTAGATCCAGATCCATAATTGCAAAGGCTTCATCCTCTTGTTTCGAATGCAACCCGTGAAGAAGTCAGTGCATGGAGAATTCCTTCCAGGACCTTGTGCATGTGCTCCCAATCTTCCAGTTGAAGCCTTCATTGAATTTGCATTCACCCGAAGTGCTTTCTAGAATTTTTAATTGCTCATATGCAATTAAAAATAAAAATGATGAGTTATTTACGGAAAACATTGCACTGATGCATGTACTGGAGAAGAAACCAAAAGCTTCAAGGATAAGAGGGAAGACATGTCAAAGGCAATACCCATGAAGCAAATCATAGTCACTTGCTTCTAGATCCAGTTGCTTCTAGATCCAGTTTGGTGAGAATCAAAGGTAAAAGAATCAGCTACATGCAGAATATGAAAAAGGACAAGACTATAACTTTCCTCTTTCTTCTTCTTTCTCTTATTTCCTCGACAAAGTAATTGAGTGATTAATTAAATTATAAAACTTAAGTGATTGGTTTAAAAGCCATTACTTGGAAATAGGTGTGTAGCACATGCAAAATAGACGGTTCTATCTTCGGTTGTAAATCATGCATGTCATGCAAAAAGGAATTCCAGGAGGGAGATTGTTAGTTGTTTCCTTTCCGACTTCCACATGTGCTAGTTCAACTAAAAGCTTCCTATTTGTAATTTCCCCTCTACATGTTATAAGTAGAGGAAGAACCTACGGGTTAAAGGATCATAATTTGTAAGCAAACATTCTTGTGTTCCGGACTTTTGTCTTTGAAACCCCGATAGCTATTTGAAGCAAAGGAATACAAAGGAGCAGATTTCCGAGAACTTTGTGTCACAGTGCATTTTGTTTCTAGCTTTTGTCTTAGATCTACTTATAAACTTTGTGTTATTCTAGATCTAGATCTAAAAGTTTCCTTTGCTTATAATTTGTGTGTTAATATCTATTGGTTCCGTCTATGTGCATGCAATCAACTCTGTTATCTATTGATTGGGTTGCACATCTTCCCTCTTTCTTTCTGTGTTTTATTATTTCCTTCTTCTTTAGATATTTCATTTCTTTAACAGTTGCTTACTTGCAAAGCTATACAACTATGGTTCATGAGCTGCATGGTTAAAGTAATACCCACAAATAGATACTAACATATTTAACTGACAAATCTTACACGAGAGCCTCACCGGTAAATGAGGGAGATTTATCTCATGACTGCCTAGGTTTTTAGCTATGCAGAAAATCTAGCCAACACTATCTAATAGTGAGTTGTTCTCACAACTCATGTACACACAAAATATAATAATATCGACACTCACTTAACTATTACAATATTATATTATCATTGGGATAATGTAATTCCACAAACGTTATTAATGTTCACACTTTAATTTCCTAACATATTTTCCACAAGTATAGTGGAGTATTCTTGTGTGATCCCGACTTCACCGCCACCAAATAATTTGGTTTTATGCATTCAATAAATGGGAGCCTCCCATTACCAAGAGGAAGGACTTAGTTCAAGAGCATTGGTGAAAATCGACTAATTTGTCCATGCAAAAATCATTTCGTCAATGAGATATGATATGACAAGATATTGTTAGCTACATGTGAGCTTTCTATATCTCGATATGACCTAGGGTTAAGGTCCTAAAATAATTTGGCCATGTTTGTTTCTCCCTTCTTGCAGTTATCTCTCTCTATTTTCATCTCTTCTCTCCTTTATTTTGCATGTTTTTATGCCATTTTTAGATCCATAGAAGTATAGTTATGGGTGACTTAAATTATACTATGATTTTGGTTACTTTTCTTTGTGGGCCCTTTTGAACCTTGTTTTGGGTCTCCGAGAGTTTTGGACATTTAAATTGTACTAAAATTTTGGTTACTTTTCTTTGTGGGCCCTCCCGAACCTTGTTTTGGGTCTCCTAAGAGTTTTGGACATTTAAATTATACTACGATTTTGGTTACTTTTATTTGTGGGCCCTTTTGAACCTTGTATTGGGTCTCCCGAGAGTTTTGGACATTTAAATTGGCTTCTCTCACCCATTGTATATCGACATGCATGCCAATAACGTCCTAATTTTAATTCAAGAAGTATATAAATATATAGGTACACTAATACATTTCGACAACCGAGACACACACAAAGATTTATTAGAAGAGACTTTATTGAAGTTCGAGGAAAGAAACTATTTTTTTGAAGAAACCATGTTTCAAAATCACAATTTAAGCATTTTTAAAAATATAAAGCATTTTCTACTTGTTTGCATCCATTGATAAGAAAGTATGGGAACTTGTACTATATTGAACCATCTCCTGAATTGCGGCTATGTGATGATTGGAAAATTGTTCAACTATCTATTTGCTTGATAAATATCATGGAAACTCAACTTTTTCTTTAGTTTAACACAAGCCCCAAAAACTATTTTCAATTTCCTTATGCATTATATAGACATAACAAATGTAATGATTTTTTAAGAAAAAGAATAGTTTCACAAGGTGTATCACAATGATTTAAGAAAATAGTGAGGTTTGCGAGTTGAGTAGTCGAAGGTTGGATTTGTATACACAGAAAGTGACAAGAATCATATTTATATGGTCTTAGATGCATCCGTTTTGTACTTAAGCAATTTTGGTTCCTTAGGAGAAGTTTTTAATCACTATGGAATTTCTTGGTCTTATTTGCCTTGTTGTTTGACTGATTCTTCTTTGTATTTTGCTGACAAGTATCCTTAGATTCATGAAAAATCATCCTAAAATCCCTAATTGTCTCCAATTTTTTTAATTTCAATTTCCTATGTTCTAGATAAATTCAACAAATGTAAGTAGGTCTATTTTATGATTTATATATGAATTAAACTTGGTTGCAAAGTAATATAATTAATGTAGTGAATTACTAGGGAAAAACCACTTTTGACATCTACATTTTGTTGAACTTGTGGTTATATCAAACTTCAAACATAGGATTTCTATGCTTCAAATGTTTCAACACATTTTCCTTTGTTACTCATGAGTAGATCTTGCTTATTAAAGGGTTTGTGCTATTTTATCGATTTATACATTGATTGAAACCATAATGCATGTTTGTTCCATTGTGTGTTAATGTCTTCTTTAAATGATGTTAGTGTACACAAAATGTATGCTTGCGATTATTATTATTATAAATTTTGATTAATGATAAAACTAGGAATGATGCAACTAAAAATATTGAGGAATATGTTTTGAAAAATCCCGTTGATATTGCGAGATTGTAAATGTGTTAAAAGATATTGTTTGTCAAAATATTCCTTTGTCTTGCTTCAAACGATTCAAATTTTAAGGCTGCTATGTTATCAAATGTTCGTTTTTTCTCTCCTTCTCTTAGTATATTTTGGGCACTATGCGACACTGTAGTATCATTTTTAATGTTTTCATGTTTTATGGTGCAAATTTTTCTTCCGAATTTCGGATGCCATAAATTATGTCAAAAAAGAATAATTAAAACTAGCAACCAAAAATACCGCCAAATATTTTTGAAATATTTTTGATGTCATTTACGTCAATGAGCTTGTTTGACCTTCCAAACCTCCAAAATGTGCGTTTTTCTTTATTATTAATATTATGTAATTGATTTGTATAAAATTTAATTTATTATTATGTATAGTCTATTTTATAAATTATGCTTGTGATGGAGATGATTAAATGATAGACGAATCAGTTAGTTATTGTTTTTTATCCACTCCATTTTTTACTTGTTTTGTCCATTTTTAAAACATGCATCACATATAAAGAAAAATATTGAAGTTCTTTCTAATGGGGAAAATAAAATCTTAAAATAAGTAAAAATAGTTTGATTTTAAGGTTTGGGACTGTGAGGAACTTAGAAAATGTATGTATGCAGGTCAATTTTAAGTTTCAATTTTGTATGAAATTATAGAGTCAATGGAGCCCCAATTGACACAATATTATCACATTTTATGGGTTTTGATTTGATTAGCTCTGTTTGTCAACCATGTTGAAGTTATTACTTGATTGGTTCAATATAACATTGATTGACATCATATTATCACATTTGGTGGGTTTGGGATTAATTTGCCCCATTTCCATATTCCTTTGAACCAATCCCTCAATTGGTGGGTTTGGGCTTTCTTGAGCCCACATTGACATTATATTATCGAATTTGGTGGGATTGGGATTTATCGGACCCATTTGAGTACCCATTGAACCAATCGCTTGATTGGTTCAATATGCTATGCAATTAAGGCCAATCAAGCTCCAATTGACATTATATTATCATATTTGGTGGGTTTGGGATTCCTTGGCCTTTGCTCAAGGATACCATGTTGAACTTGTCACTTGCTTTATTAATTTCCCATATAGTTGGGGATAATTGAGCCCCATTTGACATTACAGAATTATTTTTGATGGATTTGGGCTTGATTGGCCTCGTTTACATACTACACGAAACCTATTACTTGATTGGTTCATTAGGGTACGTAACTAGGGCCAATTGAGCTCTAGTTATTTGTATATTATCACATTTGGTGGGTTTTGGGAAAATTTCTTTGTTTATGAGCCACATTGAATGAATTACTCGATTAGTTTAATTTGGTATGCAATGGGGAGAAATTGAACCACAATTTACATAATGTTATCACATTAGGTGGATTTAAACTTGATTGACCTTTTTAAAGAAAAACATGGGGATGGGAAATAAGTGTATTACACACCGAGCATGCTTCTTTAATAGTGTTACTTTTAGTTTTGTGGGAACATGATTCAAAAAGTATATTATTGTATGAACTAATATTTTCAATATGGATGTTCCAAGTTGGAATCATTCAAAATATTACATAGCATTTCCATGATGGTATGATTTCACGTCTTTATAACTCCATTTTTTTGCGACATGTAAGGAGTCAAATTTTGGTGAATGTCTCCCTCCTTCAAAAATGTAGAGAGCTCATTACTAGTGTATTTCCCTTGATCTAAGTGAAGAATGTGTATGTGATGATTAAATTATCATCCCATGAGCTTATAACTCTTTACATATTTTTAAGGCTTGCTATTTGGACTTATAGAAGTAAACCCACATATTTTTGAGTGATCATAAAAGTTAAATAAAAATATTTGAATTGAAAGGCACTAAGAGTCATGAATTTTCCTATATTAGAGTGCATCACCTCTATTAGACTAGTTTTTGATATACAATAAAATAAGCATAACTTGATGTTGTTTTCGGCTAAAAATCAAAGCAAAAAGCAACGGTATACTTTAATGAGGAAAGTCATTTCACCATATCATAATTGATATATACAAACAAGAAGCCAATGCTCAAATTATCATATCTCTGATGCCAAATATTTGATGAATAATTATCCTCGATTTTCTTTTTGAACAACTTCAAGTCCAACACTTTTCAATTATAGAAGCACATACAAAAAGATTTGTTAAGCTTCAATTATTTTCACCACCTTTGTAATCAAATTCAACTTGAAGGTTTCCATATGGAAATTGGTTAACATAGAGTAAGTTATTTTCTAAATGTGGAACATGAAGAACTTATATAATTTTACATGGATGCTTTCAAGTGAAAAATATACATCACCTAATTCTTGAATGTAGCATGTATCATCACCAAGATAATCCACGGCTATAATAAGAAGTACAACTCAAATCGGTGAACTTGTATTTTCATACAATTATATGAAGTTTAGCTCCCAAGTTCACATATTAGACTAAATTTGATGAGGACTCCCTCAATAGTTTTTGAAATGTAGATATAAATTTCATTAGATGGATTGTTGTCTTTGGTAATATTTCCATGTTGTTATGTTGAAGGATTCTTCGATCATGAGTATTATGGATTCTTCTTTAGACCTTATGGTGATTATTGTGATGATAAATTCTTGTGTTGAGATGAACCATTTGTGAATGAGTTGTACTTATAAGTATTTCAAATCATGCCCATTCTTTCCATTACACATGGTTTTGATGTTATTTAAGAAGATGGTTTTTAGATCTCTTTGACTTATTTCCTTTTGTGTGCATGGCCAAGGCATTAACCTCCTCATTTTTATTCATGCATGGACTCTTCCTATTGTAGCATGCTCACCAATTACTCAAAGGTGGGTTTTTTTATTTGAAGAAATTTAATGAAGTGACACACATTTTATCTTTAGGGGTAATTGATCTTAAGGGAATAATTATGAGATATTCATTAGTCTCCTATTCATCCAACAAGAGCGAAGTCCACAAATCAACAACATAACAAATAAAAACACCAATTATTTCTTTGATTTTAATTTTTAGGAAATGCACATGAATTTGAAGGTGTAGAATATGGTTTGAATTAATTTCCTCATACATGATGCTTTGACAATTATAGAATCTTAAATATGAGGTTGAAACTCATTCACAACGCTAAACACCGATGATAATGTTTTCCTTCTAATTTGATTTGTCAAAATTTTTTCTTCAAGTCAACATCTAATAAAAGTGCCATCAACATTTAGATACTGATATTTAACTCAAGGTGATTTTTTACTTTTTAACATTTCTTCATGTCTTGAAGTATTGCATCACTCTTAAACCACTCAAAACAATACATGAAAACTGATATAGTTGGTTGTGTTAAGTGTTTACTTATAATTTTTCTTATACTTGTACTATTAGGGTCCATGTTTAGCTTATCAATTTTTGGATAGTGCCTAGCTATCACGGGTTAAATTTGATAACCGTTTAGACATTTTTCACGATTTTGGCCGTAAAATACTTATAAATATAGGAAATAATTGTCACATGTGTCTTGCATGCTTAAAATGTATATGTAAATTATACTAATATAGATTAAAAATAGTTAAATAGATATAGAAAGTCAATTATATGTTTTATTAGTAGTGCATAGATAATACTCTTTTCTATTTTTGAAGGGCATTATTGAAAAAATTCCATCACCTAAAATTGTTTGACAAGCATAGTGGGTGTCAAATTTAACCCCAATTACTATCAATCTTAAAATAATCCAATAATGACACAAAACTTTAAATAATGTCACCTTAACTTTTAATAATAGTATATGTTGTTGTATGATGACTATTAGATCAATGGTAGGGTGAGGCCCCTTTCTTTCTTTGTTCTCATTTAACCAAATTTAGTTTTGGAAGCCAATTTAAGATTTGTTAAAGATTTTAAAGCTTGATTTCTTGAAGTTAAGCTACGCTAAAGCTTGGAATGGTTTATGTGAATACAATACACTATTATTTCTAATGGTGCACTAATGCTTCTTCCTTTTGCAAATTGATGACACACCGCCAATTAGGCCTATATAACTCCCTTCCTACAACACCCTTTTGGTCATTTTTCCTCTTATAAACCATTTAAACAAGAAGTTATAGCCTCATTCTAACTACATTGGCTTCTTATTCATCTTCTAGCTTGCTTCTTATTAGCTTTCCCAGAAGATCAATCCACTTTGTTGGATTGATTAAGCCCTTCAGAACCCTTCCAAAACCCTAATTACTCTCTAAGAGAGATTAATTAGTCTAACCTAGGTTAATTACCCTAAACATAGTCAAATCACACTTTGACTTGCTAAAGTGCTTTTGGACTTTAGCCTTTGTCCCACATGCACCCAAATCTCCCTTTTCTTCCAAACCAAAAACTATAAATAGGGCTATACCCCCTCCCTCATTTCTAAGAATCCTCTCTTCTTCCTAGCACAAATTATAGCAATTTGATTAGGCTTTAGTTTGTATTTCATCTTCTTTCATTTGAGCTAAAAGCATTTAATCTTGTATTTCATAGCATTAACATAGAGTAAAAGGGAAGATCCATTGGCCTTAAAGCCATTAATGGGGAGATCTCTTTCTCTTAACACATAAACTAAATGCTTAGATCCTCTTAGGTTCATTATTTCAAGCTTTCAAAGAATAGAGATTAACTTCATTTTCTTAGTTTGCATGTTTGTTTCAAATTAATGTATGCAAAGAAGGAAACCTTGCTCATTTCTTATCACATGGTCCATTGATCATATTGTTAAAATCCTTTGGGGTTTCTTTAGAGATTCTTACCCCAAATCCATGGCTTTTACAACTTTTCATTGAACACATTTGGCACGCCGGTGGGACACTTATGTCCACCCTCCATTAATGGAGGTCTTTTAGGTTTTTCAAAGTTCATTTTCAAGTTTTTTGCTTAAATCACTTGTTATTTCCTCATTTTTGTTTCTAACCCTAGGTAAATGACCTTCATTTATATGCATTTTGTGGGTTTGATATAGAAATAGGATACTTTGACTAACAACTAACCTGTTTGCTCTTGAAAATTTGAAAATCCGTGTTTTTTGTAGGTTTTTCACAGGGTGCGCGTAGGTGTTAAACAAGGGCGTGCACACATTGAAACCCAGAGTACCCATCATATCGTGCATACTGTCGAAGGTCCCCATCATTTGCAAACTAAAAATTTACACGAGACACGCACACGTCTCGTCATCTCGGGGCGTGTATCGTCTCTCTGGACGCAGCGTAAATGCCCCGATTAAGTAAAAAATTAGAAATAATCTATATAGGGACGTGCACACATCTTCGATGTGTCTAAGGCACATAGTCATCTCTCTAGATGTGTAGGTGTAAATATCCAATTGTGTAAATTTTTTTACAGTTCTCTGTGTTAGGAAATAAGAGATAAAATATGCGGAATAATCCCTAGCAAGAATCGCAATATAGAAACTAATCCAAATTGTAGCGATCTGTAAAAATTGGGTTTTTATTAAAATTTTTGTAAGCAACACAAAGAGAGGTATGTGCGTGTGTTCACCCAATTTTGGCTACATCCACCAAGAATCATTGCGCGTAGCATTTTATTATGTCCACCGCTCTCTCAATAAATGATTTTGGAGCTATCTCAACACTAAGGTTTTGGGACTAAAATTCAAAAAATAGGGTTCATTTTCTTGAAACATTATCATATGCATAAGTTATAAGTGTTTTATTTTGTTTTTGCTTAGAAGTAGTTTTACAAAGTGTGTATCAAAACCATGCGGCAAAACCCGTCTTGGAGATAAACACCAATACAAAACAAATATGAGAAAAGCTTGTTTTATAAATGTCTTAGTGGAGTAAACAATTTCATGTGATTTTGCTCCAATTTTTCACGTTTAGGTATGTGTTCACTTCGTAACCCTTTGAGCATCCATGTCAATATCAAAGGCGCATCTCTCTTTATTGACAGCACCATGTTTACTTCTTTGAGTTTTATTAATTTGTTGATTATAGGCATACCCATTCAAAGTGGGGTGCGTAATCGATTGAGGAGCGTTGGTGTCGGTATAGGCGTGCAGGTGTCAAAAGGTGTGTACTTAAAAAAATTGAAAATTTTACGGATCTGCAAAAATTTTTCTAATCCATCATTGCAGGTTTTAAAAGGGACTAACAATTGAAAACAAGGTTCTTTCTTGAAACATTTCAGTTTGCATAGATTAAAGTGTTCTTTGTTTTTGACTTAGAGGTAGTTTTTGTAGAAGTGTGTATGCTCTCTCCTCACGTCTTCCAAGACGATCTTGGAGATCAAAAACACCAATACAAAACACATAAAGTTGTTCAAAAACACTTGTTTTATAAAGGTTGGAGTAAAACTTTCATGTGATTTCAGTGGAATTTTTCACGTTGTGTATGCTCTTCCTTTGCACCTTTTGGCGATCTTAGGAATCAAAAGCAAAGTGAAAAACTCTCTTTCTTAAAAACATCAACCTACAAATCGAGAAAATTACTGAAACTTGTTGTCTATAGGACCTAACGATTGTCAAAGAAAGGAGGAGCTAAGACAAAACACAAAACCTTCTAATACACGTGTTCTTGCAGGTTGCCAAACGGTGTGCTACTTAAAACCACATTAAGCTAAGAAAGATAAAAAACACACCATATTCAAAAAAACATTGTATTACAGGTTTTGGAAAAGGGTCCCTATCCGCTCAACTGGAACATAGCCCCTTTGGCATAATGCCTTAAGCTACAACAATGGGGGTGGTACTAGGAACCCTAAAGTAGTCCACCACTGTGTAACCTCGCGGATGAAACAGGAAGCGCTCGCTTACCCACATGACTAGTACGCCTTGTGAGTTAGAGTTGCAAGTTGTCCATATCGTGACCTTAGTAGAAGTACATGATGGATGCATTCATTCCCACTATACTTGAAAGGGGATAAAGCCGAGATACTCCCAAACTAGTCATTGTGACTTTTTGGGTAAATCACGCCTCGCTCTTAGACAATATTGTAACACCTAGTTGAGAGAACTTGTTAGGAAAGCCATTTTGTCAAGGAGCCCACTTTACTAGTCCTTGTTACGTCAAGCCATCACAAAGTGACAACTCATCTAGAATCTAAACCTTGTTTGTTGAAATAAGGCAAAGAACCCTTGTGAGTTGAATTAAGTGTCTTTTCATCACGGACCTAAGCTACGTCCCACTTTTTCTTAGTTTTGTTCTTGTCTTTGGACGAGGTGAAGCTCTACCCAAGTGTTGCTTAGCTTGTGTCCATATTTTGATCAGTACCCTTGCATTCTCATCACCCATTATTCGGGTGAGAAAGGTGCATACATCACGTGTTTTTATCAGAGATAGTGCTCGTCACTTTTTTGTCTATTTACGCCCATCCATGTTTGCGGCTAGGTTGTTAAACGTCTAAAGTGTGCGGGTACACTTTTCACATCATTGATAAAAGTCCTTCCATCTTGATTTCAAGATCATCTTCACCACTGTGTATTGGTTCATCTTTTTGTCTCTTCTTGAGTTAATAGTCTTGTTCGCATCTTAGACGTACAATCTGGTACTTACATCGTATTCTCATTTTTTCTAAGGAAACGATATAAGTCCCCTTATTGTGCGGTTACACTGCTCACATGATTAAAAACTCCTTGTTATACTTATTACTTGGTTTTACTCTTGACGTCATCTTAGTCTTCTTGAAGAGTGTTGATAACACTTTACATATATCATAATAAAGTTACCATGATACTAACACCTTGCTTGCTTGGTTAATGTATCACGGTGATGTTATTACGCTATATCTATTCACGACTTCCATTTTTCAGAAGGTTTGGCTTTCATCGGTATTCAAACTAGTTTTAAGTATACCTTGTCAAGGGACTGAAACATCACATCAGTGCTTAGACCTTGTTGGGGTTCTAACTTGGCTTACATATTGGTACATCTTTGTCACTATCTTAGGGTATAGGTTTAGAAATAACAAATTGAGTGTAGTCATAACATAAGATGTGCATATGAATGTTTCTTGGTAAAAACGATTGCATAAAATTACATCACGATACTATATGATATAATTCCAACATCCCCTTAAATGGCTTGCTAGAAAACCATACACTTAGGGGTTACACTAGCTACATAAAAGCGTCTACTAGTGATGCCTAAAATCATAAAAATGGCAGCCAAATCAAATGAGAAACACATGGGAGAAAACCCTTTCGACACATTCCCATTCAGTGGTCATAATTTAGGACCGCTCTTCTCTCAAGTCAAAGATACAGAGACGTTAATCGATCATAGTGGAGAAGAGTCGGACTCTTTGGGAACAACAAAGGTTAGACCTAAACAGATTTGATGAGCTCTTATATTATAACAAAGATCAAGTACTCGTGAGAGTCTTGGCATTAGGAGCTAAACTTCCACATGAGCATGAAGAAGAAACAAAGGTCATTGACCCTAACTTAGGAGAGTGAAGATTCATCTTAGACATAGATAATCCTTTCGATGTGGGATATGCATCCACTTCTAGGAAACATAAGGCCATTGTCGAAGGTGAAACATCACGTAAACCTCACTTTAAGGCTTCATGTAAAGTAAAAACTGAGTGGAAGGCCTCCCCTCCTCCGAAATTTGATGAAGAAGAGGATCCCCTGGTTGAGGAGGAGATCCTCCAAAAACAGATCTTGAAGTTGAGTCAGAAATTAGCAAACCTAGGCGCTTCAAAAAGAAACATAGGTAAAGACAAAGACAAAAACAAACTTAACGAGTTTCAATTTGATCCACATATAGACTATACCTTTAAAGCAACTTAGGCTCAAAGGTCAATATCACCTACTAAGGAGAAACTCATTCAGGATGAATTGAAATCTATGAAAGATACGCTCACAACATTACAACAGGGAAATGTAGGCCAAAACAAAAATACTTGTATGAAGAACTATGTCCTTACCCCTTCGATAAGGACATGCTACAACAACCTTTCCTGAAACATTTCACTATCCCCAAGTTTGATAAGTATAAGTGCAAAAGTGATCCTCGCGATCATATAAAAGACTTTTACATGGCTTGCCAAGAGGTCACGTATAGCGATAATTTCTGATACGACTTTTTCCTCACAGCCTAGGAGCCATGGGATTGGAATGGTTTTATAGCATACCTAAGGGCTCCATTACAACATGGCCCGTGCTAGAGAGAAATTTGTAAGACATTATTCCTATAATATGGAGAGTGACATCATGATGAATCGATCTATGTAACACAAAACAAAAACCCAATGAGACATTTGTAGGATTTTTACAACAATGGCATGGGTTAGCTAGTCATTTTCCTGTGCCTTACCCGAAAAATAGTTAGTGAGTATATTCATTCCTAACTTGAACCGGAAATAGCCTTTCACTTGCAAATGCATTGTGGCTCAAACTTTGAAGAAGTCATAGAGAAAGGTAGTCAAATTGAGAAAGCGCTTATTGCCAAGGGCACACTTAAACCGGTTATTAAAAACAAACATGAAGCCAAATCCATAGACAAACCTAAATTCTTCAATAAGAATAAACATGTTGTTGGTGATGGCATTATAGACTCCAAGAGAGTCCAAGCCGTATAGACAGGTCCACTCTTGAAACTTTCACAAGGGCCTCATCCCAAAGCGCCTACAAAACGTACATTCACATCTTTGATAGAATCCTTATCTACCATCCTAAAACAATTAGATGGTGCAAAGATGGTAGAATATCCAATGACAATAATGCCCTACCCGGAAGACGCTCCAAAACGGTTTGGTTCAAAGACAATGAATATTGCGACTTCCACCGTGTCAAAGGACACAAAATGGATAGATGTTTGAGATTACGCCATTATATCCAAGACCTTATAGAGGAAGGGAAGATTGTTGTAGAATCTCCCTGAGAGGCCGGTAGAAGTTCAAATGAAAAAATGGGTATTTACAAGGAACCTTTTCCTGACCATGCGGATAAAAAGAAAAAGAAAATAGATCAAGGGAAAACTTCTAATGACTATAGGATTGTTGCCTATGTGTACCCTACAAATGATAGTCCTTATGATTCCCTCATTGGATGTATTAACTCATCTAACAAACAGATTAACACCATTCGGATCTTAGAAAAGAGCTACACAATTGGACAAGACGTGCCCGCTTAATCATACCAAGATCTGTACCTACCCCTGAGGAAAGTCAATATAACTTGATAGAGCAATTAGAAAAAATGTCTACTAAGATATCTATCCTCGATCTCCTAAAGATCTCAATGCTCATAAAAACATATTGTTCAAAACTTTGCAAAATTCAAGGGTTTCCACATAAATAGATCCTACAAACCTTCAAGCCATGATTGCATGCTTAGACACCAACGATCAGATTACTTTTGATCATACTGCAATCCCGCATAATAACCCAGAGCATAACTTGCCATTATATCTCAAAGTGGTGGTTACCCGTCGCAAGATCAAAAGAGTACTTGTAGATGGGGGATCTAGTCTGAATATTTACACCTTGAAGTTGGTAAAGTAGTTGGGCTGGTCAGAAATAGAGCTAGGTGCTAAAACTATCACAATCATGGCATATGATAATGAAGAAAGAGAGTCAAGCAGGACTATAGTGGTCCCCATGGAGGTAGGACCAACATGTCATGACACAACGTTCCATGTCCTTGACTTGGACCTTCCATACAACATGCTCTTAGGATGCCCATGGATCCATGCCATGCAAGCTATTCCATCAACGTTTCATCAGTGCATCAAGTTATATCATGAAGGGTAGGTGGTTACCATTTTGGGTGACCAGAACCTTTCACACATTGTAGGGCTTTGCACATTTTTTCTCGTGTAGCTTATGAATGTCCTTCTGCGGATGTTGTTGTCCCTTTACAAATAGAGGCCATGAAGAACCGAGTAGATTCAGAATCTCTCACACCTTTCAATCAAGATTTTCCCTCATTGGTCAATCCATTTGCTTCATGGGAGGCCACATCAGCAAAATATGGCCCAAGTAGGCCATTCACTCTTGAGCAGGCTTTGTTGATATCAGACCTATCAGTATCCCCCAGGACAAGAGGTAAACCTTACTTTCAGTTCAAGAGCCCCACAAGCAATGTCCTAAGCCTTTGGAGAAATTTGTCCATAGTGGCCTCTTGTCTGAAGAGAAAATGTTAGAAGACCCTACCAGCAGAGTACCAGAAGGCACCATGGCTTCATGCAATCAAGCACCTCAGTATGTCAAAGGTCCTCGCATGATGTTTGTCATGGGCTATGATGGGTTTGGATGTGGCATTAATGCACAAGGCCGGTTGGAGCCTATCCCTATCCCTCATTTCAAAATTGATAAACATGGCCTTGGAATAAGGCCCCATGATGCTCTACCTTCTGAGAACAATGCTACTTCTTTTGAAAGTGAGGACGTTTCACCTCATTCCGATAGTGACGCAGATTCCCAATGTAGCCTTTACGAAGATCTTGCCTCCACGAACCTATTCCCAAATTCATGGTCCTTACCTTATCCGAATCCATCCCCCTAGATAAATATCCAATAGCCCTTATATATCCTGAGCTTATAGATTGGGATCAACAACTTCATGTGCCATTGGATTTCTTTGAAAATGATGAGGCATTCGCGGAGTTCATGGGACTCAAGGACTTTATTCCAACTGGAGACCACAAGAAAGGATTTAAGATTCAACTAGACACTTGTGCCTATTTTGGGGAGGAAGCGAGAGATGTGCGGATGGTTGAATAAAAAGGTTGTAACTAAAGGTATACCTACCTCTGAGAAACCAAGCAAGAAGGCTCAATGGAAATCCCATAGTGACAAACTCTTTGGTGAGCTCATAGAAAAACAAAATGAAGAGTCTAAAGATGAAGTGATTTATCCATTCAAAGATGATCATGAACTACCACAGAGGTCAATCTTACTCTTCCCCCTGATCCTACATGGATGGAAGATGCTTCTAAAATGCTTATTGAGGAAATAATCAACGTCAACATTGGCTCGGAGGAGCAACCTAGAATAGTCAAGTTGGGAGCTTCGCTCTCTAGCTCAGAACAAAAGACCTTTGCAGAACTCTTAAAAGAATACATGGACATATTCGCATGGACATATGTAGATATGTCGGGTTTAGACCCTGAGCTAGTTGTGCACAACCTCATTGTGCACCCAGAGGCCAAACCAATCAAACAAAAGTTAAGAAAGATGCATCCTAAAGTGGCGCTCTTGGTCAAAGAAGAATTAGAAAAGTTGTTAGTTGTTGATTTCATAAAACCTATTGACTATTCAGAATGGATCTCTAACATAGTCCCAATACAAAAAACCTGTTGGGATAAGGATCTACATGGATTTCCATGACATCAACAAAGCATGTCCTAAAGATGATTTTCCCCTACCTAACATCGACATGATAGTCGATTCAACAGCTGGCTATGAAATGTTGTCCTTGATGGATGGTTTTTTAGGTTATAACCAGATACGAATTGTAGAGGAAGATCAACATAAGACAACATTCATCACCCCTTGGGGAACATTCTACTACAAAGTCATGCCCTTTGGGCTTAAAAATGTTAGGGCTACTTATTAAGGGCCATGATGGTTATCTTCCATGATATGATAAGTGACATCATGGAGGATTATGTCGATGATATCCTAGAAAAATCCAAGAGTAGAAAAGAACACCCTGAAGTGTTGAGGTGTATCTTTTAGCATCTAAGAGACTATAAGGTTCACCTGAACCCTAAGAAATGTGTCTTCGGTGTCTTATCAGGAAAGCTCCTAGGGTTCATTGTCTCACAAAGAGGGATTGAAGTGGATCCTGCAAAGGTTACGGCTATCACAAAAATGCCACCACCTACCACTCTCAAGTAGCTAAGGAGTCTACAAGGAAAGATTCAGGCAATCCGTCACTTTATCTCACAACTTGTGGATAAGTGCCACCCCTTTACTCATTTGCTCAAGAAAGATGTCACATTCAATTGGGGACTGATTGTCAAAAATCCTTTGCGTTACTCAAACAGTACTTGTCCAACCCACTTGTACTAATGCCACCTACCCCTGGTGAACCTCTCCTCTTATACATTTCCGCTACCTAGTTTGCCATTGGTGCATTACTTGCCCAATATGACTTAGCCCATAAAGAGAGAGTTTACTATCTTAGCCACACCTTGATCGCATACGAGCTAAATTATCCCCAAATAGAAAAGGCCTACTTGGCGGTTGTATTCACATTTCAAAAGCTTCGCCATTATCTCTGAATAATAAGACCAAGCTCATATCCAAAGTCGACCCTCTCAAGTACCTTTTATCCAAACCTGCCCTCACAGGCCGAATGGCTAATTAGATCATTCTCTTGAGTGAGTTTGACATTGATTTTGTAAATCGAAGTCTTTAAAAGGAAAATTGTTGGCTGATCAGTTGGAAAAAGCTCCTCTCCTAGGGATGGAACCTTTGTGCTTAGATTTACCAGATGCATCCATCATGTATATTGAAGAGTCCATAGAATGGCAAGTTCATTTTGATGGATCTTTTACCTTCCATGGATCTGGAGCAGGAGTGGTCCTCATCACTCCAAATGGCGATGTCATACCACGAGCATTCTGGTTGGGATTCCCATGTACAAATAACATTATAGAGTATGAAGCACTCATCGCCGGCCTCAAGCTAGCTATTACATGGAATATCAGACAACTACGAGTCATTGGGGACTCTCAACTTATCATAAAATAGGTTAATGATGAGTATAAGGTTAAAGATGAGAAGCTTATTCCATATAAGAAGATGGTTGAAACTTTGAAGGAATATTTCACACAAGTCATATTTGAACAAAAACCAAGGTCGCATAATAGATCCATGGATGCTATGGCTACTATTGGGTCTCTCTTACGCATAGCACTTGAAGAAAGAAAAATGCCTTTCTTCGTGGAACATCTACAAGTACCTGCATATGATATGCCGGAGTCATGTTTGTCATGTGAAGTTGTTGGTCCTTTATCCCCTTAGTATGACCCTATCTTCCAATACCTACAAGATGGCACCTTTCCCCCTGACATCACCCATTCTGAAAAGAAAGCCCTTATTCGCCATATAGCCGTTATACCCTCCTAGGAGGTACCCTTTATCATCGTGGCTATGATGGGAATCTGCTTCGTTGTTTGGATGTCACTGATTCTATCCACGCAATTAAGGAAGTACATAGTGGTATTTGTGGAGCACATACTAGTGGCATGGTCTTAGCTAAGAAGCTATTGAGAGTAGGCTATTATTGGCCTACCATGGAATCCGATTGTTGCAACTTTGTAAAGAAGTGTGAACTATGCTAGAAGTATGGGAATTTAATACATGCGCGATGCAAGCCTTATAACCTATTGCAACACCTTGGCCATTCTCTAAATGGGGCTGGATCTCATAGGGAAGCTCCATCCTTCTTCATCAGATGGTCATACTCATATCATCACCGCCACCGAATACTTTACCAAATGGGTAGAGGTTGTTCCTCTTACCTATGTCACCGGTGCATAGATTTCAAAATTCATCATGAACCATCTCATATGCCGTTATGGGATCCCCTCGCCATTGTCACTGATAATGGTAAATCTTTCAAAAATAAAATGGTTAAAACATTGTGTCAATGCTTCCATATCCAACTTAAGTGGTCTACCCCTTATTACCCTCAAGGTAATGGACAGGTGGAAGCCACCAATAAAACCCTTGTGTGGATTATGGAGAAAATGGTCAGTAAAACCGGCCGTAATTGGCATCTGCAGATACATCCCGCCCTCTGGGCCTATCGTACTTCCATCCGCACTCCTACTGGTGTGACCCCTATTCACTTGTCTATGGCATTGAAGCCATCATACCTCTAGAAGTGGAGCTTCCCTCCCTGAGAATATCTCTCAGAGACTATCTTGATAAAGATGAAGACTACAGAGTTGCTCACTAGCAGAGTTAGAACTATTAGATGAAAGGCGTATCAGAGCATTCAATCACCTAAAAGTTTATTAAGAACAGAGTGTCCAGAGGATATAATAAATGCATCATTCATCGGGAATTTGATGTAGGGGATCTAGTTCTCAAAGAAAATAGAAGAACACTGTTAAAGACAGAGAAAAGAAAGGAAAGTTCGAGGCTAACTGGTTAGGTCCTTATGTTGTAATTGTAAAATATGGATCAGGGGCCTACAAACTTGCATATTCAGATGGTGAAGAGCTTCGGAACCCATGAACGCATGCACTTAAAGCGGTTCTACGCTTAGGCATGACAAGAATATCAAATAAAACTAAAAATTGGAAAACAAAGAAAAAACAAGCAAAAAAATGGAAAAATGAGAAAATAGTAAAGAAAAAGTAGGTCATCCTCGTGTGAAAACCACACAATTATGGTGCAGGGGGTAGGTCTTTGAGTGAAAACCAATTTTTGGCGCTCAAGGAGTATTTTCGATGGACACAAGTTACTCTTACGGAAGGGTGGGTAATCGTTACCACTTCTTTAGATACGACTTTCTCTACTAGGTCTAGGAACCCTACTAGGATCACCTTTGCCTTGCCATGATCTGGTTTGTTTGCTCTTATATCTGCATGAAGGACATTACCTTTGTATATGCCTATCTAACGTTGAGCATGAAAATCCCATTGCCATCTTCCTACACATACGCACGTGGCATTCTGCCCTTTGTATATTCCCACATCACGCTGGGGGCATCCACACTTCATCGTTCTTGTACATTGCTTTCAAAACATGACCTTGGAAAATACAAAAACATGTAGAAAACAATATGCAAAAAAATCTAAACATTTGGAAAAATCCCCTTTCCAGGGATAAAGCTACATTCATCTCACAACACTATCTTTGGGAAATCTAGACAAAATAGTGACAAACGTAGCACGAAAACTTATCTCCTTAGATAAACCCAAAAACATTAGAAAATATGTCAATGTTGTCCCGCAAAAACAAAGTAGTGCTTTAATTACTTTTAGTTGTTGGTTTGTATAGTTTTGGTGTACTTAATCGTTAAATTGTTAGTTCTTTAAAATGGATCATTTGCTTATCAAAATTGAATCTTGTTTGATTTAAGTTGAGCATTGCATTACATACATTTGAAAACTATCATGCTTATAAAAAATTGTTGTAGGTTTCTTTGTTTGTTAGTGTGCTTCCTTTTAGGGTTCATTTTTTTGCTTACTTAGATTAGGTCTCATTTTATCTCTTGTTAGAGGTTTGTGCATGTGTTTTTTTAAGTAGTAGTATGTGTATATTTGTTTAGTTTTGTTAACTTTTGCTTGTGTGTTTTTACACAGTTGTTTGTTATCACATCTATCATCTATCATCTCATCACATTTATAACATCATTCACTACATCATATATCAAGAAACAGCTAAGTATACATCATACATGAATGCTAAGCTAATCATCACATACCGTATCATCAAATGGGGGCAAGAGGGTTGCGCATAATCACTAATCTATCCCCCCCACACCAATATCATCTAGTATCATCCCGTCCATATACATCTACGGTAACACATGAGAAATGTATTTGATATCATCTAAGGATCTATCATCTAACATCCACAGCACATGTATACATCAAACATCAAGATAACATACATGTAAGTACAAAATCAAACAACATCATAACACATCCATAAGTGCTGAATCAAAACAAACAACATGTGATAAGATTCAACATAGAGTAATTTCTGATAAAGGGTATTTTACATCATAGAATTATGCCCACTCGTGTCACATGCATCAGGAAACAAAACAATAAAGTACATCATCTCATAAACATGTGTATTTGAGCCCAAAAAGTAATCCTCTATATACATGTGTGTCATATACATCTATGTCAATGAAATGGATATACATCGGTACTCTATATCAAAAATGCCTTCAATTGAGGCATACAAAGATGATACATCAAAAATGTCCACATATCTATACAAGTATAAAATGTCCAGTCAGTGATCAAAATAATACATCATCGATACAATATGCCATCAAAAAGGGGCATGCAAAAAAGAATCGGGCCTTCATCACGAGGCATCATCACAATGAATAAATATACAAAGATATACAAAAATCAGCCTTCATCAGAGGCATGTATAAAGAATATTTGTACAAGAAGAAAATGGAGCTCAACCATAGCTCTCGCCCTCACCGGGCTCCCAAGTCTATCACTTGGTCGATGGAACAATGGTGGCTAGGGAGGACCTACGCTAGATGGACCACCAGGCTGACTAGATGGTCCCCTTTCAGCCGGCTACTCTATGGCATGGGCTGCCTAACTGATCTCGACAAGTGGCCTGATCTATGTGACCTGGACCCTATCGTGCTCATCCCCTTGACATCGAGGAGTACCACTCGCTACTCTGGGGGAACTACCCTAAAGTAGGTAGTCCTGTAGAATAATGCCTCACCACCGAGCCTCGTGGCATCACGATCAAGTCAGATCATCTCCTGAAGTGAGGGTTTCGAAGGGCAACATCTCGCTCACCTATAACTCTGCCTAAATCAGCCTCGACCTATCTCGAAGAGGTAGCCTCTCGATCCCGCTCTCTGTAGTAATAGTCTACACCTCGCTCGGGCCTCATCCCTCTATGCTAGGAGAGCATGTGACCATCTATATACATGGTCCCTCTGGGCCACAACCATCCGTACTTGAGTCTAGGATTGGTGTAGGAGGCTCAATATCTGAGCCCCCTATGTGGCCATCTCTCAGCACCCGACTCGCCATCTCGCAACACTATCTATCATGCGCACCGAAGTGGCTGTGCCCGGGCTTGATCTCTCTCTCTTTATCAAAATATGTATCGTGTGCCGAGCCTCGGTCTCGCTCTAATGTGAGGGCCTATACCTGGGTCCTCGTTGTATCTCTCTCGCCAGCCACCTATAACTAGACAACGATGGCTGATGGCTGCCTAGCTGAATCGCTGCCAAGAGTAGCTTGTTTTGCCCACCTATCGTTGCTACTCTCTGGGGTATCAAAAGGTGGCCCCTGTGCTAGTAGTACCTACTGAAGAGGGGTATAAATCCCCACTGGAATGCCCACTGGGGGAAACTCTATGTCCACGACCCTATATATCTATCTCGGCTTGGGCTTGGGGCCCTGTCTCGTGGCTGCTGTGGAAGGGGACCCTGTCCCCTACCTCTGACATGTTGGGCACATCGGGCCCACCCTCATCATCATCATCATCACTATCATCTCCGCCCTCGCCACCGCTAGGAGGCCCCCCATTGGAGGAGGCCTCAAAGATGACATCGTATGCCACTGGGAATGCTCAAATGGCACGAGAGCACACTGTGGTACCATGGCCCATACTCTAATGTAGTGCCTAGATCTCTGATCTATCTAAGCGACACCCAAATAGCAGGTGCCACCTATCAAAAGCTAGCCAGTGCTCTGTCGTGAGCAATCTATGGACCCATATCAAAGTGCTCTCTAGCTCTGCGAGCGTACCATCTATCTGGCCCAAGAACATCCTAGGTAAGGCCAAACCCACATTGACATCGATCCACTCTGTATAACTCCACATATAGTTGTGGCTACCCAAAATAAAATGCTCAAAATGAGCTCTAGACCATCCTCTATGGCCACTGAAAATGTCTGTAAGGTCTCCAGGCAATGGAAGCCTGGAGTAGCTCATCTAGCTCATGCCTGTAATGGTATGTAACCCCCATGAAGGGTCACACATCATCCCCTACTTGGGACCCAACCCATAGTAGAAGGCTCGTCGGGAGCCCGACCTCTCAGCACACCTAGGGGTGACCAATAGCAATGTGGTCCCATGCCCAAATCTGTAATAAATGAGCAGGTCCTACCATCTTCTAACGGTAGTAGGTGATCAGATGGAGATCCCAATACAAATGTGCTAAAATGCACTGACCCCAATAGTAAGTCTGTCCCTCCACCAAACCCAAAATCACTCCTAGGAGTCCCAACGGAAATGAAGCACCAGTCTTGTCAGGGAGTAGAACTCCACTGACAAGAGCCATCATGTAGACCACTACGTGGTCTAGCTCTAGATCCTCTATGCATCTAGATAGTCTGATAGACATCCCGCGCCGTGGTATGGTGGGAACACCGAACAAATGTGTGATGTGACGCTGAATGTCACTCAGTGGCTCATCATCTTGATAAGCTATCCCTGGATCGGGACCCACATGATGCGCCATACATCCTCTAATGTAATAGTCATCTCCCGGTCGGGAGGCGAAAGCACTGGCTCTCGCTGTGCCACCGCTCTGCTATGGCCATCAAGAGGCCGTGATCTAAGGTAATCTGGGGCATCTCGGCCACATAGATAGTCCCATCACATGTAAAAGGCTCACCAAGGTCGCTCTATCCTCATCATCGAACTGCGCCTCTATCACAAAGCCAAGCGGCCAGTAGCGCTCACAAGTCTGGAGAACAGGTAACATACGCTACAAAATCAACGCAAGTGTTAGACGTCTAACATTTCTATAATATTTTTCTAAGGAAAAATAAAGCTTTTAACACATCTAATTTACTAACTATTCTTTTCTTCTAAAAGTAATCTCACCTTTTTCTTCTATAACTTGGCTATTTTCTAGCCAGTTGTCTTTTTCTCGCATGCTTCTAGCGCATACGCACCTCCTTCGCACCTGAGCCTAACCAAACGCATACGCGCCCCTGGGGATGCATACGCGCACTAACTTTCTCCTCTCCTTTTTTTGGTGTGGCCATAGACGATACGCGCCCTCCATGATGCCTACATGCTTGCTTTCGATGCACACACGTG
Organism: Taxus wallichiana var. yunnanensis; assembly: GCA_018340775.1. NCBI lineage: Eukaryota > Viridiplantae > Streptophyta > Pinopsida > Cupressales > Taxaceae > Taxus > Taxus wallichiana. Next base: position 828,973,636 of record CM031240.1, read on the forward strand.
CGCGTGTCCATCCTGACCCAACCAACGCTTACGTGCCCCTTTTTGTCTTTTCTATGGGTACGCGTGTGTGCACCCATCTTTCCCAATGGATACGCGTACGCACGCATACCGCTTCTCATCAAACAGGCGCGTACGCATCCCTATCCCCCCGTGAATGGATGGATGCACGTGTGCATCCATGTCATTTGACACATGCACATGCGCATGTGCGTACCCATCAATCCGATGCATACGCCTACGCGCATGCATCAAAATTCCTCCTACCTACCCTAAAAACCCTAAAAAGTGTAATTAATGTGTAATTAATGGGGGTTAGGGCACTCATGAATGGTCCATCCGCCGGGTCCCGCATGTACTCCCGGATGCGATCCGCACGCCTTGTCCTCCCTCGAGTATGCTCACCATCTCACTCCAGGGCTCTCATTTCACTCGCGGTAAAGATTTAGAGGCTCTGGTCGAAATGAATTAGTCGTGATTGTTTTACCGACCCCGGGTGAGTATATTAACCCATCGTGATGCCCCTAGGGCATGTTTTCTCCGCCGTGATCATTCTAACCTTCTTCTATCCGTTGTGATAATTATTTTTATATTAAAATAATTATTTTTACTAATTTTCACACATGGGGCACTTCGTGCCATCCAACGGTCCCTTCTTCGTCGCACTGAGATAATTTACGAACCTTTCAGGTGCCTTTTCCCACCTTTTTCCTCTATTTTTCATCCCCGTCGTGATGATTATTTACTAATTTATTTTAAATAATTTATTTTCGACTCATCTTTCTTCTTGTGGGCACATATTCTGAGCCTTTTGACAGCTTTGCCTTCCCACTACCACCTACGCGTGTATTTTTGGAAGATCTTTGATCTTTTAAAATTCTTCTGACCGATCAAAAACCTAGAAAATGAAAAAAATCCAAAAATATTTTTAAAAAACCACAAAAATTGGAAAATAACAAAGTGGCTTAAAATTGATTAAACCAATCATCTATGGCTGAAATTGTGTCTATTGCATGGCACTCATCCCAGATCTTGCTGACATTCTCAAATCGTTTGAAACAATGACTCGCGCATCACCAAAATCTTCAATCACCTAAACAAGCTATGTTGTTTACTTCGTTTATACACTGGGGCACTATCAATTGCTGGTATTGTTTTTTTCATCGTGCACATTGCTTTTTCATAGGACGGAAGTGTCCTCCATCTTCCCCTTACATAATACACCTTGCTTGGGGCATCATTCTTCACCCTATTCATTTATCAAAACATTTGGGACTTCATCTCGATAACAAAATATTTGTGCAACTATCTTGAATTGTTGGTTTAAGTGTGTGTGATTGTACTTATTTCCTGTTAGGTGATTCGGTTTATTTCTCGTATTGCATTGCATTCGTGTATGTTGCATGGAGTTGGTTGTTTTGGCAAAGGACGGTTGTTTGTATCTTGGCTTTTAATGTCATTTTACGCTTCCATCGCATGCTCACATTTTAATAAGGACCCATGAGGAGGATTCTAAGCATTATGATGATTAAAATATTGTTAGCAATTGATTTGTGGATAGCTCAATATCCCTTTTCTTCTAGTTTCTCGTCTTCTCTGAACACTTTTCTCTCTATTTGTTTCTTTTTCGATCGTTGATCGAAGTTTCTTCATCACCCCATCGACACTCGAGGGGGCATTCGTCATCCTTCACCCTATTAATTTTTCTTCTACCCCTTCAATTTTTTTCTACTTGCTTGTGTTTGTCTACTTTCTTTGAAGTGACGTCGCTTACGTCACCTCAAAGAGGGGCAAATGTAGACACCTGTAGTTTGCTCAATACACTATTATTTCTAATGGTGCACTAACGCTTCTTCCTTTTGCAAATTGATGGCACACCGCCAGTTAGGCCTATCTAACTCCCTTCCTACAACACCCTTTTGGTCATTTTTCCTCTTATAAACCATTTAAACAGGCAGTTATAGCCTCGTTCTAACTACATTAGCTTCTTATTCTCTTCTAGCTTGCTTCTATTAGCTCCCCGGAAGATCAATCCACTTCGTTGGATTGATTAAGCCCTTTAGAACCCTTCCAGAACCCTAATTACTCTCTAAGAGAGATTAATTAGTCTAACCTAGGTTAATTACCCTCTAACATAGTCAAATCACACTTTGACTTGCTAAAGTGCTTTTTGGACTTTAGCCTTTGTCCCACATGCACCCAAATCTCCTTTTCTTCCAAACCAAAAACTATAAATAGGGTATACCCCCTCCCTCATTTCCTAAGAATCCTCTCTTCTTCCTAGCACAAATTATAGCAATTTGATTAGGCTTTAGTTTGTATTTCATCTTCTTTCATTTGAGCTAAAAGCATTTAATCTTGTATTTCATAGCATTAACATAGAGTAAAAGGGAAGATCCATTGGCCTTGAAGCCATTAATGGGGAGATCTTTTCTCTTAACACATAAATCGAATGCTTAGATCCTCTTAGGTTCATTATTTCAAGCTTTCAAAGAATAGAGATTAACTTCTTTTGCTTAGTTTGCATGTTTATTTCAAATTAATGTATGCAAAGAAGGAAACCTTGCTCATTTCTTATCACATGGTCCATTGATCAGATTGTTAAAAGCCTTTGGGGTTTATTTAGAGATTCTTACCCCAAATCCATAGCTTTTACAACTTTTCATCAATATAATTAAAATACGTCAAATCGACACTAATGAGACAAAAACATTTCCACAACAATGTTTCATATGTTATAAAATACAATTAAATTCTTTCCAAGCTCACTTAGAAAAAAATAATAATTTATTAATGAAGTTTTAAAATATAATTAAATTTTAATAAACCGTATAATAATAGCTAATTTAATTTTCTAACATGCCCTATATTTGTACGAAATAAAAAGTAAAGGAAAACTTTATTTCGCTATTGAAGTTATTCATTATGGAGTTGGGGTTTGTTGGCAAGTGGTCGTGTTTTCCAAGTAAGTCACTTTTCTTTTTCTAATAATATTTTTCAGATAGACACATGCCTTTGGTAAGAGTTTCCCTCATGAATTTTAGTGTACCAAAAAAACTTAGGAGAGAAGGGCAACACTTCCCAATACTTGAACATTATTTTGCATTTGAAATATCCAATACTTGATAGAATAAAAACCAAAATTTTGATTGTTGAAGTTTAAAAATTGTTTATTTATAAACCATTTGTGAATGGGGTCAACATCTCACTATTATTTAGTGCACAATAAATATTAATTGGTACTTTCATTTTCTACAATAAAGGACTCATTTGTTCAAAATATAAGTACATCATATCAATTGACAAACCCATCATATCTATTTAATGGGTTGAGTATTTCACTATCCAATACATCTCTTTCCATATTCCAACATTGTTTGTTCAACCACCAGATTTTTCATATCCAAATTTTAATGCATACCGCACAATAAAACCATACCATCTTGTCAAGATTCAAATTCATCCATTAAAAAACCAAAAATGTAAACATGAAGGTAAAAAATAAATGTGAATATCAAATCAAATAACTACAATACAAGATCATCTCAAAATCAATTTCAACCTTTGATTAAAAAGACCCTCCACCTTGATCCATGTCTTCCATTTTGATTGGATACTTATTCTTTATGTTGGTAATATATATTCACTTGTTTTCTTGGATTTGGTTATTGGTGCATGGTTACTGTTGATTTTATATCAAGAGAATACTTCTATTAAGTTCTGAAAGGTGCATGATTGAATCAAAAATTGCAGGTTAGTTTTCACATCTATTGCTTATAATTTCAAATTTCCTTTTACATACAACAATTGTCGCATATTCTCCTTAAATGTAACATTTGTAGTCTACATATTCTCATTGAAAAGCTACCTGGTGCAGTGATTTGATGTAAATTATTGTTATCTTTTAAAGCTCAGATTGATTACGTTAGTTTTTAAAGCTCAGTTCAATTCAGATTGAAACCTGAAAATCATGAATTCTGTGTATTTTATAAAGATTAAAAGCTTCCATGGTGTGCTGATTTTTTATGAATTATTGTTAGCTTTAAAAGCTTGGAATGATTAGATTGGATGCTCTCATGGTGTGGTGACTTAATTGTTATTTTGATATTAATGTTGTGCACAACATCTCAAATGATCCCTGAAATCTCCATTTGGGCAGACTGTAATTACTCTCTTATTTTTCTCAGCCTTCCTAACTTTCTTCTCAAGTCCAGTAAATGAATTATTTGATCCCCATTGTCATCCTGCACAATGTTGCTTCTCTGCAAAAGTTGCCATGAAATACATGCATCATAGTCCTCCCTCACTTCCTCAATGGCAAATTGCTTATCATTCTTATCAACCCAATACTATACCATGAAAAACAGTTCACCATGAATATCAAAATAAATTTGAACAATCTATTCCCTGCCATGCTCATGAAAACAACTTTGTTTCTTAAGAAACAAAGTCATGTGAACACTTCCCAATACTTAAAACAATTTTTTTTTGCAATGGAAATATCAATAAAGTGATGGAATGCAAGCCATAATTTTGCATAGAAAGAAGACTAGAAAACTGTGTGAACAGTTTTGGTGTGTTGGTGTATGAGCATTAATTGGGTTCTTATCTACAATGCACGTCAAACTCCACCAAGACAAATATCATTTCCCTCTTTTATTTAGCTATTAATGCTCAACTAGCATCATGTTACGTGAACCACTTTGGGTCTCCACCAGTAGGGGAGAAGGGCCAGTATGCGAACATCCCAAGTTCACGGGTCCATTGGACCAAATCCTTGCCACATATGATTGCTAATTTTACAGATAGTTATAAATAAACATTTTTTATTTTATATCTTTAATTTGGAATCATATTTTAATATTATTTGCTTCCACTTGATCGATCAAAATGAATATCTAAAAAAAACTCATTTACTGGTGGAGACCCAAAGTGGTTCACGAAACACAATGCTAGTTGAACATTAAAAGCTAAATAAAAGAGGGAAATGAAATTTGTCCTCGTGGATTTTGACATGCATTGCAGATAAGACCCCAATTAATGCTCACACACCAACACACCAGATTCGATGGAAGCAAATAATATTAAAATATGTTTCCAAACTAAAGATATAAGATAAAGAAATGTTTATTTATAGGTAGCTCATTTCTTGTTAAACCCGTTGGTGTTCGCATAAATTACTCCCATACATTGATTTTCAAGGAATTGCAACATTTTCGACCATAAATGGACCCGTAAACATTCATTATAAAAACATTCAATTTACCATAAAAAATCATAATGACACTTCTCTATTTAAAAACAGAAAATTTTGAAAATGCAATTTTCAAATTTCTATGATTCAAATGCAAAATTTACGGTACATAAATTCTATGACCCTTTATGCACCCACTTTTTAGAGGCATAAAACAACACACATCAAAAAGTCTTACAATGTAGTGATTATGTTCAAGTGAAACATTGTACTCATCTCACTTTAATGAATGTAGTACTTCAGCAAAACGCACCCTCCTTCAAAGTTAACAACTCATCTTTAGAAGTGTTTATATATATAATCAACAAACCAACTTATGAATTTCGTCTTTATCAAATAATAAGAAATTAATAAAACATGTATTAATTGATCATTAATGGTCTCTAAAGGGGTAATCACAAGTTTTGCTACAATTTTATAATTCATATTGTCATGTATAAGCTTGTTAAAATTATCACATGTTGTTATCGATGTTGTAATTAACCCTTTGCCCATTGTAGATGTTCTTATTGATATATTAATACATTTCTTATTAATTTTATATTGTTTAATACCACAACATTTTGAGAAGATGAAGAGAAAGAGGATTTTAAACGAGGACAACGTATGCCCAAAAAATGAGGTGTACAATTTGAAATTGAAACATCTAACCATGAAATAGATCAACAAGATGCTACAACAATAAATGAAGAGGATGGTGCAACAACAAATCAAGGAGATACAATCACAACTATAGATCATCAACCAGAACCTGTTGGACGTCAAGTAAATGGGCATGAAATAGAGGAAATTGTGGTTGTTAGAGGCAACACTTCAACCAAGAAGGTTAGAATTTTGTCTAATTGGTCAAAAGAAGATATGTTAAAGGCCATAGATGATATTGAATTCAACAATTATTCAATTAGAATTGTTGCTTTGAAATACAATTTACCTCCTACATCTGTTCATTATTGGTTGAGTGGTCTAACCCATACGAAAATGAAGGGCCCCGCACTGTTTTTGTCGAAGGAGAGGAGAAAGAGATAGTTGAATGGTGTAAAACAAATGAAAGATCTGGGGTATGGAGTGGGAATTATGCAACTAAGGGCATGTGTTGCACAAATTTGTGAAATTAGAGAGACTCCATTTCAAGAAGGATTACTATGGAAAATCTTGGTGAGAAGGATTTAGAAAAAGACACTGCACATAGTCCTATGGACTACTCAAGGTCTAGAAAGAGATCGTGCAATAGGTTTATGTCCAGAGGTGGTTAGCAAGTTTTATGAAAAACTAGCTAACATTTATATCAATTCCTATGGTGCAGGAAAAATATGGAATTGTGATGAGACATGAATCCAAGCAGGGAAAAATTGTGGCATGAGGGTGCTTGCCACCAAGGGTTGTAAGAATGTTCCCAAAATCATTCTTCATTTGAGAATGGATGACAATTCTATGTTGTGTAAATGCTGCAGGGAAATGTATCCCTAACTTTTACTTATTTAAAAGTCAAAAAGTTTCACAAAATTACATCAAGGGATGTTTCGGGTGCTTCCATGGTACTAGTTTTCAACCAAGTGCTTGGATGACTAGAGACTCTTCATAAGTTAGTTGTATCATTTTAGTAAGTCTGCACCTGGAGGTGTGTGCCTTAAAAATAGGCATTTACTTATTTTTGATGGTCATGGAACCCATGTGGCATTGTCAACTATAGAAGAGGCCATGCGATTGGGGATTGATTTATTGACATTCAAGCTAGCACATACTACACATAGGTTGTAACCACAAGATGTTAGTGTCTTATGGGTCGCTTTGTGTTTTTATTGCCGTAAAGTTCTGTATTGTGTCAAGATATTCCCAAAGAGCCATATTAGCCATTTTCACCAAATACCCAGATGCCCAAAATTGTTATATTTGTCGTCGGGATTTTCTCATGGAAATTTGTATTTAATTATTTTGAGCCCCGTTTGAGGCAATTTGTGCTCCGATTTAACTCGTTGTGATCGTGACATATATCATTATTCCCATATACCAAGAGGGTTTTAACCAGAATGAATCCTGGGCTTTATTTGTGACTTTTCGCAATTTTTTGTGTTTTTTGTGTTTTTCCCGCTTTCTTTTTTCGTGAAATTTCTCTCGGATCAATTCCTTTGCGGTTTGGCCCGATTCTTGGCCTGGAGTATTCGGAGATCACATACGCACGTTGTGCGTAAGGAATTCGCCATCTGAGGTCCGGGTTCTCTCGGGAAAAGACGAAGTCGTGCACCAAAAAGCCTCTTCTGGGCTGGCCGCATTTTTGGAAAAAGAGGGTTTGAAGTGGATCATGGGATTTTTGGAAGCAAGCAGCAGGTGGAATTTTTCACCTTCCTAACAGGTACTTTTTTCCCATGGAAGCAACGCCACTTAAGTCACAATGGGAAAATTAGAGGCAAAGAGCAAAGGGAATTTCTTACCCGCCTGCAGGTAAAAATTCTATGTGGAATAAAAGAAAATCACTTAAGTGAATCATGGATTTTATTGTCGCCTGGCAGGTAAATAATCCCATTATGAAAGTCAAACGACTTAAGTGAATCATGGGATTTTCGTGGCTGCCTCACAGGTAAATAATCCCATTGTCATGTGACTTTTAAAAATAGAAATTCTTTATTCCAAAAAGTGTGACCCACCTTGGGTGAATAATAATGCATTAAATAAATATTTGTTAATATTTATTCACCCAATTTTGGCGCCCAGGCTTGTGGAAAAGTCAACAAAGGTAAATGGACAAAAGGAGGTTAAAAATAGACTGTTCTAAAATTAAATAAATAATATTTATTTAATGCAGCCCCTTTATGTCAAAAAGTGTGCCCATTTGGGAGAGAAATAATATTTTTTAAAGTATTAAATGATTAAATTAATTCCTATTTTCAGTGGCTAAGGTCAAAGCATACTGTGAGGCTTGAGTTAAGTGGAAGCAGAAGTCTAAAATTAAATAAATTTAATTTATTTAATGGCAGCCATAAGCATGCACAAAATAGCACCCCATTTCAAGAGTGAAGCTTATTAATTAATTAATTAATTGCCAGTAATAGGAAAGACATTAATTAATTATAGAATCATAAGGATTATATAAGCAGGGGCTGCCATAAGGATGAATTAATTAATTCACAGGCAGAGAAGTGCAGCCCAGAGGAAAAGTGTGCCCCATTTGAAGAGGATTTTTGCTCAAAAGAAGGTGAAATTAATGCTAAAAGCTTCCAATTTTGGCGCATAGGTTGAAGGAGGTTGATTTGTGTCTGGATAATTGTTTGCATAAGTGATACAGGTGCTCAGTGAAGTTGGTAAAATTCATGCTTGCTTTGCATGCAAATAAAACATCAAATTTTGGGGCAAGCAGGCTTGAATTATGCAGATTTTTATGATTAAAATCCACTGTTCATGTTCCGGTTGCCATCTTTGTCTGAATTAATTGCAGGAATTCATTAGGTGTGCTTTTATAAAGAAAAGGAGCTTAAATCAATGTCCAATACATTGAATATATCCTCCGAAATCAAGAATTATCCAGATCTCGCACTAATTTTGAAGAATTCTACGAATAAAGAGAAAAAGAATTGTTCGACATAAAGATTGCTCCAACCATGGCAAAGCGGGATGAAAAAAAAGAAAGATCAGCATCACTTCTAAATCATGAACACATGCATAGCTTCTAGATTTGTCAACATCAAGAGGCCCAGATCCAGATCCAGATCTCATAATTGCAAAAGCTTCCGGCACAAAGGCTTCATCCTCTTGTTTCGAATGCAGCCCGTGAAGAAGTCAGTGCGTGGAAAATTCCTTCCAGGATCTTGTGCATGTGCTTCCAATCTTCCAATTGAAGCCTTCATTGAAGTTGCATTCACCCGAGTGTTTTTCAAAATTTTTAATTGCTCATATGCAATTAAAAATAAAAATGATGAGTTATTTACGGCAAACATCAGACCGATGCATGTACGGAGAAGAACCGCAAAAGCTTCAAGGATAAAAGGAAGACAAGGCAAAGGCAACACCCCGCAAAGCAAAACTTCACAGATCCACTAGCTTGTTTCCGCATCCAGATCCACCTTTTCCAGATCTTGCTTCATCCACTTGCTTCAATCATCAACTCAGCTCCCAGATCCAGCTTTGGTGAGAATCAAAGGCAAAAGAATCATGCATGTAATATGAAAAAGGACAAGACTGCAGCTTTCCTCTTTCTTCTTTTTCTCTTATTTCCTCCGACAAAGTAATTGAGCGATCAATTAAATTATACAACTTAAGTGATTGGTTTAAAAGCCATTACTTGAAGAAGTCAACTACTTGGAGATAGGTGGTAGACGTGCAAAATAGAAGGTTCTATTTTCAGTTGCAAATCATGCATGTCATGCAAAGAGGAATTCCAGGAGGGAGATTGCCAATTGTTTCCTTTCCGACTTCCACATGTGCCAATTCAACTAAAAGCTTCCGACTTGTAATTGCCCCTCTACATTCTATAAGTAGAGGAAGAACCTTCGGGTTAATGATCAGAATTTGTAAGTAGCATTCTTGTGTTCCAGACTTTTTGTGTTAAAACCCCGAGAGCCACTAAGCAAAGGAATATACAGGAGCAGATTTCCGGAGAACTTTGTGTCACGGTGTATTGTGTTTCTAGCTTTTATATCTTAGATCTTTTAATAAACTTTGTGTTATTTTAGATCTAGATCTAGAGCTGCCTTTGCTTATAATTCTGTGTTGATATCTATTGGTTTCTTCTATGTGCATGCAATCAACTCTGTTATCTATTGATTGGGATGCACATCTTCCCATTTCTTCTCTCGTGTTTATATAATTCCTTCTTCTATAAATATTTCCTTTTTAAACAATGCTTACTTACTTGCAGTAACTATACAACTATGGTTCATGAGTTGAATAGTTAAAGTAAAACCCCATATAGATACTAGCATATTTTAATTGACAAATCTGACACAGGAGCCTCACCGGTAAATGAGGGAGATTTATCTCATGATCGCCTAGGTTTTATGCTATGCGTAAAAATCTAGCCAACAGCTTTTGGCGACTCCACTGGGAACAACTATCTTTGCAGATCAAAGCTTATATTCAAGATCGAGTGTTTTCCATACAAATCTCAACTCGGCCGAACGTCCATTCACCCGATCGTGAAGGCGCAAGGAAGGAGGATCGATCATTTCTTCAGATCATCAGGAGCAATTCAATTTCAATCATCCTCCTCAAGTTAGAAGCCGCAGATCTAGTCTCTCACCAGGAAGGAGAGTGCACACTCATCCAGATCCGGATCATCTTCAACATAATCCGATGGCTGGAATTATTCATCAAGTCTACACAAGGAGAAGACGTGCCCCATTCATCATGGCAAATCAGAACTAGATAGTACCTGTCCCATGGGGAGCAGCCTTTTGGGCCACTGAATTTGACTCCTCCTATGCATGATCTACCTAAAGGGACGAGAAAGAATTTTCCAAAATTCTTTGGAGATGGCAAGCAGAATCCAGATGACCACTTGGCTGTTTTTCATATCCTGTGGAGTGCTTGCAGTCGAACATGAAGATGTATCTGTTAGACTCTTCATAGAGACTCTACATGACTTGGCTGGAGAATGGTTCTACCGGCTAGCTCCCGCACCATAACCAATCGGGCTACTATATGGGATGTGTTCTGAAAAGATTCAAACCAACCAAGATTCCAAAGACATTGATAACTCAACTGACTCAGTTGAAGAAGGAGCCACATGAGCACATGCGGGATTTTATTGCAAAATTCCAAAGATTACTGTACAAAATTCCAGCTTTTGCTTCTCTGAATGATGAGAATCAAAAGGTATTCTTCATCAATGCTTTACTTCTGAAGTAAGCTATCAATCATAAGAGCACGTCCTGCTGATTTGTTAGCAGCTCAAAACATGGCGGTTGAAATTGAAGATGACCTCATCATGGCTGGAAAGATAAAGAGCAACACTTCTAGAGCTGAAAGTTCATCCTCTGCTACTACTTCCGATTCACTACTGCAAAAGTTAGCAAATGAGATGATGCAGATGAAGAAACAAATGGCTCAAATGGCTCAAGGCAACAATACTGCCCCTGCTCGGAATTTCAACAACAACCGAACCGCATTGCTGGTTCCCAAAGATTAGCAATTGAAGTTGCTCCTAAACAACGTGGAGATGAATGAAGAAGACCAGAAGCTGACGCTGATCAGCTCGAGGATGATGATTTTATAGGTCCTGCTGGCGACTCCAACATTAATTACCTGAACTACAAATTTGAACATGACGATGAGAAACTTCATGAAGATGATCATGGTCATACATATGCAGTACTTACAAGATCACAAACTCGCCAAGCTGAAGCATTAGCAGACGAGCAAAGAAGGGGCATCCCTTTGCCTTCTTCCTTAGCTCCTAGAAGTAAGCATGTGAGTTCTTCATCTCAACCACAGAAAGTGGCTCTGTATCTCGAATATATTTCTTTTTGACATTATTGATCATGCCAAGAAAACTAAAGTTCAAATGTCAGAAGCCGAATACCTGAGAGCTTTTCCTGAGTAGTTAAATAGGCTAGTCAAATATGTACAATCACCAGGACAATCCAATACATCAAAAGGCCTTTTGCCTAAGCCCAAAGATACTCCTCCACAAAACAACACTGCAGTTGTTAAACCCTCACCATCTTCTGAAAGGGTGGAACCTTTCTATGTCTCCTTATTGCTTAATGGTTTCAAGTTAAGCAATTGCATTTTAGATTCAAGCTTTCGACAATGTCATGCCACTAAAGTCAGCAGATGCTCTTGGGATTACCTTGACAAAGACCATAAAAAGGTGTTATTCCATGGAGAGACAAGTCCCTTTAATCGACAAATCAAAGATGCACAAGTCAGTTTCAGCAGCTTTTTTCCCGACAAAAGATTAAAGATGACAATTTAGTTCAGCAGATATTCCTGTCTCCTACGGATGTCATTGAGAGCAAAAACTTCGCAAAGAGCTGGGAGGAGAAGTAAAGATGGATTGGTCCTGTGTGCGCATATTCCTATCAAAGGGCTTAACCATAAGCTGGAGCCGGAAAAGAAGTCCAGTACACGGTTACAAAATCTGAGGATCCTAGATCTCAGATTCTTTTTCAGGAATCTGACCGTGGGGTCTATTTCTTGGAAATGGATAAAGACATTCCAGAGCTAGAACTTCAACCAGAGCCAAGAGAGCCAAAAAAAAGAAGAAAAAGTTTGGACTCTGGAGTTTAAAGGCACATGTTGTTCTTTTGGATCAGAGTCGCGTTCTACTAATATCTCCAGATCATGAGATATTTCCATACTCCCACAAGCTGATGTTCGAGAACACCAATCATATGATGGAGTATGAAGCATTCATTGCTAGGAATGGAGCAAGCTAAAAAGAAAGGAGTAAACTCCTCAAAGCCCAAGGAGATGCTGAACTTCTAGTAAAGCAAGTTCGAGGGAAAAGTCAAGTCAAAAGAGATAAGCTGGAGCATTACAGAGATAGAGTACTTTCTGCCACATTCGATTTTGCAGCCTTCTCTATTGACTTCATTCCAATAAATCAAAACTCCAAGGCAGATTCTTTGGCAGTCACGGCTGCACTATTGAATCCGGATAGACCACCGTCCATATTCAGACAAGGAAACTATAAAGTGGAGATGGTCTACCGCCCCAAAGTCCCTGAACAAACATCTGCATGTCTGCATGTTGAAGGGAGTAAATCACCACCACGACAAAATCACAGGAAAAGTTGATCCAGTTATGATGACAAAGAAGTGGAAGATCCAACCAAAAGGTAACAAAATCCCCAAGGATTTAGTTTCCTTAGTGGAGACTTTCAACAAGCATGATCAATACCTGAAGAAGAACAAAGAATATGGTGATAGTTCTTCCTCGTAAATGCAAAGCAAATAAACTGGGAATGAGAGCAAGTTGATGCAGACTTACCCCCCACCAGAAGAGAAGAAAGGATGAGCCACCACCAGATGAAGTTGATAAGGACTTGCCCAAAGTATTTGACAAGAAGGCCAGAGAAAGGAAGTTCGAGATCGGAGATTGGGTACTCTGGTGGGACAAGAGATATGAACCGAAGGGCATGCACGACAAATTTGATTCACTCTGGAAAGGGCCCTTCGTGATCAAAAGAGCTGCAGGAATGGATACTTTCTTCCTTGCCTACCGGGATGGAATTGAGTTACCACTGCCTTTCAACGGGCAACATCTGAAGCTTTTCGAACATAAAAAAGTAGGTAAAACTTGTATGTATATAAATAAAACTTTGTTTGTTTTTCCTTGTTTTTTTTTTGTGTTGTGTTGTTTTTGTTTGCCTGACCCCGTGCCCAAAAGACAAGATACGAAACCAGAGATGTTGGGATCTCATCTTTTCCCTTGTCATTTTGACAGAGAAAAAGATGTCCACAGACGGAGCCGACTGGTGTCCCCAGATTTCATCCTGAAATCTGAGACTACCCTATCCAAAAAAAAATTTCGTACTTTTAAAATAATGGGTCATTTTGTGTTTTTATTGCCAGAAAGTTCTCTGTAATGTGTCAAGATATTCCCAAGGAGCCATATTAGCCATTTTCGCCAAATACCAGATGCCCAAAATTGTTATATTCTGTCGTTCGGGATTTGCTTGTGGGAAATTTGTATTTAATTATTTTGAGCCCGTTTGAGGCAATTTGTGCTCCGGTTTAACCTTGTTGTGATCGTATATATCATTATTCCCATATACCAGTAGGGTTTTAACCAGGAATGAATCCTGGGCTTTATTTGTAACTTTTGGCAACATTTTGTGTTTTTGTGTTTTTCCGTTTTCATTTTCGTGAAATTTCTCTCGATCAATTTTCACGGTTGGCCTCGATTCTTGGCCGGAGTATCCGGAGATCACATACACACGTTGTGCCGTAAGGAATTCGCCATCGAGGTCCGGGTTCTCTCGGGAAAAGACAAAGTCGTGCACCAAAAAGCCTCTTCTCGGGCTGGCCGCATTTTTGGAAAAAGAGGTTTCAAGTGGATCATGGGATTTTTGGAAGCAAAAGCAGTGTGGGAATTTTTTGTACCGCCTAAGCAGGTACTTTTTCCCATGGAAGCAACGCCACTTAAGTCACAATGGGAAAATTAGAGGCAAGAGCAAAGGGAATTTCTTACCCGCCTCAGCAGGTAAAAATTCCATCATGGAATAAAAAAAAAATCACTTAAGTGAATCATGGGATTTTATTACTACCTCGCAGGTAAATAATCCCATTATGAAAGTCAAACGACTTAAGTGAATCATGGGATTTTTAGGGCTGCCTTGCAGGGTAAATAATCCCATTGACATCTGATTTTAAAAATAGAAATTCTTTATTCCAAAAAGTGCGACCCACCTTGGGTGAATAATAAATGCATTAAATAAATATTTGTTAATATTTATTCACCCAATTTTGGCGCCCAGGCTTGTGGAAAAGTCAACAGAGGTAAATGGACAAAAGGAGGTTGAAAATAGACTGTTCTAAAATTAAATAAATAATATTTATTTAATGCAGCCCCTTTATGTCAAAAAGTGTGCCCCTTTTGGGAGATAAATAATACTTTTTAAAGTATTAAATGATTAAATTAATTCCTATTTTCAGTGGCTAAGGTCAAAGCATACTGTGAGGCTTGAGTTAAGTGGAAGCAAAGTCTAAAATTAAATAAATTTATTTTATTTAATGGCAGCCATAAGCATGCACAAAATAGGCCCCATTTGAAGAGTGAAGCTTATTAATTAATTAATTAATTGCCAGGAATAGGAAAGACATTAATTAATTATAGAATCATGAGGATTATATAAGTAGGGGCTGCCATAAGGATGAATTAATTAATTCACAAGCAGAGAAGTGCAGCCCAGAGGAAAAGTGCGCCCCATTTGAAGAGGATTTTTGCTCAAAAGAAGGTGAAATTAATGCTAAAAGCTTCTAGAATTTTTGGCATGTGTCAAGGAGGTTGATTTGTGTCTGGATAATTGTTTGCATAAGTGATACAGGTGCTCAGGTGAAGTTGGTAAAATTCATGCTTGCTTTGCATGCAAATAAAACATCAATTTTTGGGGCAAAGAGTTTGAATTATGCAGATTTTTATGATTAAAATCCACTGCTCATGTCCGGTTGCCATCTTTTTGTCTCAATTAATTGCAGAATTTTCATGTGCTTTTTACAAAAGAAAAGGAGCTTAAATCAATGTCCAATACATTGAATATATCCTCCGAATCAAGAATTATCCAGAGATCCGCACTTTGAAGAATTCACCGAAAGTAAGAAGAAAAGAATTGTTCGCATAAAAAGATTGCTCCAGCCATGGCAAAAAGGGATGAAAGAGAAAGCTCAGCGGAATCATGCATACTTCTAGATTTGAAGCATCGAATCTCAAGTCAATAGATCCAGATCCAGATCCGATCCAGATCTCATAATTGCAAAAGCTTTCGCACAAAGGCTTCATCCTCTTGTTTCGATGCAACCCGTGTGAAGAAGTCAGCATGCGTGGAAAATTTCTTCCAGATCTTGTGCATGTGCTTCCAATCTTCCAAATAAGCCTTCATGAAGTCGCATTCACCCGAGTGCTTTTTAATTTTTAATTGCTCATATGCAATTAAAAATAAAAATGATGAGTTATTTACGGCAAAACATCAGACCGATGCATGTATAGGAGAAGAACCGCAAAAGCTTCAAGGATAAAAAGAGAAGACAAGGCAAAGGCAACAAAATTCCAAATCCAGCATCCAGATCTTGCTTCCAGATCAACTGTTGTTTCAGATCCAATGCACAGCTTTTGTTCCAGATCCAGATCCAAGATCCAGCTCTGTTTCCGATCCAGCTTGGTGAATCCAAAGTTTGGTGAGAATCAAAGGAAAAAGAATCAACCAGCATGCATGTAATATGAAAAAGGACAAGACTCGCAACTTTCTCTTCTTCTTCTTCTTTCTTCTTTCCTCCGACAAAGTAATTGAGCGATCAATTAAATTATACAACTTAAGTGATTGGTTTAAAAGCCATTACTTGAAGAAGTCAACTACTTGGAGATAGGTGGCACGTGCAAAATAGAAGGTTCTATTTTCAGTTGCAAATCATGCATGTCATGCAAAGAGGAATTCCAAGAGGGAGATTGCCAGTTGTTTCCTTTCCCACTTCCACATGCCGCTTCAACTAAAAGCTTCCGACTTGTAATTTCCCTCTACATTCTATAAGTAGAGGAAGAACCTTCGGGTTAAAAAGGAATGATCAAAAGAATTGTAGTAAGCAACATTCTTGTGTTCAGACTTTGCTGAAACCCTGAGAGCCACTAAGCAAAGGAATATACAGAGCAGATTTCAGAGAACTTTGTGTCACGGTGTATTTTGTTTCTAGCTTTCTATCTTAGATCTTTGAATAAACTTTGTGTTATTTTAGATCTAGATCTAGAGTTGCCTTGCTTATAATTTTTGTTTATATAATTATGTGTTTATATCTTTGTGTATTGTTTCTAGTTTCTTTTAAACTTTGTGTTATTTTAGATCTGATCATGCTTATAATTATGTGTTTATATCTAACATGCAATCAACTCGCTATCTATTGATTGGGATGCACATCTTCCCATTTCTTCTCTCGTGTTTATATAATTCTCTTCTTCTATAAATATTTCCTTTCTTTAAAAATCAACATTTACTTCATGCAAGAATCAGTACAACTATGGTTCATGAGTGAACAGTTAAAGTAAAACCCCATATAGATACTAGCATACTTTAATTGACAAATCGACACGGGAGCCTCACTGTAAATGAGGGAGATTTATCTCATGACTGCCTAGGTTTTATAGGTCAGGGAATATGAGAGGATGATCTCTCATTGCCAAGTGCACCACAACAACCTACTTGGTTGCAAGAGCATATTGCAGAGTTGGGACTTGATCAGATTGGAAACACTGAGGATGAAAGTATATCTTTACCTTCTATGCCAGCCAACCTTGATCCAGCAGACTTTGAACCAACAAACTTTACTCATTATTATGTTGACACCGAGGAAATTGAGGTCATAGATAAGGATAGTCATGAGGAAGAGGCAACCCAACATGATGTTGAAAGTGTTGTATCACATAATGGTGTTTCTGCAAATGAGAAGAAATTGGGTAAATTTTTAAGGTTACCAACACAATTTGTATGGGATCCTTCCAAAGGTAAGAGTGTTGCACTTCGGATAAGTCATGCTTCAATTGCTAACATCTAATGCTTATGTTTAGATGTTAAAAGATACACAACAAAAAAACAAGAAATATTTGAAGAGAAACAACGTAAAAAGGAGCATATTGAGGAAAAAAAAAGAAAGATTGGCAAAAAGGAGCAAAAAAAGATGATAGATTGCAATGCATTAAAGAGAGGTAAGAAAGGGATCTACAAAAGTTTGTTGAAAGACAAGAGCATGAGAAACAAAGGGAAGTAGCTCGCCAAAAAAAGGAATTGGAATTACAAAAGAAGGAAGCCACTTGCCATCAAAGGGAGAAAGAAAACAAGTTCAACAATCCGCACGTTTTGTTTTCCATGCATCATTCCATGCCCATACAAAACTCTATGTTACAAAATATGTTGAAAATTCCTATCCCTGATTACCACCCTTACTTCCTTGACACCAACAGAATGCAAATAACTTCAACTCCAACTATGCACCCCATTATCCCACAACCTTCTACTTCACATACAACCTTTCATACCATATATGGTTTTCCTATTCCGCCATGGGTTCATCTAGTGAACCTCTTAATGACTCCAACAACATCTCGCCAATGATACAATCCACGAGGTTTTGTTTTCCATGCATCATTCCATGCCCATACAAAACTCTACGTTACAAAATATGTTGAAAGTTCCTATCCCTAATTACCATCCTTACTTCCTTGATAGCAAAAAATGCAAATAACTTCAACTCCAACTACGCACCCCATTATCCCACAACCTCATACTTCACATACAACCTTTCATACCATATATGGTTTTCCTATTCCGCCATGGGTTCATCCAATGAACCTCTTAATGACTCCAACAACATCTTGCCAATGATACAATTGTCCCTGATAGTCCAAACTCAGGTCCTACTTGAAAGTATGACATGGAAAGTGATTAAAAAACAATTCCTAAAATTATGGCAACATTTGAGGAGTATTTCTTTTGTGTTGCTGATAAATATGTATCAAAATCAATTGAGAATGCATTATTGCATTCACAATTATAGTTCCTAGTTGGTATATTTTGCTCCAAATTGGTATGTTTGGCTTCGAATGTAAGAAATATCAAGACATGCAATATAAGTTAATACGTTTTGCTCCAAATGTAATGAACATCATTGTTTCAGATGTGGAAACCAAATCAACTTAGAATATGTTAAAAATACCTCAAATTGTTGCAGCTTAACATGAATACCTTTAAATAAAAATTGAAAGATAAGGACTTATTTGAATCTTGGTGAGGTAAAAACCTCACCTCTAGATGGCTTAAAAACATAAGATTGCAGGTAACATTTTCCTGGAGTATTGGTAGTGTGAATACACATTGTTTGCACCCAACTTCAAATGACCTCGACACATACAACTGTCATTCCTTAGTTTGCCAGAAACCTGCACATGCATGTTTTTTATTTATTAAAAAAATGAATAAAAATCATAAAATAAGACGTATAAAATAACGGCTGTGAGTTTTACAATCTAAAAACTCACAAAAACTGATTATACATTCTAATTTTTACAGTGAGTTTTATTGTGAGCGTCAACAGTAAGGGTAATCTAAAAGTACACATATTATTTGACGTCTTGAAACCCCAAAGTAAATAGCATAAACAAGCTTCGCTGTGTAGAGATGAAAATATATGGCTGGCTCGTTACCAAGAATACGCTTTTAATCCAATTCCTGACATTCACAAACCATCAACACTATGAAACTTACAATGCAATAATATTTCTTTTGAAATGAGCAGGTTTTGATTCCATAGTCTTATACCTTTCTCGCCAATGTAACCTCTCTGTCGTTTGCCCATTTTAGTGGATTTTCCAACACTATAAAGAGATTCAAGTTGGATGTGAAGCCATCCTCATTGTTAAATACTAGCAGAGTTGCAGGGGCACCCGCACCAGTGATATCTCTTTTTGTTAGAATGAATTCTAAAGAGGGATCAACACGAGATGGATACTCATTGCCTTGGGCATTATGTCCGATTATCATTACCATCAAATCAGAAAAAAATAAAAAATAAAAAATTTCATAATACAAGTAAAGCAGCTGACCCAAATGCTTAATACAGGAAAAACAACAAACCTGGATGCCCTTGGTGTAAAGTTCTGCAGACAAATTTTTGACTACATTATGCAGTTCTTCAGTAAGCGGATTGTCTTCTTTGCCGATTGAAAACTTCAATTTCTGAATCTGCTCAAGCTAACTACACCAACCCATCGTGCTGCTGTATGAATAGAAAATAATTACAAAGGAGGATGAATTTGTTTGAAGACTGAGAATGTTCATAGCATAAGGATCCCTTACCTGGCCAGTTAAGTATTGCTCTGTGCCATCTATTACTCTTCTAGACTCCCTTTTCTTTAAACTGTGGTATTTCGCCTTCAAAGTCTTGTGGTATTGCTCCAAATCGTGATGCGCAGGGGGCTCCATTGCTGTAGAATTTTTGATGAGGACTGACTGTAGGTATCACAAAAATTGCCAGGAGAGAATATTGTGATATCCAACATTGATCTCGGTGAATAGTTGTTGGTATGGAATGCGTCCAAAGGAAGCCTCCAGAACAACTGTTGAGGCATTGGTGGGTGAGCATTAATCACTGTCTTATCTGCATTGCGCGTCAAAATCCACGAGGACAGATTGCATTTCCCTCTTTTATTTAGCTTTTAATGCTCAACTACTATTGTGTTGCGTGAACCACTTTGGGTCTCCACCAGTAAATGAGTTTTTTTGAGATATTTTTTTGATCGATCATATGGAAGCAAATAATATTAAAATATGATTCGAAATTAAAGATATAGGATAAAAAAATGTTTATTTATAACTAGCTGTAAAATTAGCAATCCTACGTGGCAAGGATTTGGTCCAATGGACCTGCGAACTTAGGGTGTTCGCATACTGGCCCTTCTCCCCTACACACAAGTGCGACAACTTTTACGATTAGAAATGAGTTACAAATGAGTGGGAAAGGTGTTGTCCAATAAAGTCTAGATGACAAAAATAGTTGGTGTACCTGCAGCTGCCCCTACAAGGTGTAACTAGCATTAATTCAGTAATGAATGTGATTCATTTTCACTGCCATTCGAATGACAGTACACCTCTTGAACCACCATAGAAAACTTCATATAATATGTTTACCATTCAAAGTCCCGAGGGCTGAGTGTAGCGGTAGGCTCGGGGCCTATCAAACAACTGACCAATGCTTGAATCATAGCCTCACTCCCCATACTCGAGCCTCACTCATATGGCTCCTTCAAGTTGTCCAATTAAAAAAAGGTTTAGCATTCAAAAATTTATCATCCATCTGTTTGACCTTTTTACAGCAACAACACATGTTTGGCCCGAAGCACTCTACCTTTGTCACCTTTGGTTTGTCTACCTTTATGTCATCATGTCATAGTGTTTGACTTGGAAAAGCTCGGAGTTCAAACAATGAGCTAAAATTGTCCAGGGAGGGAGTCGAACTAGTGACCTGCAAAGTGTAAGACTAGTTTTCACCCTTGTAACTATCGGCAAACACAAACTAGAGTAATCAGGGTCTTGGGTTATAAATCAGAGTAGAAGCTACAATACGTATGTTCAAGGAATTTAGGAAGAGTTGAGGGAATTACCAAAATGCAAAGGAGCACTGCAAATAAATGGTTTTAAATGTAAGAGTGGCTACCGACTTACATGGTTTTAAATGTAAGAGTGGCTACTGACTTTATGTCTGGATAAAAATATTGTTTGGTCCCAAAATCAATCAACGTGTTGTAATAAATGGGTATGCTGCTGCATTTTAAATATGTTTGCATTGATTGACAAAAAATTAAGGTGAAATTAGCCATTCAATTGTACTTAATTATATAATCTGAACCAGAAAAACTCATAAAATGGTGAAACTCAACACTAAAATTTTGCATATATGTACATTTATCAAAACCAAGTTGAATGCATCGTTGAGTCTTCTATTGTTAAGTCTGCCACTTGGACGTTATTTTTACACATGATACCTACTTATTTTTCTAGCCAAGTGCTTTTTTCAGTAGTCAGTTGATAGTCACACAACTCAGAACAACTAACAATTATACAAAGTATTAAATAGCTACAGATAAATAGAAATAATGTTCAAAACTATAAAACATTAATATAGACATTTAGCCATTTTTAGTTGTTAACTTGAATGGTTTACATGTGTTTGTTTAATTTGTTTAAATTACAATTTTTCATCACATTAGTCACCTTTAAATATTACTACATAAATGTTAAAAATACGAAAACAAAATTTAGATTAACTTTATTTTCCTTGTTTATATTACAATCTAGGATAATTTAAGAGCATTAATCTTGATGAAGCCGTTTCTTAAATTGCTAATGTGCACGCTGCAATTTTAAATAGAGAATGAAATGAGAAGGCAAAAGACTTAGAGCTCCTTAATGTTATTTCATTGTCTCTTGGATTGGAGATAGCAAGAGGGGTGATGATTGTTTTGATTCTCGATAAACACATCTATTTGTTGGAGAATTGTGCATACACTATACAAAACACTATCGAATAACAAATTGGGAGCATTGGGACAAGATAAAAAATCCATCAAAAATAACAAAAGCAATGTCTCAACCAAATGTTGTGTCATAAAATTCTTTCATAGCTGAATATGCACAAAATAAACTTGTTGAAAAGACCTTCGAGATTTAGAGACAAATGCGATTCACTATTCAGAAACCCAACTTTCCATTTTTAGTACATAATGCAAATTTGGTCTCATGATATGAAATTCATGGTTATAGTATGGATGCATTCGAGCTCTTTACACTAATGAGGAACTCTAGATTCAATTCTACCTTGTATGCTTTGATTGTGTGTTCTAAGCGCTTTTGCAACCATGTAACTTCACCCACGAATGCTTCTTATTGCATTGTCTACAATGATTCATTATACATGAATGGTTGACCTTCTTGACTATGCTTACTATTTTGTGGGCAGATGTAACAAAATAAGAGTTTCACAACATACATCAAGCCACAATAGAAAGTGTTTTACGTTTGGATGTTGTATCATTTGATAGTACAAATTCTGACTCCAACAAACTTGACATTACTATACACTCTAGCATTATTTGCAACTCATGTACAATTGTTAAAAATATAAAATATCATTACACGTGTGCCGAAGCATGAATGTCGTCCTCTTTTTATCATGTTTAAATATTTATTTGGAGTGCATTGAATATCTTAGTTTCCTATGCACAAAGTTGTAGAAGCCAAATGTGCTACCACAAATTTATGGTATGTTTTCAATTGATTTTATCGGGATGCACTTTTCTTCTATTTTCGTATGCGGATGTTGGGATTTTATTCCCAAATTCCTTGTTCTCGGACTTCATATGTGAGCAATTGGTTACAAATTTGAGCACAAATATAAGAAATGTGCCTTTTTCATACCGCATTTGAAAGCACCTTCCATGCAGATTAAAATTGAATGTGCCTATGATTGTTTGGATCGAAAGCTTGAAACATATGTGGTCTTGTGGACAGATTTGAATCTCTGTAACACTTTTGACTAAGCAAATTTGCATTCAAAAGTTATGATCAAGCTTCCCTTTGAATGGCATTGTATTTTTTTATATACAAATGCTATGCTTGTGGTTTTTTTTTACAAGTTAGTGCCGGATCTTGATAGTCTTTACACAAAATAATAATGTGTGTTGATTTTGAAGTTTCCTTACAATAATAATCTTACTTGAGAGTGTATTGGGTCTCCTCCCAATTTCTTCCTCTCATAATCTCTCCTTGATTAACCCATTTAGATAAAAAATCTAAGCTCTTTTATTAATTCACAAATTTAAATATTCATTAGAACATAATAGAGGTCTAATAGTGTATTGGGTCTCCTCCCAATTTCTTCCTCTCATAACCTCTCCTTGATTAACCTATTTAGATTTAAAAACTAAGCTATTTTATTAATTCACAAGTTTAAATATTCATTAGAACGTAATGTGAGCTATACGTTAGGCTGGGCTATAGGGTAGGATACCCAAACTGTCACTTGAATAATCTACTCTAGTGTGGTTTGTAACAACCCAACATATCCACTCATATTAAATTTATGAATTTATATTCACATCTATGTGGTTAAATCAAGTGACCAACATTACTATAGTTTAATAACCCAAATTTCCTAACAATCACTTTTAATGATATATTTCTAAACCGGGTTTTGAATAATCCTTTTCAAATGTTTTCATCTGCAACTTAAATTTCAATCTTTCTTTCTTGTTTTCTTTTCTTTTTTTGGAAAGGGGCATTTATGTCTTCAAATTTGTAAACATTTCGATTTAGAAAAAAAAACTAACATTCATTGGTGTTTAATAAAATTAGAAGACTTTAGGTTAGTTAAAAATTAATACACCCTAGGGTTAAGATGTATTGAAATTTTAATTAGCCTAAAGTCTCATAAATATATATAAAAAAATTAATTAAAAAAACTTAACCCTAAACTCGAAAGATAGCATTTAGGGTTAGAGAACGATTTTGCATGGACCTATGGCCACGGAAATTGAAGGCTCAAAAAAACCAAGATCAAAAGCAACTCTTGTGGCGTATGTATGCAATGGAGGCATATACCATTTCAAGTGGCATTTGACAAGGAAACAAGGGCATGAAGTTACACCTTGCACTAAAGAATGTTCTATAGATGTCATTAATCAGACTATAGTAGCATTGCAATCATATAGAGAGGAAAAGGCCAAAAAGGCAAGGACACGTACAAAAGTGGGTTGAACACTTCGGATGCCAGGGTTGATTTATTTGATGGCACACCAAGGCCATCTGTAGAACAAGCACAAGGAAAAGAGGCAAGGTTTCAATCTACCCTTGGATCAGTAGCTTGTGGGCCAAACACAGGTGGAGGAAACATTCATGCGTTCTTTAGCCCTCGTATTACACTTGGGCGCAAAACCATGCTTAGAGAGTACAAGATGGAATATTCACAAATAGGTGAGGATAGTAATTTCCAACTTTTGGTACTATTCTAGCTTGTTGTTTAATGTGGCAGATCTCCATACTAACAAAGTATGGTGGATGCAATTGTAGTTGTAAGTCCTAGGTTCAAAGCCCCATCATACGAGGATTTGCGCAGTTGATATGTTAACGGATGTAATGCAGAGCATCAACTAGCACAAGTTAGGACAAGGAAATTTGTGAAATAGTTTTGTCCATCTTATGCATGTGGCATTAGGGCATAGGAAGCTTTCTTAGGTCTTAAAGTGTTCTAGTATTCAAATTTGCCTTGGATTCTCACTAACCCGCCCAAAAGTAAAGTTTGAATTTGTACACTTGATTATATGCAATTTTGTCTTGATATGTGTATGTGAGGGGTTTAGATGGTTAGGTTGAGTGATATAGGTGTCTAGATATGTCCTAAGTGACTCTAGGTACAAATTTGTGAAAATGTTCTAAATTGTAAAAATACCTTTTTCCTATGATATACATATCACGGAAGCATCCAAAAACAATTACATTTGAAGGTTGATATGAAAATGAAAAGGAGTGTTCGAGGAAGAGTCAATTTTAGGTAGCTTTCACGAAGAGGAGTTTTGATGGAGAAACCAAGTGTACAAAAGATGATGGCTCTGTTTTTGCATTAGAAAACTATCTAAGCTTGTTTTTTAGACTTATTTCTTCAATGAATTTTAATGAAATGTATATTTGTGCTTGAGATTGAATAAATTGTTGTTTTGGGCATTTGAAGGAGTAAGTTCCTCTACCTGTTTTTAAGCTTTTTGTGTGGAATTTAAAGTTTCTTAGTTTTTGCTCTTGATTGTCTTAGAAGACCTGATGTCTTCTAGTAAATCACGTTGTGAAGTATCTTTTGTTTAAGAAGGACTCTCTTGGTTTGAACACTGTGTAAGGTTTTGTGAACATTGTTTCAAGGAGTTTTAGGAATGACTCGGGGAGAAAATGATCTATTTCTTCTAATTAGCTTTAAGAGCACCAAAACCCTATTTTTCTCGTCAAAAAAGTTAAGGATTAGTAAGGTTTTTGAATTTTTTTCATACTTACTTTCTTCAGCGATTGCATAGATAGTCGAGGAGGATCAAAATG
Source organism: Taxus wallichiana var. yunnanensis (assembly GCA_018340775.1). Taxonomy (NCBI): domain Eukaryota; kingdom Viridiplantae; phylum Streptophyta; class Pinopsida; order Cupressales; family Taxaceae; genus Taxus; species Taxus wallichiana. The sequence goes on from CM031240.1 coordinate 828,999,156, forward strand.
GACCTACAAGATAAATTTCAAGGTTTGAAATTGAGGAAGTTTTATTTTACACGCAATTTAGCCTTCTTAGCCTGTCTCAAGAGCCTAACTAGGGTTTAAGAAGGATTAATGTTGGAGGGGTTTAGACCTTGTTTTAGGACCCGAGATTTGGTGGAAAACATCCTAACAGGGAATACTACCAGATTATTGAGGTTTTATTGTTGGGATTTGGTTCAAATAGACACAATTCTTGCCAGTTTGATAGTAGGTCCGTAGGAGGCTTTAGAGACCTAATTACAAATATGGTGTTAGCGAATTAGGAGGTTAAAAAGGGAACCCAACATTATAATTTTGTGTGGAGCAAGAAATCCCAAAAAGGTTACCTAGGAATAACCTTAGAATTTTATAACTCGCTATAGTTTTTTAGATAGTAAGCTTTGTATTGTGGAAGGGCCAGCTTTAGACTAGTAGAGGCAGAGTCTCTAGCAAGATAGAAGGAGCAGTCTAAGAGACCTATCTAACCTAGATTCTTGTGTAATCTTGCATCGGGATGTTGCACGGGATGTGAGCAATGTTCTTGCAAAACATCACGAGGAATGGCAAAAACCGGATGTACAATCATGTTAGATGGATGGACAAATAAAAGTAACCGCACACTCATCAACTCCCTTATGTTGTGTGACGTTGGCACAATTTACCTTAAAAGTGTTGATGCATCTAATACAACAAAATCGGGTGAGACGCTCTTTCATTTATTTAATGAGGTTGTGATTGAGGTGGGGCCACACAATATCGTCCAATTAAATTACTGAGATAATGTTGTTGCTTGTGTGGTTATTGGGAGGCTTCTTATGGATAAATATGAAACTATATTTTGGACTTCATGTGCGGCACATTATCTTGATTTTACCTTGGAGGACATAGGAAAAATTCCATGGGTGAAAGAGGTTTTACAAAAGGCCCGCACAATTACCAAGTTCATAAAAATCTCACAAGGGTGTTTAGTATGATGTGCACATTCACTCATGGACAAGAACTTCTTCACCATGAGTTACAATGATTTGTAACCCACTTCCAAAGTGCAAACTCGTGCCAACAAAAAATGAATTTGAAACAAATGTTCGTTTCAACTGAGTGGGTGGACTCTTCCTTTGCAAAACATATGGATGGTAGAATTGTGGGTGAGTATGTTTTCTCACCGTCCTTTTGAGAAGAGGCAGAGCAAATTGTCCTATTCTTTGAGCCTTTAGTTCGAGTATTGAGACTTGTTAATGGAGATAATTCCCCTTCGTTGTCGGTATGAGGCCACGGATAGGGCCAAAGAGGGGATTATGAGTAGATTGAAGAATAAAGGGCCAAGTACATGCCATTGTAGGAGATAGTAGATAAATGATGGCATCGACAAATGCATTCTCCCTCCATGTTGTTGGATATTTTAAAATTCAACACTATTCTTTAGCCACTCATTTAGAGGTGATCAAAGGTCCTATTTAAGTGCATGGAGACAATGTTTTCCAAACAAGAGGACTTCGAGGAAGTTATGGGAGCATTGTTGATATATAAACATGCAAGGGGTTTCTTCTCCAGTAAGTCAACCATCGCAAGAAAAGCTGACCTTCAAACCGGGTAGACAATTTGTTTACTGAGACATATGGTAAAAGTGTTAAATTTTGATTGAAGTGTGCATGTTACAATGTTGCCAAACTCTATTTTTGCAGCATAATGGTGGGATTTCTTGGCAACGAGGCCAAAAGCTTTTGATGGATGGCAATGCACATTTTGAGCCAGCCATGTAGTTCATCCTCTTGCTAAGCATAATTGAACCGTGTTTGAACACATACATTCCAAAAACGCAATCGACTCACTCAAGAATGGATGAATGATTTGGTGTTTGTCCACCACAATCTTCACCTAAAGATAAAAAAGCGCAAGGTTAGGAAATGTTGCATTTTTAATTCTCAATTCACATGCCAAGCTTAGGAAGTATTATTCACAAAGACATTAACATATGTATTCTATTTGATGATGTTAGGTGCCATCGAGGAGGACCAACCGCACATGATACCTTGATGAAATTGATTGTGAATTTGAATGGTTCTAAAATGATGATGAGCCTATTTTAGATGAAGAGAATTTGGACTTATTGGAGGAGAATGTAATGTCCCTTTTGGGGTACTTACGGAAAATAGCTAGGGCTGAATGAGAGATGACTGAATTTTTGTTAGATGGTTGTAATTAGACTTCCAAGGGCCTGGATATGATTGTAAATGCACACTAAACCCCTGCAATTTTTCACTTCCTAGGAAGCGACCTATTTTGGGGACTCCTAATCGCTTTTGGATGCCCTAAACTCAATGAAAATATGCCCAATCAAGCTCACAAATTCTTATTAATTACCAACAATCAAAATATGAAGGAAAATTAATTTTGGTGCCCCGAAATGAAGATATGAATTTTCTGTAAACCTATGTCTCATGAGTTACTTTAAAAATCAATAACTTTACCTAGGGTTTAAAAATATGAAGAATGTGAATATCAAATCAATTTGCCCAAGCATCCACCCAAACATGTCAAATCATCGGCCTACAAGGCAATTCACCCCTTGCTTCATTCCTTGAACCGCGGGGAGGAAGAATGGGTTAAGGTCTTCAATTCCTCTAGTCCAAGAGGCGAGACAAAAACACACTTCATCCATTGTTTATTTCGGAGGATGTATGATCTTTTTGACTTCTTCAGGTTTGAGGATCAAAGGTGTCTGGGTTTATACTTATAGGAAGCTTTGAAGCTTTGTGAGCACACTCTTGATCGCATCCTAAACCTTGAGAATCTACCTAGCGAATCACTTATGTCTTCAAAGTGTTACCTTCGAGAGAGAGGCAATAAGCACCTTTGTGAGACCGACCTCACTTCTTCCTCTATATTGGTTTGACCAGGGAAACCATCCATGGTTCCCCGAGCCATCATAGGCATGCCTGTACTAGGTTTGGCCTCAGGAGATAGACTAGATCCACCAGGCATCAGAGGGATAGTATTGTGTCTAGACAACGATGTTGTAGGCATTCTATCCTCCACTTTTTCCATTTGGCGGCAGATGTTGGGAGAGATGGATCTACCATTCCTTGATGGGCTTTCCTCTTTTCTTCTCCGTGGTCGTCTTTCCCCCTTTCTTCCTCTCACTTGTATTTCCACCCCCATTTTGGGTGTGTGTGATTTCTCCTTCTGGTTGGCGACCTCTTTTGTCTTTTCTACTTGTTTTCTGGGAACTCTTTGGTTTTCCTGCTTTGTATCAGTGCTCGTTGTTTTATGTAGTCCCTTTGACCTACTTTGTGGTCATTTGTTGGACATTAATATATTTATCTTATCTAAAAAGGGACATGACAATGATATCACGGCTCCATTCTCCCGACCCTACGATGTATGGCGAGATGATAGCGGTATGTAGTACTACCGAGAGAAGGGAAAAGAAGAAAACAATAGAGATGGGGGAAGAGAAATTGGAGATGATCATGAAGACAAAAGAAGGAATAGTGGATGTACTAGATAGGCTTTCCTATCCATCCAAAACATGCAAGGTGGTGGTTTGGCCAAGGGGGAAGAGGATTCCTACAATCCTTGTGAATCAAAGAAGGAGATATTTTCTTTTACAAGGCCCTACAAACTCGGTTCGTGACCAAAGAGGTAGTTGCTCCATAGGAAGCCCTAGACAAGCCAATGACTATGTTGCGAGGTTTGGAGAATACCAGGGCCTTATCGGAGGAATTTCGTGAAGCCATGTCTCTCACGGATTTCATCAAATTAAGCAGGAAGGAATACAAAAGGGTCAAAGAACCCTAAAGCACAAAGGAAGAAGTACAACATGCCAAAAAGAAGAATGTTTCAGCCCAAGGAGAAGAGGTACTCCCATCTAGATGAAGGATATTAAGGAGCATGTGACCCAAGGTAAAAATCCTTTTGTGTTTAATGATGAATTGTTGCCATCTAATGGTTGCATAAAACTAACGGTTGTCAATGAAGATTCCTTGATAGAAAAGGGTATACTTTTGAAGGAACCAAATGTTGAAAGTAAATAAGAGAAGGAATTTATATATGCAAGTGCGAAGGATGTAATGGACACTCGAAAAGAATTGTGAGGAGTGTTAAAGAAGAGCTAGGGTCGCTTAGAATGATAGCCACTCAAGGGAAAGAACACTTACAAGAGTATAGGGAAAAGAACTCTTCATTATTGACAAAGAAAAAGGAAGTAACTTTGTTATCCCATTTCACTCCTCTTGTGAAATTGTATAACTGGCAATCCGCATTATCACGGTGATAGGGATCCGATTCTGCAAGCAAAGGCGGTAAAATCGATAAGTCATCTAAACTATCTCTTGGACACCTCTTGCATGGATCTAGGAATTGCATAAATGTTCAAATGAAGGTGTAGCTTCCAATACAATGCACTGAGCTTCTAAGGCTATCCCATTGAGCTACTTGGAGTTTGGGGCAAAGTTGAAACTGGATCGAACTATTGTGAGAAGGTGGAGCTCATCAAGCTTTTGTAATAGCTAACTAATTTTTGTAGGGCGGACGAGCTCATTTTAGAGGTGATTGAGTTATTTTGGGTCAAGTCGGTTCTTTGTGGGAAGAATCGAGCTCAACACAAGTTTATTTAGACTATTTTAGGTCTTGCACAAATCAAGTTTTTCAAAGATCCACGATGAGTTGTTCTATATGTGATACCGAACTCTTCAAGAATGCACTTGAGCCTTTAAGTCGAAAGCGAGCTAGTCTAGACTAGTTCAAGCTTTACATGTCATTCAAGGAGGCACCAAGTTGGGTTTAGAAGTTATTGGATCAAGCTAACTAGGGATCGAGTCCATCAATGAAAAATTGAGCAATGAAGAACTCATGTCGTCGAGCTAAAACCAAGTCGCCCTAGTCGCATCCGTTGAAGTGAGCCCTTAATCGAGCCCATGGCAAGCTAATTGGTAAATGCAGATGGATTTAGCCCGGGTGGCCTAAGGAACATGCGGGCTTAAGAAGACCGAAATAACTGCAAGAAAGGACTTGTGCGGCAAATGCAGAGTTGGAAGGCCCAAGTCGCACTTGGACGGTTTGTCAGGCGCATAAAGCTGAAATACACTTGGACCGTTTATGCGCATAAAAGCCGAAATTCCCATGGGAGTGCAATGCAAAAAGGTGAAGGTCAATGACCCTCATTGCTCAGTCAACGTAGTGCAGGGAAAGCAATGTGGATGCGATGGAGGTCGGGAGTCCGAGGCTGCGGAAAAGGCAAAAAAATTGGCTTGAGTGGCCCATGGGACGTGGTGCAACCTCGACCGAAATTACCAAAATACCCGTGGGTGAGTGGTGTGGAGAAGTCGGCGGTCGGTGGCCTACTTGGCCCGGTCAACAATGAACACGTGAGACACAAAATCCCGAGTCGAGCGATGCAGAAAGGAGGCCCACACGGTCCAAGTACTACGGGGACGTGAGTTACCCGAAAAACCTGTAATACCTGCAATCTAAATGAAAAATGGTTAAATGTGGATTATGAGAGCCCGCGTGGAACATCCTGACCCTAAACTTCAAACGGTCATAACTTTTGATCCGAAGCTCGATTTTCACAAAATTGGACTTTTCGGAAAGGGCATGACATCCTCTACGCCACAAAAACTAGATTTATTATTTTTAATGAGGGTAGATGTGTGAAAAGGAAAGAAACATATCCAACTCCAAAAATTTAAATACTTAGTCCCGTAAAATGCAAGAAATCCCTGGTAAACTCAAAATAGTCTGCTCACACTCAGATTGCCATATCTTTTGCATTTCTCAACGAAATCACGCAAGGTTGGACTTGTTGGAATCGTGGCTCGAGTCCAAGTGCACGCAAGTCAAGAAATTCAGAATTTGATAGTGATTTTATAGAAAATGTGCCTATTTTAGAATGACAATTTAGTGGTGGTTGAAGTAGCATTAAATGAGCATGGTCATCATTTTCTCCAACTGCAAGTTATGGGACAACATGGGGAGCCTTTGTAAGCAACATACCATCATTTCACTTCATTTATTATCACTTGTAGGTAGTTGTAAGTTATATTTTGGGATTTACATCCCTTCGCTCTCTCTCTCTTCCAAAACTCTATAAATAGTTTGAGTAGCAAAACTCTGTCATTTTGATTTTGTGAAGCCAATGTGCTACAGGCCCTTATAGTGGACTCCTTGCATGGTGATCCAAGCCCTTATTTTGTAATAGATTGAATTGTGCATATCAATGAAGCAATAGATGTAAGTTTGTGGATGTATCTTCCCTTGTTGTGTTTGTTTGCATTCTTCTTGCCTCTTCAATCTCATTGCAAATATATTGTGTCTATTTTATGCTCTTAGGGATTCATTATCATTGTGTATGAAATATGTTGTGAATGCGATTCTTGAATTTGTGGAGAATTTTATCACCCTCTCTATTATGTATTTTTCTTCCATCTTTCACACATTGGAAAGCTATTCTCATCCCCTTTTTTTCTGGTGTATCACCGCTTTAGTGTAGGCTTTGTTTTCATGCACTCTCTCTCCTTGGTCCCTTGGAAAGTTAGATTAGGATAAAATATGTTTGCTTGTATTAGACTAGATTGTGGCAGGTAGTCTAGGGGCAATAACCAACTTTCTCTAGAGGTCTATCTCAAGTAACAAGTCCCACAACTTGGAGATAGTACCCATGTTACCTAGTCACATTGTGAGCTTAAGCACACACACTTGTACAAATTAGAGGGTGTTATGATTCGGTGATAACAGATTCGGCACATGTGCACGGTGGGACTCGAAGAAGTTTCATTTTAATTACAACAAGATTGATGTGCACTTGTTGTAAGTTTCCAGCTTGTAAGAAGCTTTGAATTACACATCTGACGACTCCAAAAGGGCATAATCCATTGGTTTTAGCAAGTCCAAACTTGGCGATTTATGAGAAGAATTCAAACAAGGTCAAGAACTAGAGAAGAGGGACTATTTGTCTATCTACACTTATCCCCAGAAAGAGGAAGAAGGGGAAGAAGAGCTCAAAGGTCTCCATCTCCACCAAATAGAACCTTATCAACACCTCCACCTAGTAGGCCTTTTATTCAATCAACTAGAGTTCTCCACCAATTAGGATGGTGCAACCTAATCCCTATGTCAACTTCATGGCAAGTAATCCACTTGCTCTCAATGCACAAAATCCAATTCCAGTTGCAACATTAAAGAATAATTTTATATTTCATTAGAGAGAACCATACAACTCCGATTGACCACATCTAAGACATTCGAAAGCTTGTGCGATTCGAAATTGCTGAAATGGATGTTAAAGTTAAGTTGTTAGCATCCTCTTTTAAGGGTAAAGCTTTGCAGAATGGTTTAGAATCGGGGGCATTTGTGCATAGCTCTTCATAATCAATTTGGAGAAAAGGGAGATAATATGTCTTTATTAGAACAATTGACAAAAATTAAAAGGGCTCCTAATGAACAAATGCCCGATTTCAACTTCGATTCTAGTGGACATGGGGAGAATTTTGTTGGTGTGAGACTAGTAAGTGAAGGTGCTTTCATATACTTAAAGCTTTAAATTTTGATATTTCCATGATGATGCAAATGGAAACAATTGACAACAATTAAAAGGGCTCTAATGAACAAATGACCAATTTTAACTTCAGATTCTAGCGGACGTGGGGACAGATTACATTGGCAGTGAGACCAACAATCGAAGGTGCTTTCCTATACTTAAAGCTTTAAATTCTGATATAGCCATGATGATTCAAATCCATGGGAGGTATAACTCTATCGGCATCCTATAAAATTGCTATTAGAGCTGAAAATTTCTTAATCCAACCCGATAAACTGCCAGCCACCTATGCCTCTATATCTAGAAATAGGAGCTCCAAGCACTAGTCAAGCACCTACATTAGCTCTCATTCCTGCTCCAAGAAATCAGAGTTTGACTTAAGCTTCTACCTCATCTTCTAGTACCTCAAGTGAGCTCCAAGAAGTCATGAAGCAACTGCAAAACTTGGGTAATGAGTTGGTGACACTTAAGAGGCAAAGAAGCTCAAAATTTCAGGTCATAATGCCTCAAACCCAACCCAATATACCTCCATATCAGCCTAATAGCCACCCATTCAAACTACAAATTAGAACCAAGTCAAACCTCCTGCTAATAGACCATTTCAACCTTACAATCCTAATGTTGCATCCACATCTAGAGCCTTGGTACCAAAGTGCAAAATAACATGGCTCAAGAATATGACTGGTGCTTCCCATGCAATCAACCTCATAACCAGTCGATGTGTTTCAATGGCACTTTGAATCAAGATCTTATGGTGAAAACAACGGGTGTGGAACAAGAGATAGGCCAAGAAGGAAATCAGTAAAGAAGCAACTCAGCAAGAGACACCTCCGAATGAGACCACACTTGTCAATTAGCAGGCTGAATATTTTTGTGGTATAAATCAAGTCCCTTCTCAAAGTGTAGCAGCCAATACACGGTCCAAGAAGAGAAATATTGGAGGACAGTCATCCAATTCAAATGATCCACAACCCTCTATCACTCAACAAGGCATCGGTAATCAAAGTACAACTCCTAATGTGCAAGGTCAACCCAAGCCACCTTCTAGACCAGCTCAAGTGCCGATTGTAATAGCCCATGTGCAAGAGAAAATTGTGCAAAACAACAGTAACAAAGAGATAACTCATCTCCATTCAACATCAATGAGCAAATGAAGAAAACAAATGTAGACATCTCAATGTGGGAGTCATTAGCTATCCCACAACAAAGAGACCTATTGCAGTAAGTCGTTATGGAAAATCGGTCGGCATCAAATCACCATGCAATCATCAAGAAAAGGTGCTTACCAATGTAGATCAATAAGGAGGAAATCAAGGAGGTAAACAAGGAAACAATTTGAAGCCCCCAACATTCTATATCTCATTGATCATTGAAGATAAGTTGGTGCATAATTGCATGATTGATTCGAGAGAAAGTAGCTCAGTCATTCCGAAACAAATAGCTGATCAATTGGGCCTTCAATATGAAGTCATTTCTAAGGGTGTGCTTTGCGATTGGACGGGACATCGGTAACAACGATTGGAGTAATCAAAGCTTTGAGCCTCACATTGCATGCCTGTCCCAATGTAACAGTGTTACAAGATGTATCAGTCATAGACTTGCCACCACTCTTTGCATTGTGTTTGTCAAAAGACTTCACCGCTAAAATTGGAGGCTATTTGTCTACTAATTGGTCACACATGTTATTCAGAACAAGGTATGGAGCTAAGGCTACAATTAGATCGAGCCTATTGCAAACTTTCATATTGAGCCTCATACACCGAGTCCAATCAATGTGAATTGTTCAACATTTGATCAAGAGGATTATCCAAGCACCTATGAAGCAGATACCAAAGTCGGATGCATTCCAGACTTGACTCTTGATGAATGTGCAAACAAAAGACATGCATTTGATCCATACAAGGAAATGAAAGAATCTAAATTGGGAATCTATTGTTTGCATGAAGAGAATCAACCTCTCCCTAGCATTACTAAGCTAGATCACAAAGATGATAATGAGGTGTGACAACTATTCTTCGATGGCTAAAAGAGTAGACAAGGTACAAGAAGAGCTATGCTTGTTTCACCACAAGGTACAAAATATTACTCAACTTTTCGTTTCCAGTTTGCTTGCTCAAACAACACAGCTGAGTATGAAACTTTAATTCACAGATTGCATTGCGCAAGAAAGAGAGGCATTAAAAACTTGCAAGTATTTGGAGATAGTGAGCTAATTGTGAACCAAGTCAGAGGACAAAATGTTGCTAAGAATGATCTGTTGAAGAACTACAAAACCGGGTATGGGATCTCATTGTTCTAGAGGTGGGGGTGGAAAATGTTCTACAAATCATCACAGAGATAATGCCTCTCTTACCGCACATTGTGTAGAACTCATACTTGAGGACATAAGAAAACAAGATTGGATCAAGAACACTGTAGAGCATGCCAAAAGCATCACAAAATACATCTACAATCACTTATGGGTATTGAACCTAATGAGGAAAACACCGAGGGCATAGAAGTTGTTAGGTCACCATCACGAGATTTGCAACAAACTTCCTCACATTCGATCTCTTCTTTCCAAAGCACATAACTTGAAAAATATGTTTTCAAGTGATGAATAGAATGCATCAATGTGGAGCCACAAACAAGATGGGAAAGACACAAAGAAGAAAGTTTTCGACAATTTATTTTGGAAAAAATAAGCAGAAGTTTTGAAAATTGTTGAACCTCTTATGAAGGTGTTTTGGTTGGTGGATGGGGAAAAATTAACCATGGGCTAAATTTATGAGGCTATGGATTAGGAAAAAGTGTAGATAAGGGAAACGTATAAAGACAAGGTGACTAAGTATGGGCTTATATGGGAGATTATAGATAATAGATGGAACAAACAACTCCATTGCCCTATACATGCGATTCGATATTTCTTGAACCCAAGATTTCATTATAGAGCGCAACTTGAAAATTGTGAACCTCTTATGAAGGTGTTTCGGTTGGTGGATGGGGAAAATTAGCTATGGGCTACATTTATGAGGCTATGGATTAGGAAAAGAGCATATAAGGGAAACATACAAAGACAAGATAACTAAGTATGGGCTTATATGGGAGATCATAGATAATTGATGGAACAATCAACTCCATCGCCTATACATGAAATTGGATATTTCTTGAACCCAAGATATCATTATAGAGCTGCAGCTTGGAGAAGATCAAACAGGAGAAGTAAAAGATGGTTTGTATGAGTGCTTAGAGCACATGGTCCCTAATGAGAGGAAACAACTTGAGGTTGACATCAGCTTCTTTGGCATAGCCACAAGTATTTTTAGGAAAAACCTTGTAAAGATTGCAAGGGATGTGGACCAAGTAAGCAATTCTAAGTTTTTGAAGTTCATTTGATTAAAATTTTTAATGAATAATCATGAATTTTTAGCATAAGACACAATCTAATTTGTTGAATTACGCTTTGCTTTAAGTCATAAGTTTTACTTTTAATTTTTAACATTGTTTTTTATCATCATTGTTTGATAATTAAACATTTACATTTTTATTCGCAACACATTTGTGGGATTCATTTGGTAGTCAGTGTCCTCAATTGCAAAAGTTTGCAATTAGGATCCTGAGCCAAACTTGCGGTGCTTCAGGTGCAAGCGCAACCGGTCCATCTTTGAGTGGATTCACATGAAGAAGAGAAACCATTGGGAACAACGGTTGAATGATCTTTTTTTGTGCAAAGTACAACCTTTGGCTAAGGCACAACTAGTTGTTGAACCGAAGACTTGATACTGATCCCATTGTCTTGGATGATATAGATCCAACCTCAAATTGGGTAGAGGAGAGTCAGCCAACAAAGTTTGATCCTAATGACTTAGGGTGGATGGGTTTGGATCAAGATGATGAGCCACTAGTTGTCACCGCCACCACCACATGAGACATAAAGCGAGGTTGCCGCACTCATGCTACTACCAATGCCAATACGGATTATTGCAGATGTACTTGAGGATTGGATGGGTCCGAGTCAAAGAAAATGGTGATGATATTGATGAGGATGACCGAGGATCCCATTTTAGCAATGGTGTGCAGAGTTTGATGATCGATCATTGATGTCATCTAGTTTCTTCTAGAGTTTTGTAACTTGTAGTATTTGTAATATCAATGATCATAGCATGTTTTTTTTGGAGTCTTGGACTATAGAGGCCATATAGATCCTCATTATTTATGTATTTGTTTAGAATCTCATATATGATATATGTATTGTGTATTGGACTTGGAGTTCGTGTCATTTTTCTATAAACACCTTTCTTACATGTATATAATGAGCAAGCTTTGCATATTTTGTATGTAATTGTTGGAATCATGGTTTATGATCTTCCAAATATATTTTTTCACTAAAAATATAAAATTTTATGTATTTTTAGTAAACCGGTTCATAAAATTTGAACGGTCGGTTCCGGTTCCGTCCAACTCTTGATCGGTTTCGAGTCCGGTTCCGATTTTTAAAACATTGATTTGCACTTGATGTTTGAATGTTCATCATTGTGAATCTAAAATCGCAAATTCCATTAAATTTGAAGTGCATTTTTCCGTACCACATGGAACTTTATTGGGGTGTGTCATCTATAAGGCATCTTGGTGTACACCCTTTCCAAAAGTAGTCTGTGATCATACACAAAAGTATGCTTTCTCCTCCTGCATTTCTAGGACATTGTAGTTATTAAATGAAGTTTATAAGGAATTATGTGTGCATAAAAGAACCTTTAAAAGAGCTATTGAAAAGGAGGGACCTTTTAGGCGGAATTTTATTCACATCAAAGATCTTGTGATACATTGATAGACAAATTGGACATTGCCAATTTTATAAATCCCTAACTAGAAAAATCTTGTTCATATTCATGTGGATGCCTATGGAATAGTGGTGGGGAAATTCTTGTCAAACCAACTGGTGCAATTGAAAGAATTTGTCAAATGCGAAAAAGAATCATAGTTTGTGTTGCCACGATGCTCTCAGATATAATGTATAACACTAATATTTCATAAACATAGTTTGTGTTGCAAATTTTTTAACTCTCATGGAACACTCTATTGGAAACCCAAATTTGTTTTCTACACAAATCGCGAGACTTTCCAAGTATTTTGGTGAACAATCCATTTTTGCATAGTCGTGTATATTAACCATGGATGATATTGTTTGCAACAATTTTAGTTTTAACTTGTAAAACTTGGAAGGCACATTGACCCGATCATTTATCATACATTACAACTCAGAGAAGGGACACACAACAAATTGAGGAGGGACTGCCAAATGCTCAATTTTTTAGGAATTTTGTGAGTGTCCTAAAAGATGGGAAAATTGTGTTCCTTATGCTTCGAGATGGCAGCGAAAGATTGGATCAAAAACTGTCAATGAAAAGAAGCAATTAGTGGTTAAGGATGGCTCGTATGAATTGATTGGTGACACATAAACTTAAGAAAGACAATTCCTCAGTCAATCAAAACCATAGTGATGGAAAATGAGCAAAAGGATGTCTCGAAATGGAAGTGCAATGAGGGAGTAGTTGGAGGACATTATGTTGGGGAGGATATAACCTAAACAAAATCTTGTTATTAGGACTATGAGAAGTTGACTTATGTATAAGGACGTTCAAGAATTTGTAATCAATGCAAGCTTTGCTCAATTGAGAATGTTAGGGAAAACAAACCACAAGGATGCGATGGCATTAGGCAAAAATATGAGAAAACAAGAACCTTATGAAAAGTGGGTGATTCATTTGATAGGTCTAATCAATCCACTTACCTATGTATTATAAAACAAGTGAGGTATATCATCACCGCTAGATTATTTAGCCCATTAGCAGCTGATCTAACATGTGGTAGACTCTATGAGATTGATCTAAATACATTGCTCTTAAGGTTCTTGTGGGAAATCATTATCACAGGTTTAGTTTCCCGTGAGCAGCATGACAAGTGGAGGTACACATTTTCTTTCCAAGCCATAAGATATTTCACTTATAGAATTCATGATAGTATAATAATAACAAACTTCGTACCATCCGTAAGTTAATGGGTTAGTGGGGGATTTTAACAATACCTTAGGGACTAATTTGACTAAGATTTGTGATGATGTTCCCGAGTAATTGAGATGATAGAGTTTATTCATGTCTTATGGGCTTATTGGACCACATTCAAGAGATAAATAAATATACCCCACAAAATTAATAAATATCCCACATAAACGGGAAGGAGGCAATCTTGCCAATTGAGTTTTTGTACCAACTTTCATAACCTATGCAGTAATCTAAAGGATAGACAACTTATTAATGAGAGTGGCATGAGATTTTTTGTAGGTTTTAGACAATAAAACACAAAAGCATTCATTTTGGTTTTGGAGTGAGATGGTTAAAACAATTATAAAACTAATTATCTAATACGATAAACATATAATGCCATGTGATCCAAAAAATGGACTTAAGATATTAAAAATTCTATGTATTCTCAATTTCAAACTTGCGAGTACATGATCCTAAGTATGTTTATAATATGGGAGCAAATGGGTCAAGTTAGGTTGCCAAATGTAATGTCCCCATTTCTAAAGACCCTTAGCCTATACGTCCCCGTGGGCTTCGTGATGTGCAAGAGGAACATTTTTATTAAATAATTAAATATTATTGCTTAGAGCAATAATTATTTAATTATTTAATTATGAAGATTATTTAATTTAATTCCCAAAATATAAAAATTAAATGGGGAATTAATTAAATAAATATTTAGGTGGCTTTTATTGATAAAATCACCCTTTGAAAAGGGGACGCCACACCTAGGGAAAACAAATTGCTTTTATTTAATATTTTCCCTCTCCTAGGGTTTTCGAATTTTGTGCCTCCTTGCTTATAAAAGGAGTGCTAGGGTCATTATTATTATTATGTTATGATGAACTTATTTTGATACTCCATGCTTGGAGTTGGGATGCATGCCCATTGATGCTCTCTCTCTCTCTTGCGTGGGAGGTTGTTTTAAGCTGGTTATTGAAAATCAATTGAAGTGATTATTTGCTAGATCCATGTTTTTGGCTTTGGCAAGCATTTGGATTTAATTTGCAAGTGAAAATCTACCTTTTTTACTGTAGCGACGCCACTATAACAATTTGGTTTGTGGATACTTTTGCAAGTCGATTTGTTGGTGTTCTCCCTCTCTAAGCTTTGGTGACTTATCATTGATGATTGTGTGGACTGTTTTTTTTAGACCATATATTGTATGAGGTCGACCAGCTTGGATATAGATTGTTCTTTGAAGAAAATCAACTAAGATCTATGCATGTTTTGGTTTGATTATTATATGGAGTTGGCATGGGATCCATGTGTTTAGAAAACTGAATTTATCTAGTTTATTTGTTGTTATTCCCTTGACCAATGCGATCTCTTTTGGAAGTTCATATTTTGTTAATTTATAGATCTATCTCCCATCCTACAACAACGCCATCTAGGAATGAATTGTGAATAAGTTGAATGCATGTTTAGGGTTCTAACTAACCAGCGAACTTGTTGGAATCCTTTGGCTAGCTATAACGACCATAGTTGGATGTGTATGGTCTAAACTTTGGATTAAAACAGACTGCTGATTGTTTCCTTTGAAATCTGCGACCTCAACTGGAATAAACATTGGCTGTTTGGAGTAAGTTCTGGATCGCATATTGCTGTGAGCTATTGGCACGTATTTCTGAGTAAGTAGAACTAGTCCTTGCATATTTTCATGTCATAACTACAGCGACCAGCCTGGGCATGCTTGGTAAATGTTTTGATACAAGATCAGTTGATATTCATTACAGTAATTGCAGCGATTAGTGTAGGGCATGTTGGGTAGAAAAATATTGTGAGTACTGATCTAATTATTGCATCAAATAGTCTACTGCTGCAATTCCAGTTTGACATCTGAATTTGGAGCATGCTCACGTATTCATTTTAGCAATGGTTTGTAGCTTGATGGCATATCTCTTATGACTCAGATATTTTACGGGTAATTGCATGTCTTTGTGATGTTTTAAGGGCTGATCTGTGAGTATGTTTGGCGTATCTAATAAGTTTGGGCGTGTCAGATAGCAGTAGTTTTGATAGCTGAAGTGGATTGCATTAATTGCAAAGGAAGCCTAGATCGATTTGTATGCTGAGGATAATTGCTAAACTAATTAGTAGAGGCCATTAAACCTTGTCCTCGGGTTTATTGAGTCATCTATTTGATTGGTTCAAGTAGTTTTTGACTGAGTCTTGCTAATTGCATTTCATTGGAGTAGTGAAGGGTTGTTGATTTGCATATTTTCCACTTATCCTGAAGTGGGATATTACATCGATGGTGATCCAAACATCTTCGAATGACAAGAAAAGGGCCATTGTTGATATGTTCTAGAGATTTTAGGAGATGGTGACACAACATGCCCGACGGTTATGTAAGTAGTGGCGATTCTTGCGCAACCGTCGCCTCGAGGACCGGCAACAGTTACAACCGCCACTCGCATCTAGCCGACGGTGTTATCCCCTGACGACACCAAAACATGAATTTGAGAAGTTGCAAATGTTTGGACTTCCCAGATCGATTTGTTTCGCCTTTCCTCAATCCGTGGGCAAAACAACTACAAATACAAGTTTGATTATTCATTCTAGCAAGCAATTTGGAGTGAATTCAAGTGTGAGCAAAGAGAAGTTGGAGTTTTTTCTTATTTAGTTCATTTAGAGTGAGTTTTTCATTGTTGAGGATTGTAAGTAAGCAAATACAATTAGAAGGAGATTGAATCCTTCTTGAAGGGCATAGTTTGGTAGTACAATTGTATTTTGGAGAGTTACACTGTCAGTGAGAGGGAAGCAATTAGTGCATTTAAAGCAACTACAAATACAAGTTTGATTATTTATTCTAGCAAGTGATTTGGAGTGAATTCAAGTGTGAGCAAAGAGAAGTTGGAGTTCTTTCTTATTTAGTTCATTTAGAGCTGAGTTCTTCATTGTTGAGGATTGTAAGCAAGCAAATACAATTAGAAGGAGATTGAATCCTTCTTGAAGGCCATATTTTGGTAGTAGAATTGTATTTTGGAGAATTACATAGTGAAAGGGAAGAAATTTGCTTACCCACTAGAGTTTTTCCCACATTGGGTTTCTCCAAGATAAATTTTGTCTCCTTTGTCTCCAGTTTCTCAATTTGTAGTATAGTTGTAATTGATTCATGCACATTATATTGGTTAAAAGAAACTTAGTAAATATTTCATTCATTATCGGTGAGAACATGATTTGTTTATTGTTAAAAGAGGCGATTTCTGATCAGATTGGTATCAAAGCAGTTAATATTGAAATTTTTGTGTGGTTTTAACTTGTGTTGACATTGTTTCGGTTGAATGACCCTAACCAAAAGGGTAGTGCAAGCGGTGAAGGTATCATCATTCCTTATGCAAGAAAGATTTCCACCAGGAAGTGGAAGCAAGGAATCCGAGACATGACTTCTGCAGAGAAGATACAAGTGAGACCGAGAAGAACGTTTCCACAAATGGAGGTGGATGTGGCAAGTCCTGGCCCAAGGATGTGGGCAATATTTCCTTTTCTATGGGGAAATTGGAGTCCATCATTGGATTGCTCGAGGAGAAGCTTGGTGTTCCACAAGAGGCACTAGGAGAACATAAAGAAGATACTCTTGAGTACGAGAAAGAGCGGCCCTTGCGACCTCCTTCCTCCTCCGTTCAAAGAAGAAGCGAAGAGAGAAATTCAACCTTAAGATGGGGAGGTGTATGCAAGAAGCTAGACCATTGGCTAGCTCAACTTGAAATATATTTCAGTTTGCATCACATCAATGATAGTCAACAAATTTCAATTGTAAGGTTAAAATTATCCAATTATGCTTTAACTTGGTTTGAAAGCTATGTTCATTCTTTGGTTGTTAAGAAGCTTTCTCTTATTATGAAATATCCCTTGTGGGATACGACTTAAAAATGCACAAAATATTGAAAATTTGTAGCCAAATAAGATACTCGATTTTTTGCAGAGATATTTACAGCTTAGGGCATAACTAAAGAAAATTAATATCTCCCAAAATATCCACCCAAATTACTTGAAAATTTAAAGAGAGCTTATAATATTATAAAGAACATAAGACAACCTGTTTTTGGAATTTTTCAGATAATAAAATGATGCGAAAATTATAGCATGCCCTAGGCAATTGAAAACTTCTAAAATTTGTAACTCTCGAATACAAGTGTAAAAATTATGAGACTTTGGAAATAACATTTACAAATATACGAGATGCTATTCTAACCTTCGTGATTTGAATTGCATTACCACTAGAAACCCTCAAATAAAGACTACAATATTCCAAACAAGTCGCCTAACTTGGAAAAGGGTTGGAAATTGATGAAAAGGCCTTAAAGTGATGCTAAACCCTGCTCAAATGGCTGTCGTAAATCTGATATGAAAACCCTCTGATTATCTTCACCAAATGTCTCCAAAACCCTCAAAACCCTTCCTTTGAAACCTCTAAAAATATCTCTGTAAATCAGCCTTGAAAACAACTCCAAAATGACAATCTAGGGTAGATCTCTCGCTACCAACGAATGCCCCGCTAGCTAGGGATGGATCTCTCACCACCGATGCTAGGGTTCTGTGGGATTTCACTCCACAAGATGTAGATTTGTAAACAACAATTGCACATGAAAGAAGAGAATTAGGTATGCAAGAATGATCTTTCCTTTTTCCTCCGAACTCCTTATATGACTTCTTTTCAAGGCAAAAGAGCCCCAATAAACCCTAGTCACATTTGTCCCTTGGAAGGGCCAATAAAATAAAAGTAACTTAAGTTAATTTTCCCCTTTTAAGTCAAATCATAGTCCAAAAGTGACCCCCAATGCAAAATTAGAATATTAGTACCATGTGGCCCCTTCTTAACAACAAAACATAACATCTAGTCCCTCCAAAACACCTTTTTGTTTATGTCAATGAATAACTATAACAAAATGGACTATATATTCATACCCAATAGCTCCAAAGATCCAAAGCCCCTTGGGTATGACCAAGGCTTGGACTCGAATTGGCCCTTAGCCCTTTAGCGTAGGAAATGGGACACTACGGTCCTCCCTTCCCAAATTTTGCTTATCCTCGAGCAAATGCAAATTAGGATGTCGCAAAATCTGCGCTACCTCACAAGTAGCATCCTCAAATGGCAATCCCTTCCATCACACCAAATACTCGGTGATCACTCTACTCCTAAGCCCCCTTTATCTCTCTTCAATAATGGATTCTGCCGGTTCTAACACTGACTTCCCTCCTCAATAATGGAAACTCGTAGATGGTACAATATGTTGTCCAAGTGCCTTCTTAAGGCGTGAAACATAGAAGATATTATGTATCTTACTTTGCTTCAAAAGATAGCTCTAACTCATATGCAATTGCCCCAACTCGACAAATTATCCAAAGATTGACCATAAAACCGTGGTTTCAATTCTCTCGCACCCTTTGCTTCAATGAGGACTTCCTCATACGGTTCATGCAAACGTAGGAATACTAGATCCCCAACCTCAAAAGACCTCTCTATCCCGTGTGCAATGCATATACCTTCTTCGGTTGATTCGTGCCTTCCAAGGTTCTCCCTAAGAGCCTTGAGAATATCCTCGGTTCTCATGTAACCAATCTCGAGCTTTGGGAGCTCGGCTATCTAATAATACCAAATCCACAAATGTCATAGCGTCGTACCCATACAAGGCTCGTAGAAGGAGTCATACATATGCTCATTTGATAGGTGGTATCAGAAGAATACTCACCCATGTGTAACCATCTAATCCATGCCCACTGATGTCCTAACACATAACTCTGCAAGTAGCCCTCTATCCACTTATTGACTATCTTATTACCTCGCCCATCTATCTGTGGGTGGTAGCTAGTCTTGGAGTCAACTCCATGCTGTTAGTCTCAAGATCTCCGCCAAAAGGTGCTCATGAAGATCTTGTCCACCGACAATATTTTAGGAAACCCATGTAGCCTAAAAATACCAGTATAGAAGATCCAGTGCCACATCCATCGCCTCATGCCCCTTGGGTAGGGAAAAGAAATGAGCATACTTAGTCGATCAACTACAACATAAATGCAGTTATGCCCATGCACCAAGGGAAGCCCGTGATAAAGTCCATAGATATGTTGTCCCATTTCTTTGGGAATGGGGAGAGATCGAAGTAATCCCGCTAGAAAAGATCTGCTTGGATTTGGTTTCACGACAAACCATACACTCTCTCGACATGGTTAAGGACATCATCCTTCATCCCCTTACATGAAAATCTCTCTCGATAAACCCGTATGATTTGAAATACCTAGGATGCCCAAATAGTGGTGTATCATGCTTTCGCTCGAAGGATCTTCTCCTTCATCTTAGAACCACAAGATAAGAAAAATCTTATCCTTGTAGAAAATGAGATCATCCACTACTCAGACGGCCATCCTATATTATACCATCCATGATCTCACATGCGAAATGATTTTTGGAATACTCAACAAGTATATGAGCCTTCCAATCCGCTGAAATCTTAGACATAGAACTAAGCATAGAAGTGAGCTAAGGCCTCCTAGATAAAGCATCAAAGAACAATATTATTCTTACCTCTCGTGTACTCTATGTCGAAGTCATATGTTTGTACCTTGTTTACCCATTTTTTGCGATCATTGAGCTCCTTCGCCCCAAGAAGAACCTCAAACTATTGTGATCCATACGAACCCCGAATTTTCTCGCCCACCAAGTATCTTTTTGTCTAAATTTGGCCAAAGCATGCATAATGGCCAACATCTCCTTGTCATAAATTGAATTTCCGACTCTCATAGGAAATGGGATGCCTATCCCGCATGAGGATTGCCCCAACACCCTCTCTTGATGCATCACACTCTAGAATGAATGGGCGAGAGAAATGCTGTAATGCGAGAACGGACATGAACTCATCACCTCCTTGAGGTGATCAAAAACCTGTTGTGCTACCTCTAACCAAGCAAAAGCCCCCTTCTTGGTCAAATCGGTCAATGGAGCAGTAATCGAGAGAAATTCTTCATGAACCCACCGTAGTATGTGCACAACCCCGTGAGTCCTCTCAAATGTGTCAATATCCTAGGTGGCGGTCAATCCAACTGTCTCGTATCTTCTCTCTATCCACCTTCACCGTATGTGCCCCCACCAATCACATATCCAGTATAGAAGTTTGGTCATGCCAAACTCACACTTAGAAGCTTTTGCATATAGTGAATTAGCTTCTAATATCCCCAATATCTCACCAAGGTGCCTGATATGGTCCTCCCAAGTCCTGTTGTAGACTAAAATATCATCAAAGAAAACCAATACAAACTTCCGCAGTGGCGGGTGAACACGTGATTCATGCAAGACTGGAATGTAGCCGAGAGTATTGCAATCCGGAAGGGCATCACCAAGAACTCAAAGTGACCATAATGGCATCTAAAATTTGTCTTATGCACATCCTGCTCCCTGACTTTGATATGATGATATCCAGATCACAAATCTATTTTTGAAAATAGATTGCACCATGTAGCTCGTCGAGCAACTCATCAATGTGTGGTCTTGGATACTTGTTCTTTATTGTCTTCTTATTCAAGGCACAATAGTCTATACACATCTGCATGGTCCCATCCTTCTTCTTCACCAATACCACCGAAGAAGCAAAAGGGCTGGAACTCGGTCTAATATGCCCCATATCAATGAGCTCATGTATAGTCTCAATCACGTGCTCAAATCCCCTATCTGGAGGTATGCCTAGAGGTATGTCACCAAAAACTGTACTATGTATGTCCAATAAGCCATGTATATCCACATGATACTCATGTTGTCCATCCTCTGATTTCTTGGTCAAAACCAAACAATGTACTGCCCAATCCACCCCATTGTGCCTATAAATCCTCTCAATCCTCTTGGTTGAATAACTCGGGGTGCCTCTAAAGATATGCCCTCAAGATCACATTCCTCCTTCGGACTTAAACTTTAGCTCCATCGTCCAAAGTTAGTCCGAAACTCACCAAGGAATGGAGCCACTTGCGTATCTCAAAGCACTATGTTGGTCTTTCCAATACCAACAATATAGAAATCATCAGTAACTATATAGTTACCCATCGTGATGCTCAATTCGGGACCCCGTTGTGTGCATCTCATGAATCTCCATTGGCTACTATCAATGAGTACCACTACTCGTTGTCCCTATAAAACTCCCTAACTCAATGCCTTCAGACTCGGGGTACTAAACAACGTCGTGATAGTCTCTTGGGAAAAAGTCTCGCTATCCTATTCAACACCCACACCTGCCTAATGCCTCATCATCATCATCCTCTAATCCATGTGTGTCCAACTCCTTGTTACCATATTTCTCCTCAAAGACCTCTATGAATTGGGCCTTCCGTCTACCCCTACAATCATGTCCTAGAACCCAAGGTGTGCGGAAATCGAAACATAGTTTCTTTCACCTCAATTCATCTCTGTCCTCTCTAGATATGAATGGTCTCCTGGTTGTATCTTGCCGAGGTGGAGGTACCTTCGAGCTGTGAACCATCGGATCTAGAAGGGAAAACCTTAGGCTGCACTCAAGGTGGAAACCTCGACTTAGGAGTGGATAACTCCAAGTCACGAGCTCTCCTAATAGCCTCATGCAAAGAAGGCTCAAATGCCTTCACAAATCCAAGAAGAGCGCCTCACAAACCTCGCATGAACAACGAAATCAGCCTCATCTCTCGTAACATCAGTAACATGATTGATAGTGTCTGTAAAAATTTGTGATATATTGATCCAAGAAACCAAATCTGCCTCAAATGAATCAACTCTCTAAAATACACCGGGGTCCCTCCTATCAAACTGTTCATTAGCCTTTGCATGATGAACTCTCAGATAAGTAGTAATGTATATGTGTCCTTGTGTAATCAACCCATGATGCCACCAAACATGAGTGTCTCCCTCAAGATGTAAGATCGCAAACTTAATTGCATCTTCCTCACGCATAGGATTCAAGTCAAGTATGTCTTTAACTTCAACCCAAGATTGTGGCAAGACACCTCTTAACCATCGAAGTGTGGAATAGAAATTTGCCCCAATCTCCTTTGCAACTCCAAGCACAGATTTGATGATCTCTCCTAGGCCTGCTGCAATCTTCATTTTGCAATATTCTTGGAATGGCATGTTGTCACGAAATCCATCACTCAAGGTCTGGTACTTTTCCCAACAAGACTCCTCATCTACAATATCCACTGGCTATCGTACCTGTGAAACTTTTGGATCCTTCAAGAAAGAAGGTTCGTGAAGCCCCCTTCTTAGAACCATCAAAGTGTGAAATAGAAATCGCCCAATCTCCTTCTGCAACTTTGGTACTGTACATGATGATCTCTACTAGGACTCACGCTAATCTTCATTTTGCAATATTCCTCGAGTGGCATGTTGTCACGAAAGTCATCACTCAAAGTTTGACACTTCTCCCAACAAGACTCCTCATCTACAATATCCACTGGTTGTCGTACCTATGAAACTTTTGGATCCTTCAAGAAAGAAGGTTCGTGAAGCCCCAAAGGCCTGGTAGAAGAATGGGGAGACCGCTTCCCTGAATGTCCACCCTCACCTCTTTGACCATGTTGTCCCATATTGCTATTTTCTCCTCTTTCCATATGAGCATCAATCATGCCCTGTGCTAATCTCTCTCAAAGTTGAGTGGCTCAAATAGAGATTGATAGTCTCACCGTTGCTTTACCATGTTGGTGAACAATTGTTTCATCGATCCACACCCATATCCTCACCTGTCTCTATTTCCCATATTTCAACCCCAATAGGTGGAGAAACATCTCGCTTCCGATACCATTGAAAAATCCCTTACGGGATACCACTTAAAAATGCACAAAATATTGAAAATTTGTAGACAAATAAAATACATCGATTTTTGTAGATTTTTACGATTAGGGAAGCGAACTAAAGAACTTTAATAATTCCCAAAATGTCTACCCAAATTACTTGAAAATTTAAAGAGAGATTGATAATATTATAAAGAACATAAGACAACCGTTTTTTGAATTTTTAGATAATAAAATGTGCTAAAAAAATCACAGCATGCCCTAGACAAATTGGAAAACTTCTAAAATTTGTAACTCTCAATACAAGTGCAAAATTATGAGACTTTGGAAATAACATTTACAAATATAGGAGATGATATTCCAACCTCGATTTGAATTCATACCACTTGAAACCCCTCAAAGAAAGACTGCAATATTCCAAACAAGTCACCTAACTTGGAAAAGGGTTGGAAATTGATGAAAAAGGCCTTAAAAGTGATGTTAAACCCCGCTCAAATGGTTGTCAGTAAATTTGATCCGAAAACCCTTTGATTATTTTCACCAAATGTCTCCAAACCCTCAAAACCCTTCCTTTGAAACCTCTAAAAATATCTATGTAAATCAGCTCAAAATAGCTCCAAATGACAAAGCTAGGGTAGATCTCTCACTATCAAAGAATGCCCCGCTAACTAGGGATGGATCTCTCACCACCGTGTTAGAGTTCATGTGGGATTTCCCACCACAAGTAGATATTCAAATAGTTGACATGAAAGAAGATAATTAGGTATGCAAGAATGATCTTTCATTTTTCCTCCCAACTCCTTATATAACTTCTTCAAGGCAAAAGAGCCCCAATAAACCCTAGTCACATTTTTCCCTTGGAAGGGCTGAAGAAAATAAAAGTAACTTAAGTTACTTTTCCCCTTTAAGTCGTCATGGTTCAAAAGTGACCCCCAACGCAAAATTAGAACATTAGTACCATGTGGCCCTTTCCTAACAACAAAACATAACATCTAGTCCCTCCAAAACACCTTTTTGTTTATGTCAATGAATAACTATAACAAAATGAACTAAATATGCATACCCAATAGCTCCCAATGGCTCAAATTCCTCGGGGTATGACCAAGGCTTGACTCGAATTGGCCCTTAGGCCTTTAGTGTAGGAAAGGGGACATAACATATTACTATGTGGGATGAATTTAAGAGACTAATCAAAAAGCAATTCTATCCTATTTGTTATGAGGAAGAGAGGTCCATGTATAGGCAATATCTCGTGCAAAAGAAAGGCAAGAAACATGCAAGAGTACATTAGTGACTTGAAAGAAAGTTGTCTAATGTAATATCCTCTGTGAGATATTAATTAAATTTGCAAATAAATTACTTTTAAATGAACTTAGAAGAGCGAACCCTTCTAAATTCACATAAATAACCAAGTGTTAGCTTTAATACAACCTAAATGGGGTTAGAGTGAGACAAGGTGATGAGTTAGGTGGGACAAGGTGATGGGTTAGGTGGGACAAGGTGATGGGTTAGATGGGCTAACTAGTTGGAATTGAGACTTCACTAAAAGATTTAATTTAGAAAGGAAAATAATAAAATGCACATAAAAACCAACTAAACTTTGAAAATTAATAACTCCTTCCCAATTCAAAATTTTATCATGAAACCAAGTGCAATTCAAAGCTAAAAAATTATTATCTTTCCAATCAACTATCACACCGATTTTTATGATAACAAAACCCACTTCAAATCTGCCTAAAATTTGAATGTAAGTCACCTAGGATTAGGTAAATATATAAATTAATTTCCATCCTTTCACCTAGCTTCAAAACCTCAAATGTCACCCACATATCCACAACAAATAATTTATAACAGCTTGCAAACTCAACAAAAACCCTTCCAAATATGATATTAAATTTCACAAGCCATTGATCCACTTTAAACAATTAACACATGTATTAAAAGCCCAAAATATCATTAAAACAAGGGCATTGCCATTAGAAAATTATGCAAGAACAGATCAGATTCAAACCCTTGTCAAATACCATCAAAACATACCACAATATCCTCAAAGCAAGTTGATTTAGACATCAAATAAATTTGGAATTACAACAGACCATAAAGCACTTAAAAATCCTTCAAAATATGCAAGATATCTCCTCAATGCAAGTCGACTTCACTAGGATAAATCAACAACATGTATTTATCATAAATCCTTCAATTAAACTTCCACAAAAGCATGCAAATGAACTCCCAAACAAGGCACTTTATATAAATTAATAATATTATGCAAGAACTTATCAATTCAAAGCTTGAAAGGTCACACACAATGGTGGTGTTGAAAAACACCTTTTATTTTTCAATCACAAGTGGGCATACATCCCTCTTCAAGTATGAAGATAAGTTTGATAAACCATCAACATGTCTCAAAGGGATTGTCTCTTCTCCTTTTATAGATTTCCAATGTAGATGAAATAAAGTTAAAGATAAATATATTAATGTCCAACGAATGACCACAAAAAGTAGGTCAATGGGACTGCAGCCCAAAAAAAGATACAAAGTGCGAGCGGAGACAACTCAAAACGAGTTCCCAAAAATAGAAAAGAAGAGAAGACAACAGAAATGAAACCCGAAGCCAATACCCCCACAGGCGGGGGCAATGGGGCAAGCAAATGAGGACCAAGGTCTAATCAAGAACGGTAGCTACACCCCTCCTAACATTAGAGGCCGACGAAAAGAAGCTCCTGATGGACTGGCAACCCGAAGAGAGGGGCGAAGACCTCCTTCCTCGCCGAGATCCGAGATCGACGCGATGGCTGGGGGACGAATGGAGCCGGACTGCCCTCTAGTACGTGTGTGCATTCGATTCTGCTGGCGGTGATCGAGGGAAGTGTGAAGGTCCAACTAGGGACGAACTGATCTATTGACTATATCCGGGTCGAAAAGCTCGCACTTAGTTCCTCCACCAAAGGTAGAACCGTAAAGAAGGTTGTAATTAGTCTCGTGGGGATGACTCTCGGAGGGGGATGAAGAATCGGTCTCGAGCAACAAAGACTCATGGATGTAGAGGGAAAGACACGCTGGTCGATATATCCAAGAAGATTGGGAGAGTCTCGAATCCCTCTCAAGAGACAAGGAAATCGTCCCGCCGATCTCATAGTATATATGGGCAATGGAAGATGAAATGAGTCTCTGTCTCCACCTCATGAAGGCTACAGAGCCTACAAAGTCTATCATCCTGATCAATGTGGTGATCGGGCCTCACACCAAGTCCTGTGGGAGCCGACTCGAAATTGACCCAGAGGTATACGGAGGGCATGCATCCAATGGCGAGAGGTGTACTGAGGTCGGATGATGAGTCCATCTCTGATTTCAAGAAAGTGCTCGCATAAAAGGACATCTTAGGGCACAAACCCCCAGGGGGTTCACCCAAGTAGTCCGAATGAAGCTCCCTGAGATATCCTCCCGGATGGACCTGTTCAACACTTGCTTGGTGGGCAAGAGATGACTGGGAGCATTTAGAGAATACCTGGAAGGGGGCCGATCAACTGGATACCAACCGATTCCAACAAGGCATAAGTCTCAAAGAAACCAACAACGGCCCACAACCTGGGCAATACTCACAGAGGAACAATAGGCGAGATATGGATACCGTCCCGCTTCACCGGGAGATCACTAAACTTCGATACAATGAAGAAAGGATGATATGTCAAATATAGTCTCGAAAATGTAAAGGTAGGGCTCGAAACTCGCCAAAATATTATGTTGAGGGATTGACTATTTGCATATGATGAAACGGGTGAAGGAGGAGAGTCTCGAATCCTCTCAACGGGAAGCCCAATCAGGTCCAAAAGGAGGGGCCCCTGCATAATAGACCCACAGAGAATAGTGGGGCGGATGAGGAAGGTCATAAGAAACATCTTGGAGAAGACATCCTGGAAGTGGTGCCGAAAACATTGTCTCTCGAGAATGGCAAGAGATCCATAGCCTTTGTTTACTCTCGGTTGAAGAGCATGCCTCATACTAAATCTAGGCCCTGAAAACTAGACTCCCATGTAGGTGTATGTATTAGTAATTTCAACCTCCCGCCCTTAAAGAAGAAATGGAGGTGTGATGTCCGTAGCCCATTCAAAACCATGACCTTGGTCTTACCTGATTGACTGGTCAAATGCCGAAGATCACAAAATAAAGCAAGTGCATCAAGTTATCTCTCGAAGCCCTCGGGGAAGAGGCGAGTAAAACAATATCGTCAGAATAGGAGAATAGAAATCAAGACGTGGTGAAGAAGGCAACCGTCCCCTCCCGAATGTGATCCTAAAGAAAAGATTACAGACTCATCAATGTAAATGCCAAAGAGGGTAGGAGACAAGGGGCACCCTTGTTTAACCCTAATGGTGCTCCCGATGGGATCGCATAATCCATGTGTAGTACTAAGATGCCCAAGGATGGACTCATATGCGCGCATGATGACATGCGAGTACGAAGAGCTCCAATGTTTCCATCCAATTTTGGTGCATTTTCTAATTAGGAGAGAATTGAATTTAAAATGGCCTGAAATTCAAACTCCATTCCAAAAGTTAATTCCCTCCAAAGTATTTTCAAATTAAATACAAGGGAGAATTAAAAATAATAATTAATGCCCAAAAAGGAATCGACTTTTGCCTAGATAAATCGATTCACCCAAAATAATAATAAATTAGCTCATGGGATAAATCAATTTGCCTCCAATAAATTTGACTTGCTTAAATTAAATCGATTTACCTCCAAATAATAATTAATTGGCCCATAAATAAATCGATTTCCTCCTTATAACTTCGACTTGCCCAATTAAATAATATTTAATTATTAAATGCACAAGAAAAGTCGATTTCCCCCAAATAAAATTCCTTTAATCCAAGGGGAGTGGATTAAAGGATATCAACCTTCATTAATTAATTATTGCTTGAAAAAGGGGACATTACATCCAAATGGGTAAAGATGTAGCGAACCGAGACATTTTGATGAAGTACATTGGTGGAATCCATAGTCACTGAGGAGACCAATTCTCTTGGGCAAGCCGTTGAACTATTTAGAGATGGACAAGAAAAAGAGTTCATCTACATCTCAACATGCTTTAAACAAACAAAGTGACACCAAGCAAAAAGAGAAAGAAAAAGGATACTAAAGTTCATTGTGATCATTGTCATGTTGACACTCATTATGAGGATAAATGTTGGACGCTCCACCTGTAATTACATCCCTTAAAAAATAAGAAGAAGAAAAAGAAGGTCATTGTTGCCCTCCAAGAAGAGGAAATATGTCAGTAAGCAAAGAAGTGAATTATGTTGCAGCAAAGAAGTGAATGAGATGATGTGTAGTACCTTTGTCCGTAGAGAGGTATGTTTTGGTAGTAATAATGTTGTTCAAGAAAATGAATTGACTAAGCTTTTTCATATAAAAATTCAAGTGAAGAAAACTAAAGTGGATGCTCTTTTTGATACTTGTTCTCAAGCTAATTTGGTTAGTAAAGAATTAGTGGATAGGCTAAAGTTGGAAACTTACAATCATCCAAGTCCATACTCATTGGGTTGGGTGAAGAAAGGCATAGACATCAAGGTTACCAAGCAATGTAAAATTACGTTTGGTATTGATAAGAAGTTCATTGATGAAGTTACTTTGGATGTTGTTCCACTTGATGTGTGTGGTGTAGTGTTTGGCAATTGTACTTGTATATCGGCATGCAATCTTCATGAGAAGAGCCAACCAAGACTCACTTGGTGAAGGATGCTAAAAGTTGCATCATTTCAGCCTTTACAAGAGACTCAAGATCTCTTTCGTAAGTGCCAATGAAGCCTAGAAGCTTATTACTCACGGTGGGAAATTCGCTTTACTTCTTTTAAGGGATATGCCGGAAGATGAGGTTATTATTGCATCTAAATCCACTAGTAGCATGTTTTCTAAAAAAAGAGTAGACGAGATGAAAGAGTTGGTTCAACAATCCAGGATGTTTTCCAAGAGCCTATGGGGCTGCCCTGTTAGGCCAATTAAACATGAATTCCTACCCGACACCGCTTCCAAACTTGGGATTGTACAAGTAGTCCTTGAAGGATGCCAATGAGGTAAAACAAATGATGTCATCTTTGATTAAGCAAGGTATAATCCATCCTAGCACTTCTCCATGTGGTTCTTCTATTGTTTTAGTACCTAAGAAAGATGGTTTACGGAGAATGTGTGTTGATTACAGAGCTTTAAATAAAATAACCATTAAGAATAGATACCATCTTTCTCGCATTGATGCTTTATGGATCGGTTATAACATGCTAGATATTTTATTAAGCTTTATTTGAAATCTGGATATCACCAAGTGCGGATCAAGGAGGACATTTGGAAAACAACGTTTAAGACCAAGCAAGGTTTGTATGAATAGTTGGTATTTTACTAAGCTTTATTTGAAATTTGGGTATCACCAAGTGCGATCAAGGAGGACATTTGGAAAACAACGCTCAAGACCTGGTAGGGTTTGTATGAATGGTTGGTATAACCGTTCGGGATATATAATACTTCAATTTCCTTCATGAGGTAATGAGACTGTTTATTGATTCCTTTGTCATTGTGTACTTAGATGACATTTTGTTTTTTAATGATTTTTGAGGAGCATGTTAACCATTTGCGTCTAAGTTTTGCAAGTTTCGAAGGAGAACCGACTAGTGTTGAATGAGAAGTGTGAGTTTGCTCAACAAATGCTTGTCTTTTTGGGGCATGTGGTGGATATGGAGAGTTGAGGATTGATCCAGGTGAAGATAGAGGGTCATTGTGAATTGGCCTACACCATCCATTGGCCGAGACCAAGAATTTTATTGGTGCAGTTCAATATTTGAGGAAGTTAATCAAGAACTTGGTGTATCAATCTTTTAACTTTGTTTTCTATTTCACCGTTGTCCTTGTCTATTCTTACTTCATTGTGTATGTTTGATAAGGCTTCTTTGGTTGATCAACCTATAAAACTATATACACACTTATGCACAAGCCATATATACCATAGCTACATACTTAAGAGGGCAAACTACTATTCTACCGATATCTTCACACCAAATATACTTATTACACACCTCACACACACCTATTCACACAATCACCCAAGCTTAAAAGGACAATTCTTGGCCCTAAGGTCTTATTTGCTCATGGAATCTAATTTGTAGCTTGTAGCCATGTTCTGCCTCCATGATTGAATCAAATCCCATGTTTATCTATATGGAATAAAAGAGCCCATTGAGATGTTATTCAATATATATATTGAGAACTCAGTAGAGTTATTTATACCAAACACCACCTTTCTTGGGTAATATAGTTAAGGAATAGACCTTTTAAAGATCTATTTGCAGGTACAAAGGAGTATGAGTTAGTTCCCACCTAATTGCACCTTCAATTAGTTGAAACAACACATCCTACACCTGCTCCATAGATTGTTAGTTCCTCATATGCACTAAAATATTCCAAACCCGTTTTCTTCACCTGTCCACCAATTTTGGACTGATTTGATGACTATAACATGAATTCAAGGCTATAGAAGAGAATTTCAACAGGTTTAGCACCCTAATGGTGTCCCTATAGATCGTATAAGATCATCCAAATCAATGCCCAATCTTGATTAGTCTTAAAACATTGAAAATTGTGACTTTAACATGGTAATAATATCAACCACGACTGACATGTAGAAACCTTACGGAAGGCAAGTGCGGAAGAATTAGCCTCTACACACTTGGGCAATGAAAGATAGCATGATGACAATGGAGATTTCAAAGTTTTAGGAATTTTCAAGATACGGGTTTCAAGATCAATGATGCCCTAGTTCGGGAGTGATTGTAAAATTTAGACCTACATGCTATATAAGGGCATGTCAAGGCATGAGAAATATTTGTTGAGCTCCTTGTGGTCTTCTCAACTAGTCAATGCTTCAGGTTGTGCCCTCGTGCCTCCGAAGCCGATCGCAACTCTCATGTTTGTTGCCTATACAGGGTTGCCATTAGAAACATAGATAAAACAGTGAAAATAAGCATTTGAAACATGCATTAAAGCTCACAAAACTCCAACTCATTTCATTGTATTCAATCATGCTAATTACAATCTTCTCATCGAGAATTATTGATCAATTTATCAAAATCCCAAATGTGCATGCTCAAACAACCTTCTCCAAGCATCTCTCAACCATACCTAGAATTTCTCAACCATCACTTAGACTTGGCAATCATTCAAACCTCCCTTAAATGATGGAATTGACTTGGTTCCACGTAAGACTTGGATCTCTAAGTTAATTTTTGAACAATTTTTGGCCTTGCACACACAATAGGCCTTATTTTAGGCATTTACAAACACATACACACATTTGAAAGTTCATACAACACAATCTTGGAGGGAAATGGCATTCCAACACCTAGACCATCCTAAACTCAACACAAAACATGACACTATCATGACAATACTCTAACAACCTAATGATGCTCCTACATCGAACTCTCTTCCGTAGTAGTACCTCTTCATTCATGGACAATGAAGGAGTAAGGCTTTGGATTAGGGTAAGAAACAACAAAGTGTTTTTGAGTAATTCAAATACAAAATTAGTCATGCTCTAGTTTTAGCATTACCTAACTTACTGTACCACCTTTCAAGTGGAAACCGATGCATTGACTATGCTATGGGGTCATCCTACTTCATGGAGGTAGGCCCATATGTTATCAATATGAATTGTTTCATGGTGCGATTCAATTATTGTACATATGACAAGGAATTGTATACCCTTGTGCAAACGATCAAGAAGTGGAAGAATTACTCGATGGGAAAGGAAACTATCATACACAAAGATCTCCAACCTCTTCAATATTTGCAGCTCATAATAAACTTCAACATGCTGACATTAATTATAAATGGATGGTTTTTTTACAATAGTTTCATTTTATTATAAAATATAAAAAAGGTGTGACTAATATATTATCTAGACCTCCTTTACTTTCAGCTATGGGCACTTTAACTCTTCTTAAGCCTTTTTGTGTGAAACATATCCGGAAGGTTATGAGTAGGATCCGGATTTTGGAGAGATCTTTCAGTAGAAACCTCCAAGTGATGAGGGTTTTGCACCTAGAGGAGAATACTATTTCCATGACGGGTTGCTCTCACAAGAACGAGAAACTTTGTGTGCCTAAGAGGGAAAGAGTTTAGTTGATGAGGGAAGCACACACTTCTAATGTGGCCGGTCACTTTGGTGTGAAAAAGATTGTAGCGCACTTACAAAGTATGTTTATTGGCCAAACATGCAAGCAGAAGTTGCCAAATTCATCAAGGGTTGTCTTTTTTATGCATTGTTAGTAAGCCTAGTAATAGAAAGATGGGTTTATATATGTCATTACTAGTTCCTTTCCAACCATGGGAAAGCATCTTCCAAGAAAGGGCATGATTACATCTTTGTGGTAGTGGACCGATTTAGTAAAATGTGTATTCTCATTCCTAGCAAAAAAAAGGCCATTAAGGCCAACGATACCGCAGAGTTATTTTTGCTAATGTGTGGGTTCATTTTGGTTTGCCTAATTCTATTGTGTTTGATAGGGACTCACGGTGATAGGAAAGTTTTGGTCTACTTTGTGGGAGAAGATGGATACTAAGTCAAGAGGTCTCATCGCTTTCCATCCGCAGACATGATGGGAAAACAAAAGTGGTAAACCGTACCTTGGTCCAAACTCTTAAGAGGGTACAACAAGAAACATCCGAGTATTTGGGATGACAATTTCGTGTATATCCAACATTGTTATAATAGAGTAGTTCATGCTTCTTCTAGTAAAACTCCTTTTGAGACATGTTT
The DNA here is from genome assembly GCA_018340775.1 of Taxus wallichiana var. yunnanensis. Taxonomy (NCBI): domain Eukaryota; kingdom Viridiplantae; phylum Streptophyta; class Pinopsida; order Cupressales; family Taxaceae; genus Taxus; species Taxus wallichiana. Next base: position 829,032,322 of record CM031240.1, read on the forward strand.
TGGTTATTTTCCTAAGAGTGTATTTGATGTTTTGTAATTACCATGCATAGACAACGGAAAAGTGGATCGGAGACCCACAAAGCTGAGAATTTCATTGAGAAAATTTAGCAGATATATTTCTAGGTACATGAGAGGTTGAAAAGTCATAGGCCAAGTACAAAGTGTGACATGATCAACATAGAACTGAGCATTCTTTCCTAGGTGACAAGGTATGGTTGTACTTGAGCAAGAGAAAGGCTACAAGGAAAAGCTAAGAAGCTCAAACCTCTCAATATGGCCCATTTGAAATTCTAGAACAAGTGGGTAAGAATCAATTTCACTTAGATATGCCTTCTTATATGAGAATATATTTAGTTGTGAATGTTGAGAATTTACGCCTCTTTGAGCTCTCCACGTTGGATTAGGAAAAAGAGGGTTTGTTGCTACCATCTATTGAGGATCTTGTTCCTACACTACGGTTGAAATGGAGGAATACGTGGTATTGCAATGAAAGAGAGGGCAACACAACGAGGAGTTACCTACCAAGGTTAAGTGGTATTCTACAGAGAAGATGTGGGGAAGAAATTTCCTCACCTCATCACTCCCTTGAAAATTTTAAGGTCTTAAAAGCCTAAAATTGGGAAGGTATGATCCAAAAATGGATTTGAAATACCCAATTCTATATATTCTTAGTTTCAAATTAATGGTGATCAATTCGATATGTTTATAATACGAGAAAAGTGATTAGGCTAATGGTGATCTGGACAATTCGAATGACAAGAAAAGGGCCATTATTGATCTACTCGAGATGTTTAGGAGAAGGTTACACAACCGCCGCCTGCAGGATAGACGGTTGCTCAACCGCCACTCTACATACACTAGCAATCCTATTCCCAACAACTCCAAAACAAGAATTCGAGTAGTTGCAAATGCTTGGAATTCCTAGATCGGTTCGTTTCGCCTTTCCCTCCATCCGTAAGCAGAGAAACTATAAATACAAGTTTGATTCTTCATTCTAGCAAGTGATTTTGAGTGAATTCAAGTGTGAGCAAAGAGAAGTTGGATTTCTTTCTTGTTTTGTTCATTTAGAGTTGAGTTCTTCATTGTTGAGGGTTGTAAGCAAGAAAATACAATTTTATAGGTAATGAATCCTTCTTGAAGGCCATAGTTTAGCGAAGACAATTGTATTTTGGAGAAGTAAATAATGAGAGGGAAGTAATTTGCTTACCCACTAGATTTTTCCCACCTTGGGTTTCTCCAAGATAAAGTTTGTGTCTCCTTGTCTTTATTTTCTCAATTTGTAGTATAGTTGTGATTGATTCATACACATTATATTGGTTAATAGGAACTTAGTAAATCTTTCATTCATTATCACTAGAACAAGATCTGTTTATTGTTAAAAGAGGTAGTTTACGGATCACGATGCTTTTGCGAGGAGATAATGTTCTATTGTTTGATTCCAAGTACGTGCAACACCTAAGAAAGCTACACATATGGTGGATGGGACCCATTATCATCAATTGTATTTTGGTATCAGGTGCATGCAAACTATGTAAGTTGGATGGGGGAATGCTTCTTGGGCATTTCAATGGATGTAGGCTCAAGCCCTACCATGATTAATTCATACAAAATGGGATAACTAATAAGGATAGTTTCTTGTCTGTCGCTACAATATTACAATCAAATTTCAAACTCAATGCATCCTCTTGCATTATGTGTTTATATCAACACAACAACGAGATTACACAACTCCTTTTCGTGGTAGTGTCTTCAATCGCTGATACATGTCATCTTTAATCGCTAATTGCTTCTTTTGTTCTACACCAATCTTGTGGCATCATCCCAAAAGTAAGAAATGCCAAATTTCTACCATCCTCTTAAGCACTCGCATGAAACATAAAAACATTGAGCATTCGCAATCCCTCCTCAATTAAATGCATATTTGTATGTGCCCCCTGTAATATCCCCTTTAGGGACAAATAGAAATCTGCAGCACTCTCAACACCAATTGAACTAAGAAGGATGAGATCCTCTTAATTCAACCTCAAATAACCCAATGTCAGCGTAATTACAACCCAAATGGGGTTGGAATTAGCCAAGGTAGTGGGTTAGATGGGAGAACTAATTGGAAACCCAATCTTTTCCGGGGCCCAATTTTATTGTGTGAGATATTGAATAAAAATGGCACCCAGATAGCTGAAACTTCAAAAATTAATATCTTCTTCAATACTCAATGTTTTTGTATGAAATCAAGTGCATAATAAACTAGAAATTTAGGGCTTTCCAATGCACTATTAAACAGATTTTTCTAAGCATTAAAACTTCACCAAAATAAACCCAGAAATATCACCAAGTCGTTAGGGTTAGAGAAAATTAAATAATTTCCAGCACTTCTCTAGCCACCAAACACTCCAAAATAATTGCCCCTTGCTCAGAAATAATCACTAACACACAACAAATTTTAGATCTAGCTCTTATGGCATCAAAATATGATAAAACAAGCTCCAAATCAAGTCGTTATGGCAAAAATAATTGCAGCAGTAACAAAAGCACCACAAACCCTTCAATAACATGCAGATTTAAACCCCAAATAAATGCGCCAATCCTCTAAACCAAGTCGCCAATGCTTAGAATAGATAAACAATGCATAGATTCACTCAACAATGATTGCAAGAAGGCTCACACTCTCCAAAATAAGGTGGTGTTGAAGAAACACCTTTGTTATGAGATCTCATGGGCATACATCCAAGGGGTCGCCACCATCTTCTTATATAGCTTTTGCATTTCAAATCTCCAAGTTTCCCTCCTCTTTTTGGCGCAATTCTCTAAGTAGGAGAGTTACTTTTAAAATGGTCCTCTTTCCTGGAAAGTCACTCCAATTAAAACATTAATTTCCTCTTTTTAATATTTTAAATAAAAACATAAGAGGAGAATTAATTATTTAATTTAAAAAATAAAATTTGTAATGACATTTTCCCAATTTTTATCCTTCAATCCATGGGAAGGGTAGATTAAAGGTCTCAATATTTTAATTAATTAATGTCCCAAAAGGGTACATTACAAGATTACAACTAGCAATTGCAAATGAGTTGCAAATTACACCGAGAAAATAGTAATGTTTAGTTTATTGGAGTTGTATTTCGTGTTGATATTGCTTGGTTGTCTATATGTTGTTGCAAAGTTCTTATTTTGCTATTGCCCACATTTTTGTAAGACATAATTATGATAGTCGCCAAAATAAATCATGTTTCTTCATTTGGTCAAACACCGGATGTTTATCTACTAAAACTACCTTTTTAACATTTAAATGTTCGCAAGGCAAATTCAATAATCTCATTTTGAGGAGCTTGTAATAAAATTTATTTTAGAAATTAGGATTGACATTCAATTTAGACTTGCCATGATATTAGAGATCTAAATCTGCATAATGTTTATCTTGTTGAACATCGACATAATGAATGACCAATATTATTTTCCAAAAACTAAACTATACAATTTACTTTATGAAGAATAAAATCAAAATCAGATATGTAAGCTCAAGTCCATATATGAGGACACTTGTTTGGATTGCTTAATAGTGGAAACCTCTGCAATTGGAACTATGATGCATTCTTCCACTAATGGAAAGTGCAAAATATACGGAATATGGATTCCTTTATTGCTCCTCCATTTAGGCGGGCTTGATACCATCACCGCATTTTCCATGTCGGATAATGAATTGTGGTTGAGGCACGGATTCAATATGATTTACCAAATTGAAAGGCTATCCATTGCTCTCAGCTATTCTTTTATTTATTGCAGGCACTTGCAAATATGCAGAAAGAATTGTTGCCTTGGCATTCCCTAGTCACTTCCAGATAGTGAGCTCTACTGATCCAATTTACACATTTATGCAGCATGAGAATAAGGACGACAATGTATTCAACTATCTAGTTATGGGAGAGGAACATATAAAGTCTGTGAGAGAAACATACCCAGTTGCCAACATAAAACTCAATGTAATACAACATAAAAGTGAGAGAGAAACAATTGCCAACGGTAGAAATTTGATGAAAAATGGAAAGGACAGTAAAAATTAATGATGTGTGGGAACACGAGGGGCTATTTAATGATGTTCTATTTACTAAGTCTAGTTGTACATCCTTTAGCAGGGTTGGACTATTATGTCAACTCCTCAATAGCGCTTCCTTTATAATTTGTGGTGAGTACAAAGAAGTTATTCAACATTAGATGATTTGTAGCCCTTGCGATTGAGATAATTCAACTATGTAAAAATATCTAGGATTTATTGATGAATATCTAAGATAGTAAAAGGATTGTAGAAAAATATTTAATTTGGTAACTTTTAAAATATCTAAAATCCAAAGAAGATAGCAAATATTGAGTAAAGCTAGAATTTGACATTTCCGTAAAGGGCATCTTTAAAGGTAGACGCCTACCGGCGACTCAAATTTCAAACTCAATGCATCCTCTTGCATCATGTGTTTATATCAACACAACAATGAGATTGCACAACTCCTTTTATGTGGTGGTGTCTTCAATCATTTTGATACGTGTCACCTTAACTGCCAATTGCTTCTTTTGTTCTACGAGACCAATCTTCCCAAAAATAAGGAATACCAGAAATTCTCGCCATCCACTTGAGCACTCGCATAACATCAAAAATTGAGCATCCGGCAATCCCTCCTCAATTAAATGCATATCCGTATGTGCACCTCAAGCCATATCTTTTAAAACTTTCCGCAAGAGTCATATTGACCATGACTCACCTCTTCTCAAACTTTGTTGTGCTCGGGATGCCTATCGCATCGAACGGTAACATCACCAAGAATTTTAACCGTTTAAAATCAAATCCAAACATATGAGAAAGCTCAATAGCCTCATTCATCTCAAATTATATGTGCTCTGCAATATTAAATTGGATCTACCGCACCCCATCCTTATGGCATCCCAAGCATAGCAAAGTTTGTGCTCGGGATGCCTATCACATCAATGGTAACATTACAAGAATTTTAACCGTTTAAAATCAATTCTAAACATATGAGAAAGCTCAATAGCCTCATTAGTCTCAAATTATGTGCTCTGCAATATTAAATTGGATCTACTGCACCCCATCCTTATGGCATCCGAAGCACAACAAAGTTTGAGAAGAGGTGAGTCATGGGTAATATGACTCTTCGAGAGAGTTTTAAAAGAGATGGCTTGGAGGTGCACATACAAATATGCATTTAATTGAGGGATTGCAAGATGCTCAATTTTTTTCTCGCATCCTCTTGCATCATGTGTTTATATCAACACAACAACGAGATTGCACAACTCCTTTTCAATTAAATGCATATTTGTATGTGCACCTACAAGCCATTTCTTTTAAAACTTTCCACAAGAGCCATATTGCCCATGACTCACCTCTTCTCAAACTTTGTTGTGCTCGGGATGCCTATCGCATCAAATGGTAACATCACTAAGAATTTTAACCATCTAAAATCAATTCTAGACATATCAGAAAGCTCAATAGCCCCATTCATCTCGAATTCTATGTGCTCCACAATATTAAATTTGATCTACCGCACCCCCATCCTTATTCTTTGAGTACAAGGTGGCTCGGAGATAGAATTTGTATTTTCTCCACCTAATATCTAAGTCGAAAGCAATCTTGCAACAACCCTTTTTAAAATGTTTGTGATTGTCCTTATCAATCCCATTATCCTCTACCACATATCCCAATTTCGCAAGGAAGTCACAACACTTAATTACAATATTCCGACAAGACTTTGTAAGAATCCTTCCTACCAAAAGACAGCTTCTATAGAGATTAAAGAACTTGATACCACCATCCGCTCTAGTCTTGCATATGCCTGCAAACCTAGGATATGTGACCATTTTCCGAATCTTCATGGTATGTTCTTGTTGTCATGACCCCTTTTCAAATAAAGTATAATAAATTAATAATATAAATAAAGTGTGAAAAAGTAACTTTATAAAATACGCTTATGTTTTAATATTATAAAAGTAAATTTTTGATAAAGTTTTATTATTATTAAAAGTTACTTTCAAAAAAGCAAGTCATAACAAAGGAATAGAAATGGAAATGGAAAATTGCTTTTGGAGGCTTTTCCTTGGGAAAAGCAAAAGTAAAGTTATAAAAGAGTGTTGAGGAGTCATTTGGAATTTTGGAGACTTTTTTGGCAAAAAAATTCTCGTTGCATGTTAAACTATTTTCCTTGCATCAAATCTTCTAAGGACAAAAACCTCCAAGGTTTGAACGTTGAGGAACAAAACTCATAGTTACCTAAGTCTTGGGGATAGGGGACAGGGGGAATGGGGTTTCCTAACAAAAAAGCTCCCAAATTTTGGGGATGGTAGGGGGATGGCTATTAATAATATATATAAAACTAATATTTTAATATTTTAACTTTATTCAATGAAATTTACGGATTTAAATTGTATTTAATATATTTTAGGTACTTTCAAGATTATAATTTAATGTTCTTGGTAAAAGTAACAACTTTTTAAAGTAAAAACATCCAATTTTTTAAAAAGATTATTTAAAAATAGGGGACGTCCCCTCCAAGTCCCCAAGTCCCCGAAACATTTGGGACGTCACCAAAATCTAGGGGACGCGTCCTCGAGTAACACCGCAAATACTCCTCAACTTTGAGAGGTGAATCCAATCGGGGTTTGCCATTGTGCTACATTTCAGATTTGCAGTTTTTTGGAAGGTTATAATTTGCATCCAGGCACGTTTTGGGGTTGTTTTCACTCTATCTCAACTGAGCTTCAAAACAGATCTGAATTTGTGAATTTGGGAGGTTTGGATCAGCCAAACCTTGATTAATTTCAAGTCATTTTGCAGCTGGAACATATCATGGCACTTTTAGGCCAAAAGCGGCCCCTTAGGAGACAGGGCGACCCTTTGAAAGGGTTTCTTCATTGATGTTCGGTCTGTGGGTGTTTGGGGACTCTTTCAAGGCCAATAAAGATAATTTTAACATCATTTTCAAGTCCTCTATTGGTACAATTCTAATAATAATCAACTGCTTTTAAATTCTACACTGCTTCAAATTTGATCTATTTTTTTATAAATTCATACATGTGTAGAAAATTTGATTTCTCTTGTAAGTTGTTTTTAGGCCCCAAATCGCCATTTTGACCTTGTGGGTATCTTGGAAAGTGATTATGTGCATCAATTAAATATATTTTCAGTTTGTTGGTATCGACGGTTTGCCATCATTTTAGAATTCAATTTTTGTGGAGTTTTTAGCTTTATATAATTCAGATTTAAAAAGAGTTACACCTCCGGGATTGAAGAATTCTTATAGTTCACTTGATGTCTTTGTATGTCTCACTCACGTGACTATTTGGGTGATCACTTTGTAAAATCCCATGTCAACATTTCCCCATACTTAATATCTTCTTTTCCCTCAAAACATGAAACTAGCTTCCCATTCGACCTCGGAGTTCACTTGCCCTATGTGCTTTGTCAACTCATCACATAACACCGAACATCCCTAGATAATCATTCCACCTAGCTAAGGCCTCTTGAGTATTTGTCTATATGTCCAAGCAAAAGGTGTACCATTGTGCCATCTTCTTTGGGTCCCTCTCATGCTTCGACTTTTATAGGCATCCTCCCATTTTGCGTAAATAGTCTTCACAAATTTGTCGGTTGATTCACAACCTTCTCAACCTTGTTCGGAAAAATCATCAAGGGTGGTCTCAAACTCTTTAATCTATTGATTAGGCCTCTGCAACCTTCTTGCGGGTCTTCCCTAATGACCTTCCGCTACTCCATATCATCTTCGTTCATTATCTTCTCTCGCAGTCCAATCTTTTGGCGGTAAACTTAGATTTTACATAATCTTCTTGGTATTTGATCCGATCCATCACAATTTTTGCATGCTTCACGAAAAGTTCCAAGCTTTCAGCTTCATTGCGAGCTTTACGATTAATATCTCATAGTCTTCTTGCAATACACTCTTATTTAGTCTCAACCTCATCAACAACTTCATCCAAGACTTTATCCAACCATACTTAGCACAATACTCTTCTACCTTCTCAATAATGCACTTAATGCGTCCTTTTTTTGCATGCTCATTCGGGGAGTTCTAGGTAGTCATATGCCTCCACCTCTTGATGCTTACACTTCGTGTTTAACTCTATGACGGATTGAATAATCATGGCTTACAACTATCTCGATTGGAAGTTTCATCGAGTCACAACTGCGGCACCTTGTGCCCACCGACCGTTATACTTTTCTTCTTAATGGTGTAAGGCCTCATTCTACAAATTCAAACAAAGGATCTACACCATGTTTCTTCACCAACAATTCTTGGTATTTATTTACCAAGGCCTCATCCTCAGTAACTCTCTCAAAGCTTTCATCCACACTAGTATATGGTGTTTGCCTTTCCTCCATTAATAATCTCTACACAAGGTTTTTTTAATCTAGCTCCTCCTCTAAGACTCTCCCAACAAGTCTACTATCGGGCTTACCCACGGTGGAGTCCTATGCATCTCCTCTTCTCCTAATCACCCAAAGTACCTCCGAAATTCTTATAAAATCCTCGGTCACCTCCTTTGTGGCTCGACTTGGCATGACCACACTTCACAATGGTCTCAATGGAGTCTCAATTTCTTTAGTTTCGTAACACTTCATTATATATAACTCTTGGGGTAGGTCGAAGGATTCTTGGATCAATCCTTCGTTTACCATTTGCATCGATCGCCGAATCTTAGATCAATCACTTCATTATTCTACCCTCTATTGGGTAGTGCCTTCATTAATGATAGGTCATCTTGGTGTTACGAGTCACCTAAGGTATTCCAACGAAAGGGTTTTTGTTGCCTTTCTAGGGCTTAAATGCAAAATTCACTATCATGAGGCTTTCATCCACCGTAATCACCAATGGATTCTTTAAGTGCACTTCATTGCAATCTAAATCATCGTCCCAGGAAAATTCGCGGCCTCTAGCCCCTTGGTTCTCGCAATCATTGCAAGTTGTAGCCTATCTAATACATTAAGATTTATTTGTGCCCACTTTACTCCACTCATCCTATCCAAAGACTCTCTCTCGGTAATCCACGTTGAAAGCGTAAGAAGCATGGCTTTTATCCCTTCCAACCACCTTTTCCAAGCAAAAATGCGACATCACTTTGAATTCTACAAGACCCCAATACACCTCTCACGGAAACACATAAGGAATTCTTTCTTCATTTTCAACAAGGTTCTTAACTGCATGGAGCATTGTTCCTTCATCTCCACATGTGCATCCTAGGTTATGTGCCCTTCAGGTTATCCCCGTTAACTTGATCCACGAAGTCATATTGCCCATGAATTACCCTTCCAAGTAATGTGCCTCTTCTCAAATTTTTTCATGGTCATGGTCGGGATGCCTATCACAATGAACGATAACATCACGAAGAAATTTTCACATCTAAAATCAGTTCCATCCATATGTGCAAGCTCAACAACCTTATTCAATTCAAATTCTATATGCTCAGTAAGATTAAATTTCATATGTTGCACCCCTATCTTTAATGTCAAGTACAAGGTGGCTCGAAAAATAGAATTTACATTGTCTTCACCCAATATTTGCATCGAAAAGGCAATCTTACGGAAACCCTTACCGTGTGTTTGTGATTGTCTCTTCTTGCTCCTCCTCCCTCTCTATCTTAGCCATAACAATCCCATTATCCTTTGTCGCGATATTTCGGTTTCGAGGAATCGAAAGGTTTTCTCTCATTTCGTTAAGCTCGCCTTGGTTTTTAATGACCTACTGAGATCCGGTGATCCATGTACAACACAAGTAATTAATGCTTCCACTTCTTCAATCCATGTATAATGGCATAGAACTCTTGATCATAGACAAAACACAATATCTTGGCATCTTTCAGGTTTCCCACTTAAATAAGCTATCGCCTATTTGTCGTCTTCTTGGCTAAGAACTACTCCACTCACATCACAAACCAAAGTCTGCAATGCCAAAATAGGTTCCTTAGTGACCTCCTTCAAAACTTCAAAACTTTTGTCGATTGCCACTATCCATCGAACTCTTCTTGTCTCCTCTCATGGTTTCATGAATTGGAGTACAAAGTCCAACTAAAATCCCTTAATAACTTTTCTATAAAAAAAATTACTAAGCCATGGATCTTGCCTTAAACATGCTTCCACGGGACGAAGCCACTCACATTGCCTTCATCTCCTCAGGTCCATTCTAAACCCCTATAGGAATTGTTGAGGTCGGTTAGAAATTCCTTCTCTCTAAGACCCTATGGGACTTGTCTAATTCTTGCAACGAGTGTAACTTTATCATAAGTATCTCTCCTTGTTCAAGTTAATCTATTTGGGCGAGATGCAATAGATTCATTGTCATCTTCGTAACATGTGCACTAGCCTCAACTCTTTTTATCCTTCCCCCATTTCACGTGAACATTCATAAGATTGGTGTCCAACTTGACTTGAAGATAGTCCCGAATATGGGCTCTTGCTCTAAATGGGCTAATTCTCCTTCTTTCGTGACTTTTGACAAAGTTCCCTTTATCATAAACATCTCTCCCGCTCAAGTTAATCTATTTGATGGACGATGCATCTGATAGACTCACTTGTCATCTTCAGCGCAACATGTGCAACTAGCCTCAACTCTTTTTGATCCTTCTCCCATTTCACGTGAGCATTACTAAGATTGGTGTCCAACTTGACCACACCGAAACAGTTCCATGGACACCTTTGCCCCTACCTCTTCCACTTGCCTATTAACTCCTTACACTTGCTCCATGATTGTTTCCTTGGCTTTAAGAAGTGCTCGTTTCTTTCTGAGGTTGTTTTTCTTCTTCGCTTTACACTCATTTGTCCTCTTCCTCTAACAAATTTTTGCCTTCTCGACAACTTTTCCTCGGCCTTCATCGCATACTAATAAGCATCCTCAACTGTGTGCACCCTCACCATGATTATCTTCACTTTGTATATTCGAGTTTTCATCATCTATTTCTTTTGTGACTATACCTAAAGGTAATACTATGAAACTTCTTAGCATAACTCTCGCCATCGAGCTCTTTGCCTCAAGTTTTACAACCTCTTCAACAAATCAAGTTGATAGTTAGTTGGTAAAAACTTGGCCTTCATCCTCGCCACCACTATTCTATCCCACTTGGTGATCTTTTCCTTTCTTTTCATCCTCTCGGCCACATCCTTCACTTTCTTGGGACTCTCTACTTCATAATAGTCAAAGTGTTCCTCACCCCCGATTAGCCAATCAATCAGTTTTTAGGGTCTAACTTGAGAAACATGGCATTTCCATTCTTGTTTTCTCCCAATTTCGGACATAGCCCTTGGTAGCCTTTCTTCAAAGAACATCTCTCTTCTTTAGCATTCTCTATGTGTCCTTCAAACATCACCTTGTGGTTCTTCCTCATCATCACATACAACACCAATAAACCACAAAACCGCTTCTCCTATCTTCTTCATAGACCAACTTCCATCCTTATTTCGTGCATAGCTCTACTACATCTAAGACTTAATCTAGTCTCCTACACCACTTGCTTGTCACAACTCCTCCTACAACCATTCTCATTAGAAGCGATTTGACACACTCGACAACCATTCCTCTTGTTGCAACAAGCTTTCTAGTCATTGGCTATATTTTTACATATCACAAAACCTAAGTAGTCATGAGATAAATCTCCCTCATTTACCAGTGAGGCTCCCATGTAGAATTTTTCAATTAAAGTATACTAGTATCTATATGGGGTTTTACTTTAATTGTTCAACTCATGAACCATAGTTATACAGATTCATGCAACAAATAAGAATTGTTTAAAGAAAGAAAATATTTATATAAGAAGGGAATTATATAAACATAGAGAAGAAATGAGGAAGATGTGCATCCCAATCAATAGATAACAGAGTTGATTGCATGCACATAAAAGAAACCAATATATATAAACACATAATTATAAGCAAAGGTAGCTCTAGATCTAGATCTAAAATAACACAAAATTTATTAAAAGATCTAAGATATAAAAGCTAGAAACACAATACACAAGAAACACAAAGTTCTCCGAAATATGCTCATGTATATTCTTTTACTTCAAGTGACTCTCGGGGTTTCAAAGACAAAGTACGAAACAAAAATACGCTAACTTACAAATTTTGATCATTAACCTGGAGGTTCTTCTCCTACTTATAGAATGTAGGAGGGAAAGTACAAATGGGAAACTCAACTGAACTGCAAACATAAACAAGTAATTATGACATTCGGCAATCATCCTCCACTAACTTCTCCTTAAGTGACACATGTATCACTCAACTAATAGAATTGTTCCACATAACTTTGAGTAATGGTTTCAAAACCAATAACATTAAAGTTTTACAATTTCATCCAGGAAATGTGGAAAAATAGAATAAGAAATAATAGAAGAATCAACCAATCAGTAACATTTATGTCTTCTTTTTAATTCGATATTGGATATACTTTGCTTCGAACATGTGAAGAAGAGGAAAGATTTTCCCATCTATTTTAGCCACCGCTTCTTTTTTCGTCTGAATTCTCACCAGCACCGATCGTTGATTCAACACTTTGATACACACTTCCACATCCTCCAAGCTCGGCCCGAACCTCGCAATATCCGCCGCAGTGCCACCGCCACCGCTAATGAAATTCATCGTGAAAGGCTTAGTAGCTCCATCAATTCTTCCTTATACCATCGGAAGAGATCCTTCTTCAGGAATTAGGCACTCACAGAACGATCAATGTAACGTGCGTATGAAGTAACATTTCCGACCATGTTGGCTAGATTTTTCGCATAGTACAAAACCTAGCAATGAAATAAATCTCCTTCATTTAATCGATGAGGCTCCGCTTCAAATTTGTCAGATTAAAGTATGTTAATATCTATATAGGGTTTTACTTTAACTACTCGGTTCACATGAACCATAATCTGAACAATTTGAAGCAAGTAAGCTTCAATCTTTGTTTAAATAAAGGAAATATTTATAGAAGAAAAGAATTATATAAACATAGAGAAGAAATAAGGAAGATGTGCATCACAATCAATAGATAGTAGAGTTGATTGCATACACATAGAAGATACCAATAGATATAAACATTTTAATTCTAAGCAAAAGTAGCTCTAGATCTAGATGCGAAATAACACAAAGTCTATTAAAATATCTAAGATAAAAATAAGAAATACAATACACCGTGACACAAAGATTCTGTATATTTTGCTTAAAAGTGGCTCTCAAGGGTTTCAAAGACAAAGTTTGGAACACAAGGTTCTGCTTACATAAATTTCGATCCTTAACCCTGAGGTTCTTCTCTACTTATAGAATGTAGAAGGGTAAGTACAAATGAGAAACCTAATTAAATGAAACATAAACAAGTAAAGATGACATTTGACAATCATCCTCCACTAACTTCTCCTTAAGTGACACATGTATCACTCATGCAAACAATTATCTAGACACAAAATCAACCTCCTTCAATGCATGCACCAAAATTGGAAGCTTTTGGCATTGATTTGATCTTCTTTTGAGCAAAAATCCTCTTCAAATGGGGTGCACTTTTCCTCCGGGCTACACTTTTTACCCGTGAATTAATTAATTCACCCTTATGGCAGCCCGTACTTATATAACCCTTATAATTCTATAATTAATAATTGCCCTTTCTATTCCTCGCAATTAATTAATTAAAATCATGTTTTTCTCTTTAACTAGTGTGCTAAAATTGCATGTTTAAGGACATCCATTCAATAAATTTAATTTAATCAATTTAATCATCCACTCTTCACTCCACTTAAGCTTCACAAAGGTGTTTTAACCTTAGCCATCGAAAATAGGAATTAATTTAATCATTTAATACTTTAAAAAGTATTATTCTTCTCCCAAATGGGGTGCACTTTTCCTCATAAAAGGGGTTGTCATTAAATAAATAAATTTATTTAATTTTAAACAATCTATTTCCACCTCCTTTATTCCCTTTGCTTTTGACTTTTCCAGGGTGCCTTTTTTAAGAGGAATTAATTAAATTAATCAATTTAATAGGTTGTCTTTATCTCCCTAAAGGGGTCGCACTTTTGGACATAAAGAGAATTCTATTTTTAAAAACACATGACAATGGGAATTTTTACCGCAAGGCAAGCCCCGAAAATCTCATGATTCACTTAAGTTATTGACTTTCATAATGGGATTATTCACCCCGCAAGGTAGGTAATAAAATCCCATGATTCACTTAAGTGACTTTTCTTTTATTCCACAATGGGAATTTTTACCCCGCAAGCAGTGTAATAAATTCCCGCCTACCCCCGTGCCTCTAATTTTCCCACCTATCACTTAAATGACATTTTCTATCATGGGAAAAAGTACCCTGCAAGTAGGTACAAAATTCCCACCCCTACCGTTGCTTCTAATTTTCCCATGAGTCCACTCTAATTCTTTGTTTTCAAAAATGCGGCCAGCCTAGTAAGAGGCTTTTTGGTGCGCGACTTCATCTTTTCCCAAGGAACTGACCTCCGATGGTGACTTCCTTCCCGCACATAACATGCGTATATGATCCCTGCCTTCTACCAAGCCAAGAATCAAAGCCAAACCGCAAAGGAATTGATCTAGAGAAATTTCACAAAAAACGAAACGGAAAACACAAAAACACAAAAAGTTGTCAAAAGTCACAAATAAAGCCTAGAACTTATTCCTAGTTAAAACCCTTCTGGTATATAGGAATAATGATATGTTCGATCACAACATGAGTTAAATCGAGCGCAAATTACCTCAAACGGGCTCAAAATAATTAAATACAAATTTCCCGCAGATAAATCCCGATGATTAATATAACAATTTTGGGCATTTAGGTATTTGGCGTAAAATGGCTAATATGGTCTCTTTGGGAATATTCGACGCAATACAAGAACTTTTCGCAATAAAAACACAAAAGACCCATTATTTTAAAAGTATGAATTTTTTTTTGGATAGGGTAGTCACAGATTTCAGGATGAAATCTAGGGACACCAGTCGACTCCATCTGTGGACATCTTTTTCTCTGTCAGAATGACAAGGGAAAAGATGAGATCCCAACATCTCTGGTTTCGTATCTTGTCTTTTGGGCATGGGGTCAGGCAAACAAACACAACACAAAAACAAAAACAAAACAAAGAAAAACAAACAAAGTTTTATTTATGTACATACAGGTTTTACCCTGCTTCTCATGTCCGAACAACTTCAAGTGTTGCCCATTCAAAGGCAACAACAATTCAACTCCATCCCGATGAGCAAGAATGAAGCTTATCTCGCTCTCCGCGATCCTCTTAATCACAAAAGGCCCTTTCCATAGTGAATCAAATTTTCCATGCATGCCTTTTTGCTTTCTTCTTTTGTCCCATAAAAGGACCCAATCATTGACTTCAAACTTTCTTTCCCGACTTTTTTGTCGAAGATGACTTTCACCTTCCTTTCGATGCTCACAACCTATCTCGCAACTTGAGTTTGTACTTCCCTCAATTCAATGTGAGTACATAATTCTTTTATCAATAAGCATCCGTGAATGTGGAATCCTCAGTGGCCTCTAGAAAGTCAGTAGGGGAAGTTCCAAGGTAAGAGGCAGCTCCGTGTCTCTACCATATAACAACTGAAATGGGGACATGCCTATCGCCCTCTTTGGTGTAATTCTATCGCCCATAATGCATCAAACAACTTTTTATGCCAAGTCCTTTGATTTTCCGTTACTAGCTTACGCACGATAGTTACCAAGTTTTTATTTGATTCACTTGGCCATTCCTCGGGGATAGTAGTTTGAGGAATGTACCAACTGAATCCCATGAGTGTAGCAGAAATCAACCAGCTCCTCAAAAGAAAGATTCGAGCGTTGTCTACTACTATTTTATTGGGCACGCCAAACCTGACAATAATATTTTCTTTTATAAAACTGCACACCTCGGCGGAAGTGGCGTTCTTCACAGAATGGCTTCTACCACTACTACCGAAATAATCAGTAGTTAGAATGTAATGATGGCCGCACCGAAGATGTCAAGTTAAGCATACCAATAAAATTCATTCCCACCGTTGAAAGGTTCTTCAATTACAATGGGTTTTAGAGGTAATGCAGTAATTTCACACGCCCAACAAAATGTTGGCATGCTTGGCACTTAGCCTACCCACTCGCAAAGATCTTGAAAAAGTGTGGGCCGCAATACCTTGCTTCTCGAGGATCTTGTGTGCAAGTGACTGGCCGAGAAATGACCACCGCAAGCCATGTCATGAAACCGTTGTAATAGCTGATCCCGTTGAGCTTTATCCACGCATCTCGAGAAATACGCCATCAATCCTCTTTTCAGATAAACCATTATCCCAAAGAACAAAATCTTTGGATTTCAGTTTAATAGTTGTTTTCTTTTCTAGAAAGTTGATATGGGCATTCTCCATACGTCGAAAAGTAGGCAATGTTACCGTACTCACTCCTCCACGTATCTATAAAAAGTACCATAGCAAATCTTCATCTATCTCTTCTTGATCCGCTTTCGCATCGATGCTTTCATCTCTCGTCATTAGTTCGCATAGCACTCTTCCTCGAACCCAGCTTTGTAGGTTTAATATCCGTGTCATATTCTTGAACCTTTCATCACCCATGTGTTCTCTTAACAATCCTAACTCTTGTTGAGTGAGGATAGATTTCACCGCAAAGATTGGAACCAAGACCATAGTGTGTGAGGAAAGAATATAATACCTGAATGCTTTACACGCCTTCACCACTGCATATGCGTGCTTTTCCATGGGAGTATATTTCAACTCATAAGCTTTAAGGGGTGCTCATGAAAGCAATCGGAGCTTCTGCATCCTCTTGATTTTTCTGCATCAATATTGTTGACATGGTGTGTTCGAGAGGAATAACAATAAAGAATAAATTCTTTACTGAAGTCGGGTGAAACCAAGACTAGAGCTTTTGACAGGGCCTCCTTAATCTTCTCAAAAGCTTCCTTCCCTTCGCTGCTCCATTTAAAATCTTGTGTCTTCTTCATCATATTCGAGATATGATGGGTTAGCTCAACAAAGTCAGGAATGAATCTCCTGAGAAAATTAACTTTTCCAAAGAAAGAGTGAACTCCTTTTTGGATGTGGGCAATGGCAATGTCTGAATGGATCTGACATGCTCGATCTATCTTGGTTCCTTCTTTTGAAACAATGTGCCCTAGTAGTTTCCCTTTATAAACAAAGATGGATTTCTTAGGGTTCAAAGAAATACCATGTTCATGTGGTATCAGATGAAAACCTCTTCCAAGATTTGAAATGTGTGTGCTTCTATCTTTGGAAAAGACTGTCAGATCATCAAGGTACACCACTATGCTTATATCCTTGAGATGAGCAAAAGCTAAATCCATAGCTCTTTGAAATGTAGCTCCAACATTGATCAAACCAAACGGCATTTTCTGGTAAGCAAAGGTTCCCAAGGTGTAATGAATGCGATTTTGTATTGATCTTCTTCAGCCACCTTGACTTGATTATAGCCTGAGAAACCATCAAGCATGGAAAGCATCTCAGATCCAGTGACCACCTGCAGAGTGTGATCCATGATGGGGATGGGGTAGTTATCTTTTAAAGAAGCTTGATTAAGGTCATGAAAATCCACGCACAACCTAATCTCGCCACTCTTCTTTTCTTACAGAACTATGTTGGCAACCATTCGAATGATGTATGGGATAAATAATCTTTCGATCTAACAACTTCTGGATTCTCGCAAAGATGGTTCCGAAATGGTAGGGTTATGCCGCCGCAACTTTCGCTTGAAAGGCTTTTGTTCGGTTTTAATGGGATGTAGTGTTGAACTTCGCAGCTGATATGTTTTTAGATCCCGGTAAGACCAGCAAAAACATCCATATATTTCTTAAGAAGCTCAGAAAAGCTTCTTTTCGCCTCTCGAACAACACTTACTCAGATTTACTAATTTGGGGATCATTGGGCTCCCAAATTTAGTAATTGTGTATCGGAGGAAGAACCTTCCCCACTTTCTTCATTTTTCTTAAGCATCTGATCATGCTTGTCAAACATTTCCTCAAGAGATACCAAGCCTTTGGGAATTTTATTTCCCTTTAGCCGGATAATCTCCGACTTCCCGAGACGTCCGCATCCATTTCTCCCATGTAGTTTGCCTTGAGGTGAATTGCTTCCTCATAGTAGATCTCTTCAAAGTTGTCCTTTGTTGGAGAAATGCAACAATCGCTTGTCATCGTTAAAACTCGCTATGTTGGACGTTGTCAGAACTTTGGGTGGAAGACCATCTCAACTTTGTAATCCCCCGCCTAAAAAAATGTGGGAGGCTGATCTGGATTTAACAAAGTTGCAATCACTGCAAGTGAATCAGCTCTTGAATTTTGTTCTCTCGGAATGTAAGATACCGAGAAAGCTGAAAAATCCAGATAAGCAGAGTAGACTCGATCTCTATAATGCCGAAGTTTGTCCTTTTTACTTGATAGAGACCTCTTATCTGCTTAACAATCAGCTCAACATCTCCCTTTACATGTAAGAGCTTGATTCCCATTGTTCTTGCCTGCTCCATGCCTAACAACAACGCTTCATACTGCTGTTGTTAGTATTTTCGAACATCAATTTGAAGGAGTGTGCATGCACCTTCCCTTCAGGAGAGATAAGAACAACGCCTGCGCCGGATCCAAATGAACAACACTGCCATCAAATTCCAGAGACCAAACCTTGTTGTCAAGTTGATGTGGTTCTTGAATCACATGTTGAACATCTTCTTTATCCATTTCTAGATAATAGACTCCGTGATCAGATTCCTGAAACAAGATCTGAGATCTAGGATCCTCAGACTTTGATACTGTGTACTTGGATTTCTTCTCAGGTTCTAACTTTGATTAACTCCTTTGATTGGTAAGCACAAGACCAATCCATCTTGACTTCTCCACCCAGCTCTTTACAGAAATTTCTACTCAACAACATGCCATAAGAGACTGGGATGTCTGCTACAAGGATAGTCATTTTTAATCTTTTGTCTGGAAAAGAAGCAAGTACTGCCTGCGCATCTTTGATTTGCCCCACAAGAGGAACTTGCCTTTCCATTGAATAGCATCTTCCGATGGTTTTTGTCAATGTGAGACCCAAGGCATCAACAACTTTGGCAGGCATGACGTTGTCAGAAGCTCCAGAGTCCAAAATGCAATTGCTCAATTTATATCCGTTGATAAGCAAAGATACATAAAATGGCTCGATCCTTTCTGATGTAGCAGGAGAAGAGGTAGAAGGAGAAGAACTTGCAGCCGCATTATTTGAAGGAGTAATCTTTGGACTTGACAAGATACCCCGTGAAGTATTATTTGTTGGGTCTGGGACCATTACTTTGCACATATTTGACCAATCTATTTATTTGATCAGAAATGCTCTCAAATACTCACTTCCGACATTCGACCTTGGTCTTCGATGTGGTCAATGATGTCAAAAGCTTGACTTGCTTCACTGGATGTGTGTTGGCCCTTCCGCGAATTGAAAGAATTTGAATATTTATCTTGGGCGCTAATGAAGAAGGAAGAGGGCTACCTCTTTTCAAGATAGTAACATCCGACCCAGGATCTTCTCTTTCTCTTCTTTGGCCACTTGTGGATGCTTCGGCATTTTGGCGTGTCTGAGACCTTGTGAACACCGCAAATGTGTGACCATCAGAATCTTCAAAAGATTCATAATAGCCATCGCGATTCGTAGTCCGTAACCAATATTGGAGTCGCCAATGGGATCTACAAAGTCTTCATCATCGAATGATTCATCAATGCCGAGATCTTCTTCATTATTTTCCAAGTTATTCCTCGAGCAGCTTCAATCGCCAACCGTTGTGGTGCAAAGCAAACAAGTCTGCTTTCGTTTTGATTTTGATTTTGACCATTAAAGGTCCGAGCAGAGCTAATCTTCAAGGGGTCGATTCCTCGCTTGAGAGATTCGCTTGATTTGCAGCATGTCATTAGCCAATCTCTCGCAACAAAGGATCAAGTACTTCAAGAAGCACCATCACCTTTGTGAGATGGTTGTTTGAGTTTTCCACCATGATCAAGTCATCTTCAACTTCCACGGCAACATTTTGTGCTTCAAGTAAATTACTGTGTCTTGCCCTTCTTACCGATATCCAACTTTGGGCAATAGAGCGTTTATAAAAACGTCTTTTGATTTTCATCACTCAATGTGGCGTAAGGGGATTTTATATAAAATCCTTTCGAACCTCGTAATAAAGTCCCGCATGTTCTCACTTGGCTCTTTCTTCAATCGCATCACTTGACTGAGTGATCAACGTGCAAGCATCCTCTCTCGGGCTTGAATCTTTTTCGTAAATTGCTCACGCATAGTCACCAGTTGGTTATGGTGCCAAGAGCTAGCCGATAGAACCATTCGCCAGCCAAGTCATGTAGAGTCTCAATGAAGAGTCTGACCGAGACATCTTCATGCTCTACTGCAAGCACACCACAAGATATAAAGAAGGCCGCCAAATGATCATCCGGTTTTGCTTTCCATCTCCAAAGAATTTTGGAAAATTCTTTCTGGATCCTTTGGCAGATCGTGCATAGGTGGAGTCAAGTTCAGAGGCCCAAAAGTTGCTCCCCATGGGACAGGTACAATCTGGTTCTGATTTGCCATGATGAACGGAGCACGTCTTCTCCTTGTGTAGACTTGGTGAATAATTCCAGCCGCCGGATTATGCTGAAGACGATCCGGATCTGGATGGGTGTGCACTCTCCTTCCTGGTGAGAGACTAGATCTACGGCTTCTAACTTGAGGAGGATGATTGAAATTGAATTGCTTCCCGCAAATCAAGAAATGATAAGTCCTTCTTCCTCGCGCCTTCATGGATCGGGTGAATGGACGTTCAACCAAAGTTGAGATTTGTATGGAAAACACTCGATCTTCAAGAGATAAGCTTTGATCTCGCAAAGATAGTTGTTCCTCAAATGGAGTCGCTAAAATCGTTGGCTAGATTTTTCGCATAAAGACAAAACCTAGCAAATCATGAGATAAATCTCCTCATTTACCTAAGTGAGGCTCCCGTGTCGATTTGTCAATTAAAGTATGCTAGTATCTATATGGGGTTTTACTTTAACGTTTCAATTCATGAACCATAATCAGACATAAGCTTCGCAAGTAAGTAAGCAAATTGTTTAAGAAAGGAAATATTTATAAGAAGAAGGGAATTATATAAACACAGAAGAAATGGGGAAGATGTGCATCCCAATCAATAGATAACAGAGTTGATCATGCACATAGAAGAAACCAATAGATATAAACACAAAATTATAAGCAAAGGTAGCTCTAGATCTAGATCTGAAATAACACAAAGTTTATTAAAAGATCTAAGATATAAAAGCTAGAAACACAATACACCGTGACACAAAGTTCTCCGAAATCTACTGCCGTATATTCCTTTGCTTCAAGTGGCTCTCAAGGGTTTCAAAGACAAAGTCCTGGAACACAAGGATGCGCTTACAAATTTTCGATCATTAACCCGGAGGTTCTTCTCTACTTATAGAATGTAGAAGGGAAAGTACAAATGGGAAACTCAATTGAACTGAAACATAAACAACAAGTAAAGATGACATTTGGCAATCATCCTCCACTAACTTCTCCTTAAGTGACACATGTATCACTTAACTAATAGAATTGTTCCACATAACTTTAAGTAATGGTTTCAAAACCAATAACTTTAAAGTTTTACAATTTCATCCGAGAACGTGGAAAATAGAAGAAGAAAGAATAAGAAGAAGTCAAGCCAGCTGTAACATTTATGTCTTCTTTTTGTTCTGATACTAGATATACTTGTCGAACATGTGATTCAACATCTTCCCATCTATTTTAGCCACCGCTTCTTTTTCTGTCCTGAACTGCAGCAATCCTTCGTTCAACACCTTGATACACGCTTCCACATCCTCCAAGCTGGCCCGAACCTCGCAATATCCGCCTGCAGTGCCACCAGTCTGCTAATGGAATTCATCGTGAAAGGCTTAGTAGCTCCATCAATTCTTTTGTACCATCAAGAGACCCTTCCAGGAATTAGGCACTGCTAGGAATGATCCGTACGTATGAAGTAACATTTCCGACCACTTCCTCCTCAGTGAAAGCAATGATATGGTCTGGTAAGGACGATGTCTTACTCTCAAGTGCCTGCATCCTCTTCAGCAAAACTCTGCAGATCTCCAAACGGAAAGATACTGCAAACTCCAGCTGCTTCCCTTCTCAACCGATCCATCCTAGTACAACCGCTTCGCAACCAATACTTCTCCGCAACTTGTTGATTTCAGCCAAAGTACTCAAAGTTACTCTCAAGAATCGTGTTCATATCTACTATGCTCTCACTAGCTTGCTTTCACCTGATTTGTCTGCATCATTCATAACCTTCAAAGGGTCACACCTCTCCAAGTCAGTACAAAGCTTGACGAATAATCGATTCTTCCATTCATCAATAGCTTTCACCCGATTGCTTGATCCTCCATCTCCCGCATAAGATGATCACTCACCGCTCTCAAATGGGCCGAGTGGAAGGTTTAGCAACCTTGGCTATGATCTCGCACAACCGAGATACCGCTCTCAAGCTTGTCTTTTCTCCGCTTTTTCTATCAAGCCTAAGGAATAGAGCATCTATCAATGTCTCGTGTATCCCGCTTCAATCCTTCGTGGTGGCTTCGACCGAGGGGTACTGGGTTATCGTTACATCTTCTCGCCGTGAGCTCATCCTCCTTCTTTCTTTCGCCGAACCGACATCTCAACAAACTTCGCCCGACTCGATGATCAACCTCAAGTTACCTTAAGCAACTTTAGGTCTTTCGTCTTTTCCGCCTAGACTCCAGAGTAGCTGCAAGTCGTGTTCCTCCAAGTTCATTTCCACTCTAGCTTCTGGAACCAACTGCGAAGCCAACCATTCTGAGAAGTTACTTCTCGGAGAATGAGAAGTTGCTGAGTGCACTACTATCTCCCGCTTGCTTCTCTCCATCGTAAAGTGCTACAAAGTTGTTATGGCTGCCATCTTCTGAATCATCCAAGGACAAAGCTCTTTCGAACTCTGCCATCTGCAGCTTCAACGTCTCTTCTGGAACAGGTGCTGAACGGAGTGGCTGAGGAGAGAAGATGAATGTCGCCGGATTCAGTGGAGGCATGGAAGTGTCCTGCTGAGGTGCAACAGTCAGTGAAGTACTGGATGCTGGAGAAGCCGAAACTAAAGTCATAGCCGTGGAAGTGATCTTCTCCTTTGATTGAGATCTTCTGTGCACTTTCATCTTCTCGGACCTTCTGCTGCTTTCTCCTCCGTGCTTCCTCTTGAGGGAATCTCTTGTGCCGAAGTTGCCCGTGATTTGATTCATCAATGCTTCATCAAGGCAATATCCCTTCATCAACAACCAGTTTGAAGTATTCACCAAAACAACGCAGACCTTTCTTCAATCGTATGGCAGCCCCCTACGTTATCCTGAAGTACGGCTCTATCTCCTCCCATTTGATGGTAAGTGTCAAGTAACACATTCCCATCATCTTTAAGATCCGCAGGTATCCACGCTAGTCCAAAGTCGAACACTTGCCGTGCTGATAGCCTGCTGAAATCCTTCTTTCTAACCTCGTACTCACTTTTGCACTTCATCCAGAAATCCTCTAATGAAGGCACATGTGCGTCTCCTGGGAGATCGTCTTCCTGGCTACTCCAAATGGATCAAAGTTCAGCCATGCTAGGAAGAACTCTTGCTCATACTCAGATAACATCTCCGTCTCCATCCCTCGAGCTCTATGAATGCTCTGGCAGCTATAATGTCCCACAATGATCGGGAAGAAGCCCGTAGACTTGTGCCGCATTTCGATCAAGGTCGTGTATCTCCACAAGTTGTTCGCTTCAGCTCACCCATGGTGATCAATCTATCATTCGATATCTGGGCAAGCTTAACCGGTTCTCCGTAAAAGCCAAGAACCCGAGGTATGTGAAATCTGCAAACTGAATGAATAGACTGCCAATTTTGGATACAGCTTCCCACGCTTCCTTGCTCACCCTGTTGGCCTTTAGGTCCCTGTCTAGCCTGCAAATGAATTCGTAGAAGAATCCATCATTGACCACTTTGAAATCTTTCTCGCACACGAGCAGGTACAATAAGTTGTGGGTAGCACTCAAAATGGGGTCCTTAGAAAGAACGCCACATCTATCCAGCTTGGAGAAGATGCCTTGTGAAGCTGCAACGTACACCAAGTAGAAGTCATTTTGAAGTTGAAAGTACGCTTCACGTTCCGGAGTTGCTCACCAATGTTGTCGCTAATGATTTCCGACCAATTGATTATGGAATCAACCTTGTTGACTTCAATGGTCCTGATGAAAGCATACATCCATGTACGGAAAGTGTGAGCATTCGCCTCGCCATTTATCCTGCATAACAATTTGGCAATATCATCTACCTCCTGCACCAGATTGGACCGCGGAAGAGTTCTTGGGAACTTAGAAGGAGATCTCGGGCTTCTTCATGTATTCGTTGTTCATTATGTTCACGCACAACTCTATGCTTCTCCCACCTCGCTGCCGCCGCATCCGAATGCTAATGGAAGTCACCACCTTTTTCGAGCCGGAATCTTCAAACAATAATTGATGAACTCGCGTCCAACGAATTATTGTTTTCCCGTAAAGATCTCGCACCGATCTCGGATGAAGGATGGTAAGATCTAGCACACTCCATAATGAACTCTAATCGGGTGTGTATGGAAAGGCCGCAGCACTCGAATAATTCCACGCTTTTAATCGCACGCATGAGTGAAGTCTTTCCCGCTCTGGATCTATCAATCAATTCGAAAGAGGTTCCGACCTAGATCTCGTGTCTCCTATGTCTCGCAAATTGAAGTGATGCATGACTCCGTTGTGCTTTCTTTTTCATCCTCTTTGCCATGGCTTTGTCTATCTTTGTCTCGAACAATTTTTTTTCTTCTTATTTGGCCGAATTCTTCAAAATCCGGTGCAGATCTGGATAATTCTTCGATTCGAGGATATATTCAATGTATCGACATCGATTAAAGCTCTTTTCTTTTCAGAAAGCACCGTAATGAATTCTCGCAATTAATTCGATAAAGATGGCAACCGAACATGAACAATGGAATTTTAATCATAAAATCTGCATAATTCAAGCCTCGCTGCCCAAAAATTGATGTTTTATTTGCATGCAAAGTGAGCATGAATTTTTCCAACTTCACCCGAGCACTGTATCACTTATGCAAACAATTATCCAGACACAAATCAACTCCTTCAACTGTGCGCCAAAATCGAAGCTTTTAGCATTGATTTCACCTTCTTTTCGAGCAAAAATCCTCTTCAAATGGGGCGCACTTTTCCTCGGGCTGCACTTTTTACCGTGAATTAATTAATTCATCCTTATGGCAGCCCCGCTTATATAACCCTGTGATTCTATAATTAATTAATGCCTTTGCTATTACTGGCAATTAATTAATTAATTAATGAGCTTCACTCTTCAAATGGGGCGCCTATTTTGTGCATGTTTATGGCTGCCATTAAATAAATTAAATTTATTTAATTTTAGACTTCTGCTTCCACTTAACTCAAGCCTCACAGTATGCTTTGACCTTAGCCACTGAAAATAGGAATTAATTTAATCATTTAATACTTTAAAAAGTATTATTTCTCTCCCAAAAGGGGCGCACTTTTTGACATAAAGGGGCTGCCATTAAATAAATAAATTTATTTAATTTTAGAACAATCTATTTTCAACCACCTTTTGTCCTTTAACTTGTTGACTTTTCCACAAGCCTGGGCGCCTATTTTGGGTGAATAATTAATTAAATTAATCAATTTAAAGGCTGCCTTTACTTCTCCAAAGGGGGCACACTTTTTGACATAAAGAATTCTATTTTTAAGAAACACATGACAATGGGATTTTTACCCTGCAAGGCAGCCCTGAAAATCCCATGATTCACTTAAGTCATTTGACTTTCATAATGGGATTATTTACCCTGCAAGGCAGCAATAAAATCCCATGATTCACTTAAGTGATTTTTCTTTTATTCCACAATGGGAATTTTTACCCTGCAAGGTAAGAAATTCCCGCCTGCCGCCTCTAATTTTCCCATTGTCACTTAAGTGGCGTTGCTTTCCATGGGAAAAAGTACTCTGCTAGGCAGGTACAAAATTCCCACCTGCCTGCTGCTTCTAATTTTCCCATGATCCACTTCAATTCTTCTTTTTCCAAAATGCGCCAGCCCGTAAGAGGCTTTTTTGGTGCACGACTTCATCTTTTCCCGCTGAACTGCTGACTCCGATGGCGACTTCCTTCTGGCATAACGTGCGTATATGATCTCCAGCTACTCCAGCCAAGAATCAAGCCAAACCGGCAAAGGAATTGATCTAGAGAAATTTCACAGAAAACGAAACGGGAAAACACAAAAACACAAAACGTTGCCAAAAGTCACAAATAAAGCCTGGAACTTATTCCTAGTTAAAACCCTACTGGTATATAGGAATAATGATATGTACGATCACAACAGAGTTAAATCGAGCGCAAATTGCCTCAAACGGGCTCAAAATAATTAAATACAAAATTTCCCGCAGATAAATCCCGACGACAGTAATATAACAATTTTGGGCATCAAGGTATTTGGCCATTATTTTAAAATGGCTAATATGGCTCTTTCGGGAATATCTTGACCTCAACAATGATTATAACACAATTCATAAGAAGAGAGTGAAAATATACTATGAATGGTCTATCTAAATATGATAAACTATAAATTTGATACAAACTACCACTTGCATGATTCTTTGCTAAATGTTATCACAGATTTTGATAGCATTACCCTAGAATAGAGAAAGCTCTCTTTACAATGAAATTCATATAGGTGTGACGAAGACTCAAGACATCCCAAAACACTCAGATCTACTAGATGAGATTTTGAGGCCCTCAAGGCATCAATTCCATTAATGGAAATTTTCTAAGAGATTCCAAATCTAAATCTGCAGTGTCCTGATCACACTCCCAGAGGATTTTCCTCATTCTCGAGTAGTCCCTTCAAATCACCACCGTGTTTATTTTGAGAACTGTTTTTACACCTTCCAAGAACTTTAACCTCGCCTCTTATACCAACCACATGCAATCCTCAACGGGGCTTCAAATTAACAAAGGTTAATCCAGAAGCTAACTTTCGAGTGCACAATGGCACAATATATGTCAATGCAGTTTAAGCAAAGGAAAACATAGAAGATATATAATCACTCAAGCCTATCTATAATGAGTTGTTGCATATAAATAAGGAAAACGTTGGTCGAGAACCATGGATAGCTAGCGATTGTTCATATTAACATAATAGTAGATGTCGTTGTAAGCTTTAGTTACATATCTAAATATGTGGAACACTCAATCATATTTATACCTTGTATATGGAGAGCTAGAGATTGTCCATATTAACATACCATTAGAAGTAAACTTTACTTACATATGTAAATATGCGGAACACTCAATCATATTTATACCTGTATATATATAGAGAGAGAACCGCAACATCATAGATATTCGGATCATCTAATGCCATAGTGAAGGCACCAAACTAGGTATAGATCATCATATTTTAGTAATCCATGGAATTGAGTGACGATTGCATCATCCCATGAAGTGTGAGGCATTCAATAAAGTGACAACATATGCTAACTTCTAAACGATAGTCAAAATGTGGGTGGAGTATAATATCTATTTATAACTAGTGAAATGCAACATCTTTCTTAGTAGTTTGGGTAGCAAACTTGGGTAGAAGGGGAACAAATACAAGAGATTATTAACTAGACTTCATATTGTTGAACACAATGTAGGACTTTAAGAGTAATGGCTTTGTCATTATAGAGGTAAGTTTTTGGACAAGAAGATATTCTGGATGACCTTCAAAATTTGTATAAACATCCCTTTGAAAATTTTGAGAATCAAGCATTATAGATATTTGGATCATCTAATGCCATAGTGAACCTGTGCCCAAACTAGGTATAGATCATCATATTTTAGTAATCCATGGAATTGACTCGATGATTGCATCATCCCATGAAGTGTGACATTCAATAAAGTGACAACATATGCTAACTTCTAGATGATAGTCAAAATGTGGGAGGAGTATAATATCTATTTATAACTAGTGAAATGAAACATGTTCTTAGCAGAATGACTTTGGTTGCAGACTTGGGTAGAAGGGGAACAAATACAAGAGATTATTAACTAGACTTCATATTGTTGACTAAAGTGTAGGACTTTAAGAGTAATGGCTTTGTCATTATAGAGGTAAGTTTTTGACAAGAAGATATTCTAGGTGACCATCAAAATTTGTATAAACTTCCCTTTGAAAATGTTGATCATGAATAACAAACATAGATGTGGATTTGGCTAGAGTCGAACACGAATCATGGAAGTCTTACGTAGTGCATGACTACGGAAGTGCGTGACATGCTACAAGGCAAGGTGTGAGTGCCCAAAGTATTGCAAGTAATGTGTTCCATGGTCCAACAAGATGTTGCGCGACATTGTGAGAAGTTGAAAGTGTTTCATGGTAATGTGTGATATTGCTCTTTGCTATTTTGAAAACTATGTTGTGTATGTTGTGGGGTGTTGCGCAACATTGCGAAGAAGTCGCGAGGTAATGTGACCCAAGTATGGCGATATACAAGAATAGAGGAATTAGTATTATTAGTGCTTGTCATAATATAATTAGAATGATTTATGTGTCCAAAATGACCCCGACATCTTCTCTAAGTAGGCCAACATTTGATAGATTTGGACTCTACATGAGCCCAAGACAAGAAATGGTCACTAGAGCTGACTATAAAGTTTCAAGCTAAGGAATTAGGATACCTAATATCTTATACCCTCAAACGTCCCATTTTATTAATGCTTCTATCAAGTTGAAACCACCTTTGTAATAGTATAATTGTATTCCTAAGTAAATCTTGTGAAATATCATCCCCTTCTCCAAAATTACTGGTGTCGAAGACCATTAGCCTATTTTTGTTTCCACAACTAAAGGATGAGAAAAAGGAAACTAAGTCATAGTAAATTAATTATAAAGTGCATCATAAAATTTTATTATAAGCACTTAAATTAATTTATTAATAAAAAGTAGAAAAAGGAAAAAAAAAGTTAATTTATATTTTTATTTTTCCTAGAGGAAAATGCAACCCAATTGGTTGTGTGTGGGTGGCAAAGGGGCCAAGACAAAATATAAAAGGAGGTCGCCATGCATATGTAAGACATCTTTTTACATCTAATAATTTCTGAATTCTAGTCTAAGTTATGATTGCCATTTTAAATCCAAAGGACGAAAAACCCTTTATCTTTTTTGCTTGAGAGGACAAAACCGTCTTTAAATTTGTATGAAGAACAAAAACTATTCTTCCCTTATGTTTTCAAGTAAATTCTAGCAGTTGTTGAAGGTTTGATTTTACATATTTATGTTGATTCTAGCTAGGGTTTGAAGGAGGCGATTGTTCTTGAGTTCGCCTTTATTTTCTAGCATTTCTATAGTGGAGTGACCACATTGTGTGTAGTTCTAAGTGATCTAGGCACGTTGAGATCAGATTTGAGTTGTTGTTCCGTAATCTGATTTTTAGAAGTCAAGATCAGCTAAGTTTCATATTTTTTTGGGCTGAGGAAACTCTGTTTTCAGTCTTGTCCGAGAGTTGTTCGTCTCGCAGATTTCTATTAAATTCCAGCCCTTCATTTGATCCAAATCTGGTATTTTTCTGTTGTTATTGCATAAATAAATATTGTTGATCTGTTTTGAATAATATTTGCGTAATTTTTCTTCCGTTGAAAGTGTATTCAATCCTCAAGATAAGTTGCACTTTCTCTAATTAATTCAGATCTGCACTAAGTGATCACATATATATGATGTAATGTGTTGATTTGAAATCAGAATTGTGATAATTCCAATTGAAGGTTCAAATTTTCATTTGGGGACATTTCATCTCGCACCCTCTTGATATCCATGCTAAGCGAGGACAACATATCTCTATTCAAATAGATCCCTTACCAGCTATCAAATCTAATAAAGTCCTTAATCATATAGAACGAATACATTTTCTACATGACAAATTGAACGAATTTATATGGAAGTTGAATCCATGTGAACATTCACTCCGAGTCTATTGTTGGATATTGCCTCACCTATAATTGTAAAACCGAGAAGTAAACCATGTTTCCTCACCAATTAAACTGGCAAATTCATTCATGGCTCCAAACCCGATCAAAGTTGGAATCCTTAAGCGCTATAATCTCTCTAGTCTTTGCCATTGTTGGATAACCGAGCTCCCAACTACAATCTATTGAACACAAACTTGATAAGATATCCACTATGGAATCTAAAGTTATCCATCTTGCTAAGTTGGTTGCCATTGTCCACAAACAAGTTGATGATCTTTCTACCATTCCCTTTGGTATCCATTACTTAATGTCACAAGTCAATACCAATGACCAAAAGGTCAAGGAGTTGTCAGATCTCTATCCTATTCTCTAGAGTGCATGTTGCTACTTCCAATGTCCAGAATGCATGTCTAACAAACTACATAGAATAGAGGCTTTAAATATAAGCTTGAATCACCCCATAGGAATGGACGACGAACTCAAAAGTCAAAACTATCACACAACCAGATCTCCCGCATACTATCACTACTCCTAGTCATCGTTTCACGATATGAGTTGACTTTATAGTCCAAGAAGATTTTATTCGTGAAGAAGAAATTATGGATGATATATTTCGAGAAGGCCCTTGTTCCCCATTACATGCACCCCATCGCCCAAGCTTCACACCTCATCACGTGGTTTTCGATATTGACAAGATGGGACTCCTCACAAGATGACGAAATGATCAATCCCAAGATCATAATGGATGGGAAAATAGTGAATCGATAACCTATGTTACTCATAATTTCCAAGGAATTGAATGTGATTGGTGGAATTTACCCTCTCCCTACCGCACCCGCTTATAATCAACTTGCACCAAACAAGGCTACTAGGAACACAATTATAGGGGAATTTGTACATGATGAGGACAAAACAAAAGGTACGAATCTCATAGCCATGCTCAAGCTCAAGCTTTGTTCCTTGAGAAACATCTCTATGCCCTAGGTTACCAAGTTTTTTTAGTTCTAAATCCAATTTTCTTAATAGCCTTCGAAGCCAATTATTGACAAAGTCACTTACATGTATTATATGCGTAAGAAGACATCCCGAAGTATCCCTTACTAATCTTTTCTCAATGAACATTGCCTATGCATCCAAAATTAGTGTTGAGGCCAATACTATAAAAGAATTCGAAAGTCACCACTTCTAATTGTACAAGTTTTAAACTTGTGTATTTTGTGTTGCGATTGCATGAAGAAATTATGTCATAGGTGAATCCCCAAGGACAATAGCGTTGGCACAAGCCATGATTATAAAAAACAAGTTTGATTCGAAATCTCAATAAGCACTATTTTCAATGACACAACAAACAAGGCCCAAAATATGATAAATGCTTCTTGTGCATGAAGCCCGAACACTATGCCAATAAGAGTCCCACCAGAGTTTCTAAGGCATGGTTCTTCTACAACAATAAGCAACACCCAAAAGCTTGGGATTTGGTTCCTTTTAATGCAAATGATGATGAGTGTTATGAATGATGAGAAGTATTATGAGATTATTGATTAATCTTCTTACACTAAATTGTTTGATTATAATAATGAACTATGGGTTAAATTTCCTCCTAGGATGCAAAATTGCTGCACCCAAACATGTCCGTAATAAATGGATGACATCTAAGAAAATTTATACAATAGAAGAAATTCACAAAGCAAACCTCAATCTCAAGCTCCTAGAAGAGGCTCGTGAATTCATATCATCCACGTCACTACCGATTCTTAAAGGTATGACAAAGAAACATTCCATTTTGAAGGTATGCCTAGCTCGCTCGTATATGTAGTGTTTTTTGATTGATTGAAGTTGTTCAAAACACAACGCTAAAAAGTAAGTCATTCCTCTCCAGTTCTAGAAGAAGCTACCAAAACCTCAATGTAGTTGAAGTCTAGTAAAACTAATCCTTTGTATGTGACAATTTTAAATGCTTTGCACGTGACTATTTTTAAGTCCAACTTATTTTCCACGTCACATACTATATAGACTTCTTCACTAATACCCTAGTCTTTTTGAAGATATGATACTTTAAGCACATTTCCTCAATTGTCTCAATGAGTATTATGTTCGCTCGGTGTTTGTGTAGACTTCCTAGTGTTTTTGATTGATCGAAGTTGTTCAAAACACGAAGCTAAAAAGTAAGTCATTCCTCTCCAGTTCTAGAAGAAGCTACCGTAACCTCAATGTAGTTAAAGTCTAGTAAAACTAATCCTTTGTATGTGACTATTTTTAAATGCTTTGGCACGTGACTATTTTTAAGTCCTACTTATTTTCCATGTCACATACTATATAGACTTTCACTAATACCCTACTCTTTTTGAAGATACGATACTTTAAGCACATTTCCTCAATTGTCTCAATGAGTATTATGTCTGCTCGGGTGTTTGTGTAGACTTCCAAAGACAAGTGTGCTCATGGGTCTTTACCTCTCATTCCTCAAACTACCAAACTATTTTTTAAATATTTTGATCTCTTTGAAGACTATTAGTTTGTTGCCACCGCCTACCAACAAAAAGACACAACTTAAACTTACCGCAAGAAAGAATATCCTCTTCGTGATGAAATCGGCTTAAAACCCAACTCCTCAGGCATCCAAAAAATACAAGTTGATTAATACCATTTGAATCCCCAACAATTTTAGTCAAAATCCATGAGAGAATATACCATTAACACCCCTCTTCGACTCTATGCTACTATCAATCCTAGTCCTATCCCATACAAAGACTATCAAGTCATGCTTACTTAAGTTCAAGCTCTTCCTGAACTCAAACTCGAGCAAAGTTGTCATTCCTCCTTTCTTTTGTCCTACCTTCAATCTTCATGGTCTATTAATAAGCACTTTAAGGAGCACCATGGTAAAAAAAAATGGAGATTGATTATGTCCAATTAAATAAGATTATTACAAATCCCTTCGCTACCCAATTTCGTATAAAGACGAATTGTTACAATGCATTTCCACAACAAAGTATACTCTAAGCTTGGTTGTAAGTTTGGGTTTTACTAGTTAAGGCCCTATTGACGAAATATTTTGTCAAGGACAAAATGGGGATTTCGCCAATGTTTGTGGGACTAGGTCCCTTTACTTCAAGATGGGGGCATCTCCTGTTTCTTGAAATGTGGAAAAAGCTGTACACTAAATTATCTCGTCGGGGTGGTCATAGACCGGGAACGTGCGCAAACACCTTTGTAATAACTAAAACAATATTAAAGAGAGGGAAAATATAGGTGAGCGAGTGGGGAAAAATGAGGAGTGTCATGTCCCTAGTTGAATCCTGATTTTCAAAGACCCGACCCATTCTCTCCCCATGGGTCTAAGGAGGAAAGCAAGGGGACGATCTGAATTATATCTTTATTGTTGTTTAGGTAGTCGTTTTATTTATTAGAATGTATTCTATTGGGAAGCCTAAGTTTCCAATAGAGGGACTTAAGTAGTTAGGAAATAAAGGTATTATGAGCATGAGGCTCCAAATACCTTTTCAATAATTAAAAGCACTTACCTTAAGGGGTCAACCATCATTTTATATTGTAAAAAGCACTCCTTGTGGTTATATAAGGAGGTCGCTTGATCATTATTGAGATATGCTTTGGTGATTATTCATATTTTGGTGAAGGTTGGCGAGTGTAGCCCTTTACTATCTCTTTCAAGGATGAAACCCCTTAAATTGAGGACCTTGTCCAAAAGGACGAAAACCCTTGGTTGAGGACTTGTGGATGACAAAAACACAACCCCAATATGCGTAGAGTTCAATAATCTAAATGTAAGAACAACCCCAACGGAAGATCGGTTGTATATACAGCAAAGGTAAGAACAACCCCAATATGCGTAGAGTTCAATAATCTAAATGGACTGGTAAGGAAGATCGGCTGTATATACAGCAAAGGTAAGAACAACCCCACTATGCGTAGAGTTCAATAATCTAAGTGTGTCTGACCTCGGACAAGGTATTGATATTGCAGACCATGGGAGGGTTGCCTCTGGTTATATCTGTTTCAAATAGCACCATTATAGGCATCAAATAAAATTGCTACAATCAAAGGGATGTGAAATATGTTTTAGCAGCACCCAGCAGGAAGAAACTTAGAAAGCATCATAGATCATCGGTGATATACTGAGTAATCCTGACCCTTTGCCGTGTATAAATAATAAATACCTGCAACGCATTTCATGCTTGTGGATTGGGTCTCCCAAATCAAGTGTACTAACATGTGAAATTTCATCATCTGAAACTTCAAGACCATACATTCTCAATGGCACAGAACTGTCAGTCATATCATACACATTCACAGTAATAGCCTGATTACTAGCAAGTTGACACAGTAAGTTCTTCACTAGTGCCTCAACATCAAAGGCTCCACCCAAGTACCTGCTCAAAACCCATGACAACAAAATCAGACATTTGGTTAGGATAACTTGCTCATCCGAAGAAAGAAAACAAGTTTCTATGTTTGATTCTAACACCAATACAAGAAGTTGTATGATAACACAACTGCCAGTAAAACGACAATCAAAATTTGAAGTTACCATTTCATCCGAATGAATCTCTATATAGTTATTTCAAATACACTCACGATTCATTTTTCAATCTATATAGTAGGCCCTGAGTGATATCAACTTCATACTTGTTTAGAAGAAAAATGTTTGACTTTAGAAAATCAGCCTTTGTCCCAAACAAGTACTATGGACTAACCCCACAGTGGCTTGAATGCGCTCTTCTGGTATAGAATCGGAAGGAAGATCGGTTGTTTATACAGCGAAGGTAAGAACAACCCCAATATGCGTAGAGTTCAATAATCTAAATGGACTGGTAAGGACTGCCCTTCCACTTGCTCTGGCGTGCAAAATGTTTTCACAGTCTTCCTGTGTATATGAAGTCTTATAAGTCAAAAAAATGAAACTGGCAGAGCATAAATATCTGCAGGCAAGAAAGAGAAATTTGTAGTACATTGAATTCATGATTAACACCTTCCCAGACATCATATCAAGAGATGCAATATATGAAACAGTCTCCTGTGAAAAGATGACAGGTGCATATTCGTCCTGCTCGGATGATGTTTTGTTGGTTTCCATGTTCTTTATGCTCCAACCTTGCTGCCTTTCAAACTGTTCCCTCTCTTCATGAAGAACTCTTTGAGCATATGAAACACCACTCACTAACGGCCTCTCAAATGAAGTCCTTGCAGTATATTCTGCGAATGTTTTCTGCAGAAACCAATAAAAGGAAGATGTCTGAGCAACAGCATAACTGTTTCCTCTTAAGGAATCGAAGTTTTGAATAACCCAAACACACAACAAAACTAAATTATCACTACCTGGTATCAATAATTGTTCAATTTTTTACATGTCAATTCTGACAAACAAGGTATGTAAGAAGTTATTTTTGAAATCAATTCCAGGGTGAGGGACCCAACAACTCTGTCACCAAAAACTTGACTTCCATGTTTGCTTTGGTCGGCTAGCGTTTGTCAATTGCTAAGCTAATCTTGATACAATTAGAGCCAAGGCATTTATTCGGTATAAAAGGTGAAAGGTGTAGATCCCAAAGGCTGAGTTTACAGAGA
Source organism: Taxus wallichiana var. yunnanensis (assembly GCA_018340775.1). Lineage (NCBI taxonomy): Eukaryota > Viridiplantae > Streptophyta > Pinopsida > Cupressales > Taxaceae > Taxus > Taxus wallichiana. The sequence goes on from CM031240.1 coordinate 829,067,998, forward strand.
AAAATGATCAAAACAAAATGCGTCCCATAGTGATAGACTAAAAACCAGTTCTTAGATAAGAATTATTGATTACAAACAGGAAGAAATGCTAGTGGTAAAACCTGATTCATTGCTGAGGGCTGCTTACGATGGAAAGTGGAAATAAGAATCGCCAAGGCATGCACATGATTCATATTCACAGCAAACTGGTCTTGAAGTATACTTGCACGCTCATTACACATGCTTGCTAAGATTTCCTTCCTGCATTCATTTATGTCAGCATTCGGAAAGGAAAAGCCAAAGAGATCCTACGACTCCACCCAAAACCCACAAAAACAACAGTTTTGTATGCCATGATCCACAAAGCTTTGAGGGCTTTGAGGTATGTTGTTGCTCCATAGAGATCCACTTCACTCTCTTGTTGCAAGAAATGTGAAGTATCTCTATAGTTTCACCTTTTATACCTCGCAACCGGCCTGCAACAGTAAACCAGTACAAGAGAGAGATAGATTACAGAATTTACTCATATACTGATGCTGACACATATATTTCATGTTAGGTTAGATGGCTAGGGCCATATATTATCAAGGAAATATTACCTTCAGGAGCAGTAAAATTACAAACATTGCAAATGAAAGAACTTCCTGAACATGTAAATAGAACAAGGCTCAAAATTTATGTCACTTAGTGAGAGATCAACTATGGTTTTGTAGTGAGACCAAACAACTTCAAAACCATGTAAATGTGATCCACCACAGGTCAATACAATAAACCTTCAATGCAATATCATACCAGAATAATGCATAATCTTCCTAGTAGATGTTGACTGCCTAATGTGATCACATATAGATCTCAAATGCAAAACTGACATAACAACACCTATGCATATCTGCAGGGTCCTTTTCAAAGCCACCAATGCTAAAAACTTGCTGAAAAACAAAAATCAACACCAAACATGTTTTTTTGTTTCAACATTTTTGATGAAGCAATGTAGACTGCAGTACGGATCCCAAGCCAAAATTGAATAGAGCAGCGTTGTCACGTTAGAGAGGTGACTGCAAGTTGTAGATAGATAAAGAGACCGAACCAAACAATAATACAAGACGTTGATAGAATATGATTCGAGGCAAATGCTATGACCTCAAAAGACTATCAATGCCCAAACGGTATGGCCCATATCAAAAAGAATTTGCATAGACCAGATATACGACTTTGAGATGGCTGGGAAAAAATTAAACAAAACAAATTTACCTAGATAATGGCTGCTCGAAGATCTATTACGATACCATATCGGAATGGATTTCTCTATCACACCTTCGCCACGGTTCTAAAGGATGCACAAAAATGGATCAAGAGTATTCTCCATTTTATTACTTTACAATGTGAGAGAGAGCCTATTAAATAGGCAAGGGAGTTTGTTTACTTGCAACAATAATTTGTTGTAAGAAACAAATAGTGGTTGGGAAATATTTGTATGTAAGTGCAAATATTTCTCACATAACTAAATAATATAAATCAACTCTCAATTAAAGATTATTAATTCAAAAAATATGTGAAATTGACTTTTGAAATAATGGCAAATCAGATGGAAATAGGTTTCGCATGTTGTCAATTTGGTAGAAACTATCGGTAGGTAGCGTAATAGTGTCGGTCGGTAGCATAATACCACCAGATGAAAACATTATGCTACCGACCTGATAACATAATGCTACCGACCGACAACATAATGTTATCAAGCGGTGCCAAATCTTTTCTTCTATACCCACGATTACGGTGAATTGAATATAAAATGTCAACCATTAGTGTAAACTTTAGGCGAATCGACCCAAAAATCAACTTCTACCCGAAAATTTAGTCAAAAATAGTAAGCGAGCAAACTCCTTAAACTTAGCCAAATCCAAATTTTAAAAGCCCAAACATTCATTAATTAATGAAGATTAGCCACTAAAATTTTCCTTGATCATAAGGAGTTTTAGTGTTTTTACTTCCCACAATGCTTTTTAAAGCACATTCAAAAGCATCCCCCAACAAAAATTGACCAAGAAAAATAAAAATAAAACGGTTACTTGTTTCCAAGCGTTGAATGTGCTTTAATGATAAGTGTTTATGTAAACAGGGAAAAGGCTTCAACGGGGAATGTGCTTCAATGATAAAAATCAAATGCTACCTAAGACGAACTCTCGATTTTTATAAAGAAGGAAAAATATCCTTAAGTTTATAAATTAAATGCAGACGCAAAAGCACATTAAGATAGTTTTACCCACTAGTGAGCTTAGCAAATGAGGCCGAACATCCTTCAACATCCACATAAAGCATTCCTTCTCACGAAACTTACCCATTTCACCCAAACATTCATTAATTAATGAAGATTAGTGGTGTCCCAGATTTTGCCCACGAAACCTGAGACTATCCCTATGTTAAAATTTTCGTACTTTTAAAATAATGGGTCGTTTTGTGTTTTAATTGCCAGAAAGTGTCTGTAATGTGTCAAGATATTCCCAAGGAGCCATATTAGCCATTTTCGCCAAATACCCAGATGCCCAAAATTGTTATATTTTGTTCTTTGGGTTTGCCTGTGGAAAATTTGTATTTAATTATTTTGAGCCCCATTTGATGCAAATTGTGCTCCGGTTTAACCCTGTTGTGATCGTACATGTCAATTTTCCCTTATACTAGTAGGGTTTTAACCAGGAATGGATCCTGGACTTTATTTGTAACTTCTGGCAACGTTTTGTGTTTTTTGTGTTTTCCCGTTTCGTTTTCTGTGAAATTTCTCTGGATCAATTCATTTGCCGGTTTGACCTGATTCTTGGCCTAGAGTATCTGGAGATCACATATGCACGTTGTGCCAGAAGGAATTCGCCATCGGAGGTCTGGTTCTCTTGGAAAAGACGAAGTCGTGCACCAAAAAGCTTCTTCTAGGTTGGCCGCATTTTTGAAAAATAAGGTTTTAAATGGATCATGGGATTTTTGGAAGCAACAGGCAGGTGGAAATTTTGTACCTGCCTAGCAGGATACTTTTTCCCATGATAGAAAAGTCACTTAAGTTGCAGTGGGAAAATTAGAGGCATCAGGCAGAAGGGAATTTCTTACCTGCCTTGCAGGGTAAAAATTCTCATTGTGAAATAAAAGAAAAATCACTTAAGTGAATCATGGGATTTTATTGCCTGCCTGGTAGGGTAAATAATCTCATTATGAAAGTCAAACAACTTAAGTGAATCATGGGATTTTCAGAGCTGCCTTGCAGGTTAAATAATCCCATTGTCATTGACTTTTAAAAATAGAAATTCCTTATGCAAAAAAGTGTGACCCTTTTAGGGAAAGAAAGGCAGCTTTTAATGCATTAATTTAATTAATTTCTTCTCCAATTTTGGCGCCCAGGCTTGTGGAAAAGTCAACAAAGGAAAGTGGACAAAAGGAAGTTGGAATTAGAAGTCTAAAATTAAATAAATATAATTTATTTAATGCAGCCCCCTCTCATGCAAAAAAGTGTGACCCATATTAGGGAGAAATAATACTTTTTAAGTATTAATTGATGTCATTAATTCCTATTTTCAGTGGATGAGGTTAAAGCATACTGTGAAACTTAAGTGAACTGAGGCTAGAGGGTTTTAAATGGATTAAATTAATTTATTCAATGGCTGTCCTAAAGCATGCAAATTTGGCACCCAAAATAAAGAGAAAAGCATGTTATTTAATTAATTAATTGCCAAGAATAGGAGGGGCAATGATTAATTATAGAATTATGAGAATTATATAAGCAGGGGATGCCATAAGGATGAATTAATTAATTCAAAAGCAAGGAAGTGCAGCCCAGACAAAAAGTGCGCCCCATTTAGAGAGGAATTTTGAGAAGAAGGTGGAATTAATGTTGAAAGCTTCCAATTTTGGCACATAGGTTGAAGGAGTTTGATTTGTGTCTGGATAATTGTTTGCATAAGTGATACAAGTGCTCAGGTGAAGTTGGTAAAATTCATGTTTGCTTTGCATGCAAATAAAACATCAAAATTTGGGGCAGCAGGCTTGAATTATGCAGATTTTTATGATTAAAATCCACTGTTCATATTCCGGTTGTCATCTTTATGCGAATTAATTGCAGAAATTCATTACAAGTGCTTTTATAAGAGAAAGGGAGCTTAAATCAATGTCCAATACATTGAACATATCCTCGAATCTGAAGAATTATCCAGATCTGCACCGGTTGTGAAGAATTCCGGCCGAATAAAGAGAAAAAGAATTGTTCAAACAAAGATAGATACAGCCATGGCAAAGAGGGATGAAAAGAGAGAACAACTGTGAGTCATGCGTCACTTCTAGATTCACCGATATCGGTGATACAGATCTAGGCCCAGAACCTCTTTCCGAATTGATTGACAGATCCAGAGCGGGAAAGACTTCTCTCATGCGTGCAATCAAAATCAGCGGAATCATTCGAGCTTCAGCCTTCCCCTTCACAACTCAGTTGCCAGAATTCATCATGGAATGTGCATAGATCCAGATCAGATCAGATCTCATAATTGCAAAGGCTTCCAGGCAAAAATCATCCTCTTGTTTCTAATGCAGCCTCGTGTAGAATTCATTGCATGGAAAATTCCTCCCAGGATCTTGTGCATGTGCTCCCAATCTTCCAGTTGAAGCCTTCATTGAATTTGCATGCACCCAGTGCTTTCCAGAATTTTTAATTGCTCATATGCAATTAAAAATAAAGATGATGAGTTATTTACGGCAAACATTGCACCGATGCATGTACTAGAGAAGAATTGCAAAAGCTTCAAGGATAAGAAGGAAGACAAGTCAAAGGCAATACCCGCAAGCAAATCACAGTCAGTTGCTTCTAGATCCAGTTTGGTGAGAATCAAAGGCAAAAGAATCAGCCACATGCAGAATATGGAAAAAGAATAAGACTGGAAGTGTTGCAGCTTTCTTCTAATTTCTTTTCCTCTTTCTTCTTCTTCCTCTTACTTTCTCGACAAAGTAATTGAGCGATCAATTAAATTATAAAACTTAAGTGATTGGTTTAAAAACCATTACTTTAAGTCATTTGGAAAGATTCTTTGAGTTAAGTGACAGGTGTGCACAATTTTGGCTTGAACTCCTGATGCATGTCATGCGAAGAGGAATTCCAGGAGGGAGATTGCCAGTTGTTTCCTTTCCGACTTCCACATGTGCCAGTTCAGTTGTAGTTTCCTATTTGTAATTGCCCCTCTACATTCTATAAGTAGAGGAAGAACCTACTGTTAGGGATCGGGAATTTGTAAGCAACATTCTTGTGTTCGGACTTTGTCTTTGAAACCTATGATAGCTATTTGAAGCAAAGGAATAGAAAGGAGCTAATTTCCGGAGAACTTTGTGTCCACGGTGCATTTGTTTCTAACTTTCTGTCTTAGATCTACTTATAAACTTTGTGTTATTTTAGATCTAGATCTGGAAGCTGCCTTTGCTTATAATTCTGTGTGTTAATATCTATTGGATCTGTCTATGTGCATGCAATCAACTCTGTTATCTATTGATTGGGCTGCACATCTCCCATCTTTTCTTCTGTTTCCTATCTTTTTCCCCTACTTTAGATATTTCCTTTCTTTAACAACAGTGCTTACTTGCTGCAAAATTATTCAGCTATGGTTCATGAGCTGAGTGGTTAAAGTAATACCCCAAATAGATAATAGCATTTTAACTGACAAATCTTACACGGGAGCCTCACCGATAAATGAGGGAGATTTATCTCATGATCGCTAGGTGCTCTGCGCTATGAAAATCTAGCCAACAATTAGGCACTAAAACTTTTCTTGATCATGAGGAGTTTTAGTGTTTTACTTCCCACAATGCTTTTTAAAGCACATTCAAAAGCATCCCCAACAAAAAATTGACCAAGAAAAATAAAAATAAAACAATTACTTGTTTCCAAGCATTGAATGTGCTTTAATGATAAGCATTTACGTAAGCAGGAAAAGGCTTCAAAAGGAATGTGCTTTCAATGATAAAAATCAAATGCTACCAAGACGAACTCTCTCGATTTTTATAAAGAAGGAAAAGGCACTAAAACTTTTCTTGATCATGAGGAGTTTTAGTGTTTTTACTTCCATGATGCTTTTTAAAGCACATTCAAAAGCATCTTAAAAAATTGACCAAGAAAAATAAAAATAAAGCAGTTACTTGTTTCCAAGCATTGAATGTGCTTTAATGATAAGCATTTCTGTAAACAGGGAAAAGGCTTCAAAAGGGAATGTGCTTCAATGATAAAAATCAAATGCTACCTAAGACGAACTCTCTGATTTTTTATAAAGAAGGAAAAATATCCTTAAGTTTATAAATTAAATGGAGACGAAAAGCACATTAAGGTAGTTTCACCCACTCCAACGAGCTTAGCAAATGAGGCCGAACATCCTTCAACATCCACATAAAGCATTCGGCCTCATTTGCTAAGCTCACCTGATGGGTAAAACTACCTTAATGTGCTTTTGCGTCTCCATTTAATTTATAAACTTTAGGATATTTTTCCTTCTTTAAAAAAATCGTAGAGTTCGACTTAGGTAGCATTTGATTTTTTATCATCTAAGCACATTCCCTGTCAGCAAATCTTTTCCTACGTTTACATAAACGATTTATCATTAAAGCACATTCAACAGCGTGGAAACAAGTAATTGTTTTATTTTTATTTTCTTGGTCAATTTTTTGTTGGGAGATGCTTTTGAATGTGCTTTAAAAAGCATTGGAAGTAAAGACACTAAAACTCCTCATGATCAAGGAAAATTTTAGTGGCTAATCTTCATTAATTAATGAATGTTTGGGCTTTTAAAATTTGGATTTGGCTAATTTTAAGAAGTTTGCTCGCTTACTATTTTTGACTAAATTTTAAGGTAGAAGTTAATTTTTTGGGTCGATTCGCCTAAAGTTTACACTAATAGTTGACATTTTATATTCAATTCACCTTAATCGTGGGTATAGAAGAAAGATTTGTCACCCGTTGATAACATTATGTTGTCGGTCGGTAGCATTATGTTATCGATCGGTAGCATAATGTTTTCATCGTGGTATATTATGCTACCAACCGACACTATTACGCTACCGCCAATAGTTTACCACGCTAACAACGCGACACCTATTTCCATCGATTTTCCATTATTTCAAAAGTCATTTTCACGTATTTTTGAATTAATAATCTTTAATTGAGAGTTGATTTATATTATTTAGTTATGTGAGAAATATTTGCACTTACATACAAATATTTCCCAACCACTATTTGTTTCTTACAACAAATTATTTGACCTTGCAAGTAAACAAACTCCCTTGCCTATTTAATAGGCTCTCTCTCACATTGTAAAACACTCGGGAATTGCACATATTGCAAAGTAATAAAATGGAGAATACTCTTGATCCATTTTTGTGCATCCTTTAGAACCGTGGTGATGGTGTGATAGAGAAATCCATTCCGATATGGTATCGAATAGATCTCCGAGCAGCCATTATCTAGGTAAATTTGTTTTGTTTAATTTTTTTCCACCATCTCAAAGTCGTATATCCGGTCTATGCAAATTCTTTTTTTGGTATGGGCCATACCGTTTGGGCATTGATAGTCTTTTGAGGTCATAGCATTTGCCTCGAATCATATTCTATCAAAAGCTTGTATTATTGTTTGGTTCGGCCTCTTTATCTATCTAACTCATATGATCACCTCTCTAACGTGACAACGCTGCTCTATTCAATTTTGGCTTGGGATCCGTATGCAGTCTACATTGCTTCATAAAAAATGTTGAAACAAAAAAAAACCATGTTTAGTTTTGATTTTTGTTTTTCAGCAAGTTTTTAGCATTGGTGGCTTTGAAAAGGACCCTGCAGATATGCATAGGTGTTGTTCTGTCAGTTTTGCATTTGAGATCTATATGTGACTACATTAGGCAGTCAACATGTTTGACTTTAGAAAATCAGCCTTTGTCCCAAACAAGTACTATGGACTAACCCCACAAAGTGGCTTGAATGCGCTCTTTTGGTGTAGAATCGGAAGGAAGATCGGTTGTAGATACAGCAAAGGTAAGAACAACCCCAATATGCGTAGAGTTCAATAATCTAAATGGACTGGTAAGGACTGCCCTTGGTTGAGGACTTGTGGATGACGAAAACCATTCGTTAGGTTTTATGTATGCAAGCTGATTTGGAAGGAAAATAAAGTATCATTTTCTTGCATGTTTGGTCTCTTTAGTTTGATAATTTAATTATTTAGATTGGAGCGACCTACTTGGAGGTGAATAATTGGTATGTGCGATGTTCATTTGGCAAATATGAAATTACTATCTTGTTCTCCATAATTTATAAGGCCAAGATGTTATTTTTCTAAGCTTGATGATGTTCGCTGGTCAAAGGTTTTGTAATTAATTATTTTCATCCTCAATTCTGATTTTAACAGCTAATTGTGTTTGCTAAAGGTTTTCATCTTTTAACGTGACAGGGATTCGTGGCATGGATTCGTGACAGGGATTCGTGGTTTTCGTAGATTTTCATGGGTTCGTGGTTTTCGTGGATCTGTTGACTGCTGTTTTCGTGGATTTTCGTGGCCCTTTTTCGTAGCCCTGAGTAATCGTGGCTTCCCTCTCATTTGACATTTCCATCGACCCCTTTTCGACTGGGTTTTGTCTTCTGTCGACTGCTGTTTTTTCATGGACTCATACCCTATTTTGAAACTCGCTGCCTATTAAAACCCCTTCAGGCTTTAGTTCGTGACTGGTTTTAATTCACATCGCAACTGGTTTCGGTTACAGTTCGAGCTCTAAGACCTACAGGGTTTAGTTCGTGACTGGTTTTAATTCACATCGCGACTGGTTTCGGTTATAGTTCGAGCTCTAAAACCTACAATTCATGGCTCGGTTTCTTCTACGGGAACCTGTGGCTTCAAGATTGCGTTTCGTGGCCTCACGGTTTTGCAGAGGTTCTTTTCTTGGCTCTTGCTCGTGTCTTTGTGACTGTCAGTTTTTTTTTTTTTAGTTCAAACCATTTGCAAAAGCACTGACACTCAGCTAGTATTATGGATGATATGGGGATTCCCCAAGCTCTCCCCTCGCCTTGACGCCATTAAAAGTGGTTCATCATTCACTGATGTCTCCGTCCACTTCCGCAGTTGCAGTAACCCCCTCCGCTGGGAAATACAAACCGGGGCAGCAAGATTTACCCAACATCATTTGGAATTATTACGCAGGCTTGAGATGTTGGAATCATCTAACAGAATGCTACGAAAAGAGGTATTTGAACTGACATCCCGTATGGAGAAAGCTGAAGATAACAACTTCACTCTGCGTAGGCAACTTACAAATATCACGTCCCAAGCCATCCCCTAAGTACCAACAATCATTTACATACAGAAATTTCGGGCTTGAAGCACAAACAAGAAGAGATTCAAACCCAACATGAAAACACCTCTCCTCTCACCGTTGTGGAGGAAGTTGTGCTGAGCAAAACTTGTGGAAGAAAGAAAGCAGAGGGTAGGTAAGAGGGCTGCCCACACCTCCTCCTTCTGATCCTCTCGCCATCGCTTATGATTTCATCACAAATAAGTTGGGGCTGCCGGAAGTGTAAATTGATAGAGCATGGCTTGGTTTTGATTCTACCCTCTTCCTTCGCTTCAAATCAACTAATGACGGGCTTGAGCAATTGGGGCTAAGCGGAGACTATTCTCACTCCCGAGATAAAATCTTCCTTGATGAAGATCTCACCAGAGCCAGTGATTGGCCGAACTTAAACAATCCCGGGAGGTTGTCATGGCAGCTAAGAAAAGATTTGGTAAATGGGCAATGATTCGGAACCTCAAACCCATGATTCGAGACACTTTCCCTCCTACTGGATGGGCTCCACGGGTTCAATTGACGGTCATCCAACATATTTGGTAGTGGCGTCGTAATAAGGGCACTCCCATGTCATGTTGGATTGGAAATAGGTCTTATTGATCCTAGCCTTGTCTCTAAGTGGTGCAGTGGGTTACCCAGACTCTTAGTCACTGGGCCTCGAGGCTTCGCGAGTTACCTCCAGCCAACCTTGCTTGTTTGGTGATGGTGTTGGGGGTGTTGCTCCCTCTTCTGCTCACCTCCACACCATTATCCTCTTCTCCCTTTCTTGATTCTCCGCACTTCCTGATTTCTTCTTCTCCTCTTTTCCATCTCTCTTTGTATTTCGGGCGACCCGTTTGGGTCCTCTCGCTAGGTTCTTTTACTTTGTAATCTACAGTCCCATTGACCTACTTTTGTGGTCATTTGTCGGACATTAATATTATTATCTTATCTTATCTACTAATATTGGCATAAGATTTGAAGAACTCTAGCAAGGTTCGACCCACCTTTAAGGGGTTTAATTCCTTTAGTGAAGTCGCTGCCCTAGGAATGGTTTTAATTGCAGATTTACAAGATTATAACAGCACTTCCCGAATCTGATTTGTGAGTTTTTGGTCATTTCTAAGCCCCCAAAAAGGACATTACAAGGAGAATTTGTTTTCAAGGTTTCTAAATGATTCCATTGGATTTGATGGCCCATTTCAATAAAATTAATATATTATACGCTCCGAAAAGGTTAGTTTTTGGTCTTGGACCAAAAAGGGCATCTTAAGTGATCTTTTGGTCATTTCTAACTCTCCGTTGTGTTGTTGATGTTAGCAACTTAAGTGACCTTGGTACAATTTTGGAGCTTGGCAGCCTTTTGGAGGTGCAAAATAAAGTTTGTCAAGTGTCTTTTGAACCCTCTCCAACATAAGTGTGAGTCGATGTGAAAAGGCAAAAAAGTAACATGAAAATAGAGAAATAAGCTTGTTTGGAGTGTTGTTGACTTCCCCATTCTAGCCTAGCCGCATTTTTGAAGGCCCCGTGACATTGGCGCACTTTGGTGTGTCCATTGCACCTCAAAAATGCGCCCATGTCTGATTGGAGCGCCCTTTGGTGAGAAGGAAAGAAAAGTTGGCGCATTTTCCTCTTTGCACAAACAAAACTCAAATCCCTCCTACATTTAAGTTGTTTTTTCGAATCCCAAAAAGGTCAACTTAAAAATAGCTAAATTACAGCTCCAAATTCCATTGAAAACTTGTTTTTTTCTCCTTCCATGACCATCAAGCCAGCTATGTGCCCTAGTTTTGCTAGATCTTGTTTTGCTCATATCTCATGATCCCATGGGCAAAACTCTCTAAAAGTTTGAGCATACCCTCTCCTTGGAAGCGCCTTGAAGCTGATCTAAGAAGCAAGGGCTGTAATGGAGTCATCTATTTTTAATTCACTGGAAAATTGTTGTCACAAAAACCCTTGTTTCACATGTTTTCCTCCAAAACTTCAAAAACATAACTTGCAAACCTCAAGACCAAACCTTGTAAATATTTTCCCATGAATCTCTAAATGCAAACTCTCCTCGTTTTGGTCCATCACCCATTTTTGTAGAGGAGAAACTTGTTCCACATGATTGACCTTTTTTTTGCTTGAAAATCCATTTTCTAAGCTCATCATGTAACCAAAGATTGTTTCGTCATTTCCCACCAATTCCGATGAGAGATCGTCACACAAAATTGGAGCATCTCTTTGTCTTGGAATTACATTCCTAACAAATCAAGTATCACTCAATTTGGATATGTTTTACTCCCACAATGGCCTAGACAAGATTTCAGCTTTAAATACCATTAAAAACCTTGAATTCCGCAACCGAGGCAAAATCTCATTCCGCTTGTCTCTCCAAATTCCACCACAAATTCGCAATTTCATTATTCCAAATACGAACCCATCTCATTCTTGGTCTCCGAATATCCAAATATTGGAAACAACAATGTTAAACACATGGATTTAGATGACCTTGGCTGGAATAGAGGATGGAAGAAGGAAGCCGCATTGTACTAGCCTACAAAAATTTTCACATCGACTCTACCAAGTGTCGGGTTCCCATTGGCAATCCAAGACTCGACTTAGTTCTCGGTGTGCGAGAAATTATGAAGCAGAAAGTCAAACTATCACCAAACTATCACCGTTGACGATGGTTCCATCATTGCCATATTATCCCTTGAAGGGATCTATGTCATTCTCTTCCCATGGCCAAATGGAGACTTCTTGTCATTCTCTTCCCATGGCAAGAAGGATAAGTGAACAAAGGAAGTAATTGAGATCCGTTTCAGTTTTCTTACATTATTTTTAATGGCTTTCTTTGGTGTTTTACTCCCTAAGGCAGGTCAACTGGGATTATGAGGTTCCCAACAATGAATTAAAAGATGAAGTAAAGCTTGGTGGTTGGTTTTCACTGTTTGGCCCTTGAGTGCAAACCAAGGGATATAAAAGGAGGTCGTTTGGCTTCATTTGCACATCATCTTGGGCGCATATACACTTACTTATTAGATTTTGGGCTGATTGCTCAATACCTTTCCACTTGATCTTGAAAAACCTTGTGTGGCATCTAAAGAGGACGAAACCCTTCCTTGTGGCATAGTGGAAAACGAAAATTCTCCATATTGGCAAATTCAAGGCATTTATTAAAGACTCTCTTCCTGATTTAGACCTAGGGCATCGAAGAAGACTTACAAAGAGCTTTGGCATATTTTGGAGCCCCTCTCCGAGTAAGCGACTAGGGTTTGGGTGTGATTAGGTGTCTTCAGGGCACATAACTCATTTATTCTTTGGTATTCAGATTTAGCATATACACTTACTATTTAGATTTTGGGCTGATTGCTCAATACCTTTCCACTTGAGCGCGAAAAACCTCTTGTGTGGCATCTAGAGAGGACGAAACCCTTCCTTGTGGCATAGTGGAGAACGAAAAATTCTCCATATTGGCGAATTGAAGGCATTTATTGAAGACTCTCTTGCTGATTTGGATCTAGGGCATCAAGAAGAAGACTTACAAAGAGCTTTGGCATATTTTGGAGCCCCTCTCCTAGGGAGCGACTAGGGTTTGAGTGTGATTTGGTGTCTTCTAGGGCACATAACTCATTTATTCTTTGTTATTCTTTGGTATTCAGATTTATCATATTTTATAAGGTTGGAATCTATCATCTTTTGTAATTATTGGGGTTTGGGGACCTCCATTTTGATCCTTTCTATTGGTTGTACATCAGCTGTTTTAAATTAATTTTCTAGTTGAGTATTTGGTCTAGTTTCATGGTGAAAGTGGCTAAAAATCTTCTTAAAGTGTTTTACTATGTTGTTGATGAGTTCTTTGATGGTATTTGGGTGACTTCTCAGTAATTACAAGCTGCTGTTATAAAAACAGACTGTTGATTTACAGCTTTAATAAATACCCATTTGACTGATATAAAATTTGAGGTTTGTGTGATTTCCGCTTTTTCGGTTTCAGCCCTAGAAAGAGACATCTAAGCATCCCGAAGCCCAAAAATGCGGTGATCTAAAGCAAGGAGGATGCTTTACTCGAATGAGAAAAGGAGTCCTATCTATAAGGGGTGATGATCGTCAACTGGATGAAGACGGCTCGCACTCATGGTTGGTAAACCTTGAGAAAACAAAGAAGTTCACAATAACTTCTTATTTGATATATGTCATAGTAGTAGCTTTGACGAAGTGGGCCTAGGCTATCTCCGAAAGAAATCTCCCAAAGCCCACTTTGTATAAAGTCTATCCGCAACTCACCTTTAAGGAATACAAGAGGCATTATACAAAATTCAATGAGGTCTTTGTAATGCCCTTGATTAGGAAAATGGAAGGAGATATCAATCACAGGTTATCAACAAAAACTTGTGTATTGATCAAGAACTATGGAAACTATTTTACGCAGTTCAAAACATTTTCCTACATCCATGTTGGAGGATTTGATGATGCTCCAATGAAGCTTCCTCGGTACCCAAGCAACAAGTTGGTCATCCTCGAGTGTGTCGGCAATTGTCCGAGTCAGTACATCCCAAATGTTGTGAGGGAAAGAAGAAAGGGATGACTTTTCCAATTCAAATCGGATATCTACTCTCATAGGAACTCGGGAGATGCGAAGTAATATGAAGCTTTCCTAGAGCCATTGAACCCATATGCCTACTTCACTAGAAGGTCATAAGACAGAGACAATTTATGGAAGTTGAGCGCGAAGTATCTCGGCATTTCTCATCAACCGAAATGGAGGATTACTGCGAAGATTGTGCAAACGAGATTGAAGGAGACTTCTCCAAAATCAAAGTGCAACAAATGAAAGACTTTTGTCTTGAATGGGTCCCAATGGACATTGAAGATGATGCCGAGTTAGTTGTTCGAACTAGGATACCTAGAGTTCATTCACTTCAAACCTATCCCTCCTATAGGATCGAGTGTCGAACCTACACCTATCCCATGAGCACTCGCTATGAAGGAATATGTAATCACAGATTTCTTCGATGAATTCAAAGTGGGAGAGGGTCTTCGGAAGGTAGGAAATCTTGTGAGCCGTCTTCATCCAGGTTGTCAATAGTCACTCCTTGTAAACAAGACTCATTTTCCCATTCGAGCAAAGCATTCTTTCAAGCCCTCCATCTTGGGGGGTCTCCTCAAAGCTTGTTAGTGGGGGCTCGCTTTGGGGGCAGCCCACTTTGACTCGGGCCATAGAATCCACCCTCTCCTTTATGGCATAGATTTTATGGTATGGATTTAGGGATGGATGGATGGATTGGGGCAGGCCCAACCCTATTTCTAACGATTAGTACCTGCCCATGGCATTATATAAGTGACGATGACCCTAAAAAATACACTTTGGAATTTTCCGATTCTATATGTGAAAAGTTGCAAATAAGCTTTTTCCGAACTAAATGTTTATTAGGAAAGATTGGTCGACGAAATCCGAACAAAAAACTGAATCTTGATATAACTCGGCCTTGGGATGCTTAGACATCTTTAGATCCCTTCAAAATATAATATGGAAATAATGGAACCATCATCGGCGATGTTAGTTTGACTTTCGCTTCATAATTCAGTGCAGTGACAATTTTGGGCACGGTGAGAACAAAAGTTAGTGTCTTGAATTGCCAACTTGGTAGTCTGTTGTGAAATATTTTTTTCGGTGGTATGGTGCAAGTTCCTTCTTCCATCCTCCATTTCAGGTCATTGAAATCCATATGTTCAACATTGTTGTCTCCAAATCCGGATATTCAGAGACCAAGAATGAGATGGGTTCGTATTTGGAATAATGGAATTTCATGTTGCGAATTTATGGTACCAAGGACTTGAGAATGTTGGTGGAGTTTGGAGAGTCAAGCGAAACAAGACTCCGCCTTACTTTGCAGGAATTCAAGGGTTTTTATGGTATTTCGAGGCTGAAATCTTGTTTAGGACATCATCGGAGAAAAACATATCCAAATTGGGTGAGACTTGATTTTCGGGAAGGTATTTCCAAAACGAAGAGATGCTCAAATTTTTGTGACGATCTTTCATCGAAAATGGCAGGAAATGACGAAACAATCTCTGGTTGTATGGTGTGCTTAGAAAATGGGTTTTCAAGCAAAAAATGGTTGAATCATGTGGAACAAGTTTCTCCTCTATAGAAAATGGGTAATGGACCAAAATGAGGGTGTTTTGGATGAGGATTCATTGGAAATTTTTCACAAGGTTTGGTCTTGAGGTTTCTTGAGTTGTGTTTGTTTGAAGTTTTGGAGGAAAACATGTGAAACAAGGGTTTTTGTGACAACAATTTTCAAGTGAATTTAGAAATAAAATCACTTTGTTACACACCCTTGCTTCTTAGATCGGCTTGAAGGCGCTTCAAGGAGATAAGATAAGATAAATATATTAATGTCAACAAATGACCACAAAAGTAGGTCAAAGGGACTGCAAAAAACAACGAGCACCAATACAAGGCGGGAAAACCAAGAGTTCCCATGAAAGACGAAATACAAAAGCCAGAAGAGGTGACCACTAGGAAGAAGAAATCAAATGCACCCAAAATGGGGGTGGAAAAACAAGTGAGAGGAAAAAAGGGGGAAGACAGCTAAAGAGATGAAAAGAAAAGAGGAAAGCCCATCAGGGGATGGAAGATCCAACTCTCCTATCATCCAAGGCCGATGGAAGAAGTTGAGACGAGAATGCCAACCACCGAATAGAGAGTCTCCTATTATGTCGTTTGTCTCGAATACATTATTATCCTCTCGATGCTCGGCCCTCTCATCTGCATGCACGATACTAGGCCTAGTACGAGCATGGTTGTGATGACTCGGGGAACCATGGATGGTTTCCCACAGGCCGAACCAACCTAGAGGAAGAAGCGGAACGGTCTCACAAGGGTGATTAATGCCTCTCTCCATCGGTAAAGAAAGCGTGAAGAAGGAAGTGATCGGCTGGGTAGATTCGGTCAGGATGCGGTGAAGATTGCGCTCACGAAGCTTCAAAGCCTCCTGTGAATATAAATCCAAACACCTCTGATCCTCGAACCTGAAGAAGTAAAAAAGACCCTGCCTCCTCCTAAATAAATAATGAAATTTCCCTCTGATCTCGTAGTAAATGGGGCACCAAAAGATTAAGTGTGTTCCCATCTCGCTCTCCCATAGGCTACAACTCGGCAAGAATCTGTCCAAACGATCAAGGTGGTGATCTATCTCACAATGGAGCCTATGAGAAACAACCCCAATCGACCAATGGGAATGCAAAGGGCATGCATCAAGTGCCGAAGGGTGTTCGAGGCGAGATAATGAGATCGTCCCTCAACTCTAAAAAATGCTCAGCGTAAAAGAACATCTTAGGACGTAAACCACTTGAGGGTTTACCAGTGGTAAGGATGAACTATTTGTAAATATTGTCTCGATAATCTTGTTTGTCTCTTGTTTCATAGGCAAAAGATGGTTTGGAGTGTTCAAAGAGTACCGAAAAGGTGGAAGATGGTCCATCTGAATACCAATTGCCCCCAAAAGTTTAGAGACCTCAACATACCAACCTCGACCTTTGGCGAGGGAGTCAGTAAAACAGCAATAGCCTTAAGAACAAAAGTATGCAGTACGGGTACATGTCCCGCCCCTTGGCGGTGTATCAAAGCCCCGAACAAGGTGCAAAAAGAAACCAAGCCAAAATAATGTGTTGGGGTAAAGATTGTGATGCATCTAAGCTCAAATGCCATCCACTGACTCATCAATATATCGGGATCATTCCAAAAGAGTAAACACCTTGCTTCTCTAATTTAGCAAATGAAGTTCTTCAAATGCAGATTTTGGAAAGCCAAACAAGACGGAGTTGGACAAATTTGCATTCTTAGGCCCAATTAGTTGTTTGACTTGTTGGCTAGATTTTTACGCATAGCACAAAACCTAGGCAAAATCATGAGATAAATCTCCCTCATTTACCAATGAGGCTCCGTGTCGATTTGTTCAATTAAAGTATGCTAGTATCTATATGGGGTTTTACTTTAACTGTTCAACTCATGAACCATAGTTGTACAGTTCTGCAGCAAGTAAGCAATTGTTTAAAGAAAGGAAATATTTATAGAAGAAGGGAATTATATAAACACAGAGAAGAAATGGGGAAGATGTGCATCCCAATCAATAGATAACAGAGTTGATTGCATGCACATAGAAGAAACCAATAGATATAAACACAGAATTATAAGCAAAGGTAGCTCTAGATCTAGATCTGAAATAACACAAAGTTTACTAAAAGATCTAAGATATAAAAGCTAGAAACACAATACACCGTGACACAAAGTTCTCCGGAAATCTGCTCCTGTATATTCCTTTGCTTCAAGTGGCTCTCAAGGGTTTCAGCACAAAGTCTGGAACACAAGGTTGTTGCTTACAAATTCTGATCCTTAACCGAAGGTTCTTCTCCTACTTATAGAATGTAGGAGGGAAAGTACAAATGGGAAACTCAACTGAACTGAAACATAAACAAGTAAAGATGACATTTGGCAATCATCCTCCACTAACTTCTCCTTAAGTGACACATGTATCACTTAACTAATAGAATTGTTCCACATAACTTTAAGTAATGGTTTCAAAACCAATAACATTAAAGTTTTACAATTTCATCCGAGAACATGGAAAAATAGAAGAAAGAATAGAAGAAGAAGTCAAGCCAGCTGTAACATTTGTCTTCTTTTTGTTCTGATATTGGATATACTTGTCGAACATGTGATTCAACATCTTCCCACTGTTTTAGCCACCGCTTCTTTTTCTCTCTGAATCGCAGCAATCCTTTTCAACACTTCGATACTTGATACACGCTTCCACATCCTCAAGCTCGGCTCGAACCTCGCAATATCCGTCTGCAATGCCACCGATCGCTAATGGAAATCATCATGAAGGGCTTAGTAGCTCCATCAATTCTTCCTTATACCATTAGAAGAGATCCTTCCAGGGAATTAGGCACTCTGCTAGGAACGATCCGTATGTATGAAGTAACATTTCCGACCACTTTCTCCTCAGTGAATGCAATGATATGGTCTAGTAGGGACGATGTCTTGCTCTCAAGTGCCTGCATCCTCTTGAAGAAACTCTACAAATCTCCAAATGGAAAGATACTGCAAACTCCAGTGCTTCCCCTTCTCAACCGATCCATCCAAGCACAATCTGCTCTGCTGACCAATACTTCTCCCGGCGACTTGTTGATTTCGGGCAAAGTACTGAGTTACTCTCAAGAATGTGTTCATATCTACTATGCTCGTCACCGATTTGCTTGACTGATTTACTCCATCATTCATAACCTTGGTGGCTAGCACCTCTCGAGTTGTACGAAGCTTGCGAATAATTAGATTCTTCCATTCGTCATAAATAGCTTTTACGATTGCTTGCATCCTCCATATCCCGCATAAGATGATCACTCACCTTGCTCACGAAATGGGTGAGTGGAAGATTTAACCTTGGCTATGATCTCACACAATTGAGATACTTGCTTACATGAAGCTCGTCTTTTCTCGCCTTTTCTCTGTGAAGCCTACGAAAATAGAGCATCTATCAATCTTTGCATGTCTGCTTCAATCCTTACGTGGTGGCTTAACCGAGGGGTTTTCAGTTCATTACATCTTCTGCCATGAGCTCATTCTCCTTTCTTTCATGGCCGACATCTCAAAGCAAACTTACGCTGACTCCTCAATGATCAACCTTGAAGTTACCTTAGCAACTTTAGGCCTTCTCTTTTCCGCCTAGACTAGGAGTAGCTACAAGTAGTGTTCCTCCAAGTTCATTTCCATTCTAGCTTCGGAACCAAGCTGAAGCCAACCATTATGAGAAGTTACTTCTCGAGAATGAGAGAAGTCGCCGAATGCACTACTATCTCCCGCTCTGTTTCCTCTCCATCGAAAGTGTTACGGTGTTATGCAAGACTGTCATCTTCTAAATCATCCAAAGACAAAGCTCTTTCGAACTCCGCCATCTGCGGCACTTCAACGTCTCTCCTGGAACATGTCTTTGACGGAGTGGTGAGGAGAGAAGGATAATGTTGCGAATTCGGTGGAGGCATGGAAGTGTCCTGCTGAGGTGCAGCAATCGGTGAAGTAGTAGATCTTTGAGAAGCGGAACTAAAGTCATAGCCGTGAAAGTGATCTTCTCTTTTGATTGGGATCTTATGTGCACTTTCATCTTCTTGGACCTTGTTGCTTTCTCCTTCGTGTTTTTGCTTGAGAGAATCTCTTGTGTCGAAGTTGCCTGTGACTTGATTCATCAATGCTTCATCAAGGCAGTATCCCTTTGTTAGCAACTAGTTTGAAGTATTCACTAGAACAGCGCCAGACCTTTCTTCAATTGTATGGTAGCCCCTACGTTATCCTGAAGTACGGCTCTATCTCCTCCCATTTGATGGTAAGCGTCAAGTAACACATTCCCATCATCTTTAAGATTCCCAAGTATCCGCGCTAGTCCAAAGTCGAACACTTGCCGTGCTGATAGCCTGTTGAAATCCTTCTTTCTAACCTCGTACTCACTTTTGCACTTCATCCAGAAATCCTCTAATGAAGGCACATGTGCGTACTCCTGGGAGATCGTCTTCCCGGCTACTCCAAATGGATCGAAGTTCAGCCGTGCCGTGAAGAACTCTTGCTCATACTCGGATAACATCTCTGTCTCCATCCCTCGAGCTCTATGAATGCTCGTGCCTATAATGTCCCACAGTGATCGGGAAGAAGCCCGTAGACTTGTGCCGCTTCGATTGAAGGTCGTGTATCTCCACAAGTTATGCCTCGGCTCCATGGTGATCAATCTGTCATTCAAATATCTAGCGAACTTAAGCGGTTCTCGAGAAAAGTTAATAACCCGAGGTATGTGAAATCTGCAAAATTGAATGAATAGACTACCAATTTTGGATCTGACTTCCCACGCTTCCTTGCTCACCCTGTTGGCCTTTAGGTCCCTGTCCAACCTGCAAATGAATTCGTAGAAGAATCCATCATTAACCACTTTGAAATCTTCCTCGCACATAGGTACAATAAGCTGTGGGTAGCACTTGAAAATGGGTTCCTTGGAAAGAACGCCACATCTATCCAACTTGGAGAAGATGCCTTGTGAAGCTGCAGACGTATACCAAACAGAAGTCATTTGAAGTGAAAGTACGCTTCACGTTCGGAGTTGCTCACGATGTTATTTTTAATGATTTCCGACCAATTGATTATGGAATCAATCTTGTTGACTTCAATGGTCCTGATGAAAGCATACATCCATGTACGAAAAGTGGGAGCATTCGCCTCGCCATTTATCCTGCATAACAATTTGACAACATCATCTACCTCCTGCACTGATTAGACCGTGGAAGAGTTCTTGGGAACTTAGAAGGAGATCTAGGCTTCTTCATGTATCTGTTGTTCATTATGTTCACGCAGTCAACTCTATGCTTCTCCCACCTGCGTTGTCGGCATCCTGAATGCTAATGGAAGTCACCACCTTTCGAGCCGGAATCTTCAAGCAATAATTGATGAACTCTGCGTCCAACCAAATTATTGTTTTCCCCGTAGCATCTCGCGGGCGATCTGGATGAAGGATGGTAAGACCTAGCGCACTCCATAACGAACTCGACTAAATTTTGTGTATGGAAAGGCTGCGGGCTCAAATAATTCCCTTGCTTTTAACCGCACGCATGAGTGAAGGCTTTCTGCTCTGGATCTATCAATCAATTCGGAAAGAGGTTCGGACCTAGATCTGTGTCTCTTATGTCTGCAAATTTGGAAGTGATGCATGACTCCGTTGTGCTTTCTTTTTCGTCCCTCTTTGCCATGGCTTTGTCTATCTTTGTCGAATAAATTTTTTTCTTATTCGGCCGTAATTCTTCAACTTTCAGTGCAGATCTGGATAATTCTTCAAATTCGGAGGATATATTGATGTATTGGACATTGATTAAAGCTCCTTTTCTTTTGTAAAGCACACCTGTAACGAATTCCTCTGATTAATTCGGATAAAAACGGCAAACGGAACATGAGCAGTGAATTTTAATTATAAAAATCTACATAATTCAAGCCTCTTTACCCCAAAATTGATGTTTTGTTTGCATGCAAAGTGAGCATGAATTTTTCCAACTTCACTGAGCACTGTATCACTTATGCAAACAATTATCCGGACACAAATCAACTCCCTTCAACTTGTGCGCCAAAATTAGAAGCTTTTAGCATTGATTTCACCTTCTTTTGAGCAAAAATCCTCTTGAATGGGGTGCACTTTTCCTCTGGGCTGCACTTCTTTACCTGTGAATTAATTAATTCACCCTTATGGCAGCCCCGCTTATATAACCCTTGTGATTTTATAATTAATTAATGTTTTTCTATTACCGACAATTAATTAATTATAAGCTTCACTCTTCAAATGGGGCGCCTATTTTGTGCATGCTTATGGCTGCCATTAAATAAATTAAATTTATTTAATTTTAGACTTACCTTCCGATTAACTCAAGCATTACAAGTATGTTTTGACCTTAGCCACTGAAAATAGGAATTAATTTAATCATTTAATACTTTAAAAAGTATTATTTCATTCCCAAAAGGGGCGCACTTTTTGACATAAAGGGGCTGCCATTAAATAAATTAATTTATTTAATTTTAGAATAGTCTATTTTCATCCACCTTTTGTCCTTTAACCTTGTTGACTTTTCCACAAGCCTGGGCGCCTATTTTGGGTGAATAATTAATTAAATTAATCAATTTAAAGGCTGCCATTACTTCTCCAAAGGGGGTGCACTTTTTGACATAAAAATTCTATTTTTAAGAATCATATGACAATGAGATTTTTACCTGCAAGGCAGCCCACGAAAATCCCATGATTCACTTAAGTCACTTGTCTTTCATAATGGGATTATTTACCCTGCAGGCGAGGTAATAAAATCCCATGATTCACTTAAGTGATCTTTCTTTTATTCCACTGATGGGAATTTTTACCACCTGTAAGGCAAGTAAGAAATTCCCGCTTACTCTTTGCCTCTAATTTTCCCATTGTCACTTAAATGGTGTTGCTTTCATGGGAAAAACTACCTCTTTGGCAGTACAAAATCCCCTACTGCGCCTCGGTGCTCCTAATTTTCCCATGATCCACTTCGATTCTTCTTTTTCCAAAAATGCGGCCAGCCTAAAAGAGGCTTTTTGGTGCACGACTTCATCTTTTCCCAGTGAACCAGACCTCCGATGGCGACTTCCTTCTAGCACAACGTGCATATGTGATCTCCAGCTACTCAGGCCAAGAATCAAGCCAAACCGCAAAGGAATTGATCTAGAGAAATTTCACGAGAAAGCGAAACGGGAAAACACAAAATGTTGCCAAAAGTCACAAATAAAGTCCAAAACTCATTCTGGTTAAAACCCTACTAGTATAAAGGAATAATGATATGTACGATTACAATGAGTTAAACGGAGCGCTAATTGCTTCAAACCGGGCTCAAAATAATTAAATACAAATTTCCGTAGACAAATCCAGATTTACAGAATATAACAATTTTGGGCATTTGGGTATTTGGCGAAAATGGCTAATATGGCTCTTTGGGAATATTTTGACGTAATACAAGAACTTTACGGCAATAAAACACAAAACGACCCACTATTTTAAAAGTACGAAATTTGGGGACACCAACTTCCCAATATCTATATTTTTCTTTTCATCATAATTAAGGAAACATTTCAATTATGGTCTAACTCAGGCTGTCCCTCTCCTTTAGGCCTCTAGTTCTTGAATGCAAGTTAGCAATTTCTAGTCTTATGAGAGATTTACCCTAAAATTTCACTTTTCTATTTCCTACACCTTCAATGTCTCCTATAATCATACAAAAGTTCATCACCCATTAAAAGAAAAGTCAAAGTCATTCATCTATTCTCTTAGACACTTACCTTCCATGTATTTGACTCCTTGCATTAGTCCATAGTGCTAGTATGCATGCTTGGGCTTTTAGGTCTTTCTTAGTTTCTTCTTGAAGCTTGAATTATGCTATAACACACTCAACAATATTAGAATAATCATAGAAACTCATCTCAAGCTCCCAAAATGATCCTTTTCAACTCTTTGGCAAAATTGTCCTTTCTAGTCTCTTAAGACCATGTGACTTAAAATCACCATGCACCCTAGTTTGCAAAGGTTCCCAAACAACTATGATAGCATCATTAGTTCACTATGATAGCATCATTAGTTCACCAAAATTTCATGTCTTGGCTAGATCTAAAACTCTTTATATTTCTCCTTTTGTGTTTGGTGCTTAAAACCCTTGACTAGGTCTGTGACAGGCTACTGTCACGAACTGTAGCAATTCTATAAGGCTTCAACAGGAAAGAATGATTGTTTTGGATTCCCATTCAGGTGGTTAAGATATGTACCAAGTTTCATTGTCTAACTCTCAAGGATTCTGACACTTCCTTTGTAAAAGACCTCTACAAATAAGCCCTTTCACTGTGATTTCAAGCCACCTAGCCAACTGTCATGATTATCTAGGAATTTGCCCAATGGAATGCAATAATTCCTTCTGAAACACTTAGTTTACTCCTCATTGTAATTAGTACAAAGTTTCAAAAGAAAAGGAGGTGATTTGAGGCCTCAAAACTGTGCCCTAGTAAGTTCTTCACTGTGATGCACACTCTAGCCCGAGAAGCTAAATTTGACAATATCTTTCAATATATTATGATTCAAGTTCTCAAATTTCACAGTTAGGCCTGTCTAATCATGTTGAATATGATTCTCTTAGCAGTGGGCATGAAAACATTGGATATTCTCCTTTTTGAGGGTTTCTTCTTTCATAACCTGTACATGTAAGAGTTTCTTAATCCCCACTGAGGGTTTCTAAACAATTGATGATTCTTAGATAAGGCTATGGAGTTCACACTCCTTTCAGTAGCTATTTCACCTTCTATTAATGATGATAAACCTCTTAGCCCACCTTTTTCCTCTCCTCTTAAGACTGTTACAAGCTAGGCCTCACTGTACATTCAAACTTCTCAATATAATGCTTAAAAACAGAGCATCCTTCTTACCTTATTCACCGATAGGACACTCAAATCATCTTTTTCAAGTCAGATATCATTTGAAACTACCAAAACATTTAAGATTTCTGGAGACTCTAGATCAAAACGTACACAAACACTTACTTGCACGACTGGTTCAGGACAGTACAGTCTTCACCGTTTAGGGGCACATTGCGAATGCATGTGTAAATGTGTATAATGTTTGCATAGACCATTATGGAAGAGCTCTATTTCCTTTTCTAAACCTCTCAGATCCTTTCTAATGCTAATCTCATAGTATGAACACTTCAAATATTCAAGAAATAATCAAAGAGATGGACAAACTCAGCCTTTTTCTTCATTGCTTCTTCCTAAAACGTCATATACATCACATTATGATTCTCTCCTTCAGATAATTCGACCTCTAATCCCTTAAGATAGGACACTCAAATCATCTTTTTCAAGTCAGATATCATTTGAAACTACCAAAACATTTAAGATTTCTGGAGACTCTAGATCAAAACATACACAAACACTTACTTGCACGATTGGTTCGGGACAGTACAGTCTTCACCGTTTAGGGGCACATTGCGAATGCATGTGTAAATGTGTATAATGCTTGCATAGACCATTATGGAAGAGCTCTATTTCCTTTTCTAAACCTCTCAGATCCTCTCTAATGCTAATCTCATAGTATGAGAACACTTCAAATATTCAAGAAATAATCAAAGAGATGGTCAGCCTTTTTCTTCATTGCTTCTTCCTAAAACATCATATACATCACATTATGATTCTCTCCTTCAGATAATTCGACCTCTAATCCCTTAGAATTCCCTGGATCTACTAGACTCAGCTGTGGTAGTCCTTATCTAGGCCTAAATTTCCTATTTTTGAGAGATATTCTCAACCACAAATCAAGGGGATGTTGAGTGATATTCTCAACTATGACCTTTAATAGCAAAATATAGATAATCACAATATCTAGGCTTATTTTAACACTCCTCCCACGTAGGTCTTGGGGATATGACACCTCATATGGACCTAATACTCCTATTTTCTACTTTTTACATTTTTACAAAGAGAATTTACATCACAAATTTAAATATTTAGAGGGAAAACTTAATACAACTCCTTATACATGCTTGATGCAATGCCTTTCAAAGGCTTATTCAAAGTTTATTATTCTTCATAAGTACCATGATGCTCCTGCATCAGATTGCTTATACCGATGAAGCGCGAAGGAGAAAAGTCTGGACACTCTCGACGGAAGCCCGGTCAAGTACCAAACAAAGAGGGTCCCCACGCGATAGATAGCCCTTGTTCACTCGAGGCCGGAGAGCCATGCTCAAGTGAAACGAGGGCCAGAAAACAAAATCCCCAAATAGGTATAAGAGTTGGTGATCTCAATCTCCTCACATCTAAAGAAGAAGTGGAGATGCGAGGTCTTCAAACCATTGAAGACCATTGAAGACCATAACCTTTGTTTTACCAAGGTTAACCGTCAACTAGCAAAGATCACAAAACAAGGCTAAGGCATCGAGTTGTTTTATAAGCCCTTTGGAGAAGAAGCCGGGAGAACCACATCATCAACAAATAAAAGAATGGATATCAAAACCTCGTGTAGGAGCATCACTTTCCCGAATATGTTTATGGAGAAAAGACTCGAAGCTCGTTAATGTAGATCCCAAACGAGTTGGGATAAATGGCACCCATGTTTAACCCCAATGGTATTCCTAATGAACTCTAACTCTCCCTGTGAGGTTTGGAGGCGGCCCAAAACATTCTCGTACGGACGCAATGATAGATAGCCCTTGTTCACTCGAGGTTGAGAGCCATGTCTAAATTGAAATGAGGGCCAAAAAGAATCCCAAATAGGTATAAGAGTTGGTGATCTCAATCTCCTCACATCTAAAGAAGAAGTGGAGATGCGAGGTCTTCAAACTATTGAAGACCATAACCTTTGTTTTACCAAGGTTAACCGTCAACTAGCAAAGATCACAAAACAAGGCTAAGGCATCGAAGTTGTTTCGTAAGCCCTCTCGGAGAAGAAGCCGGAGAACCACATCATCGCATGAAAAAAGAAGAATGGATATCAAAACCTCGTGCACCCATCACTATCCTGAATATGCTCATGGAGAAAAGACTCTAGCTCATCAATGTAGATCCCAAACAGAGTTGGGGATAAATGGCACCCTGTTTAACCCCAATGGTATTCCCGATGAACTCTAACTCTCCTGGGAGGTTTGGAGGCGCCCAAAACATTCTCGTACAGACGCATGATGGCCATGAGAAGGGCCTCGGAAATACCAATGTCACGGAGCATTAAAAAGTTCCTCACATGGCACCAGAGTCAAAGGCTTTCCGAAAGTCCACAAAGCAACAATAGACCTTCGACGAGCGGCGATGTGCCTCTCAATGATGGCTCGAGAGTGAAGATATGGTCGATAGTTTGGTGATCAAGCCAAAAGTCAAATTTCCCTGAATCTAATGTTTCTCCGCTCTAGCTCCATGGACAACTACATATGTATCACTGTAGCATAAAGCTTGGAAAATGTATGACCACTATAATGGTCCTATAGTTCTTCGGGGGTCGAGTTGGGACCCGACTTGTGAATCGGTGAATGATATGGCGTGCCCAAGATGACGAAAACCTCGAGCAAACCACATGATTGAAGAGGTCAAATAACTACAAAGAACCCCTTGTCCAAGTTTGAAAAATTCTACTTGGAACCACTCCTCATCATTGTCGTGCTACTGGTTCATCATCCCGATTGCCGTCTAATTTTAGTGTAGGTGAAAAGGTGGCACAAGGAAGGTGGGATGTCAACTGGATAAGTGGTTGTCGGGAATATCACTCTGATCTGGAGGTGTGAGAGAATATGGAATTGGGGTTAAGCTCAATGAGAAGAGATGAGTGGCAGAGAGGAAAATGGTGTGCAGAAATGCTTAGGAGAGTGCGAAAGAGACTTGCATAAAGTTCGTCTACCTTTGGAAAATGAAGAGGCATCTTTACGGTGAAGGAGAGGGTGTGCTCAAAATTTTAGAGAGTTTTTCCCATGGGATCATGAGATATGAGCAAACCAAGACCTAGCAAAAATAGGGCACACAGTTGGTTTAATGGCCATGGGAGGAGGAAAAAACAAAAATTCAATGGAGTTTGGAGCTGCACTTTATCTATTTTCAAATTGATGTTGGGCTTTGGGGGTGGAAGAAACTAGATTTGAAAATACAACTTAAATGGAGAAGGGATTTGAGTTTTGTTTGTGCAAAGAGGAAAATGCACCAACTTTGCTTTCCTCCTCACTAAAGTGCCTTCAAAAATGTGCCTCGGCTAGCATGGGGAATTCAACAACAATCAAAACAAGCTTAGTTTTCTATTTTCATGATATTTTTGCCTTTTCACATCAACTAATAAGAGGGCACACTTATGTTGGAGGATTCAAAATTTTAGAGAGTTTTCCCATGGGATCATGAGATATGAGCAAAACAAGACCTAGCAAAAATAGGGCACACAAGTTAATTTGATAGCCATGGGAGGAGGAAAAAACAAAAATTCAATGGAGTTTGGAGCTGCACTTTATCTATTTTCAAATTGATGTTGGGCTTTGGGGGGCGGGGCGGGGAGGAGAAACTAGATTTGAAAATACAACTTAAATGGAGGAGGGATTTGAGTTTTGTTTGTGCGAGGATGAAAATGCACCAACTTTGCTTTCCTCCTCACTAAAGTTTGCCAATGTCATGGAGCCTTCAAAGCGTGCCTCGGCTAGCATGGGGAATTCAACAACAATCAAAACAAGCTTAGTTTTCTATTTTCATGTTATTTTTTGCCTTTTCACATCAACTAATAAGAGGGCACACTTATGTTCGAGGGGATTCAAAAGACACTCGACAAACTTTGTTTTGCACCTCAAAAGGCTCCAAAAGTTCGCTAAGGTCACTCAAGTTGCTGACATCAACAACTAAACGAAGAATTACGACATGAGATGCACTCTTTGGTCTAACAACAACACTTAACCTTTCCGGGGCATATAATATATCAATTTGACTAGAAACAGGCCAACAAATCCAATGGAAGCATTTAGAAAACTTGAAAATGAATTGTATCGAGTTTTGAGTCAACTCACCATTTTTGCTGAGGAAGCGCAACAATGAGCTAAGTTGTTGCATGGGCTTCGAGATGGATATGAACAAACTTAACTCCACCCAAGGTTCCCAAAACCTTCAATGCAAGTTCTCTCTTTTGGAAAGGCCCTTGTGCTCGATGTACGAAAGGTTTCCGCTTTCAATGTTTGCAAAACTTTATCTTGAATATGTCATCATGTAGTATACCTTGAAAGATTTTTGATGACTATGATCTAGGCTCATGAAACCTTCCGCATAAGTTGATTTTCCTTTGACGCCAACAACACCTTTTTCCCAAAAAGTGCCGGAGGTGAATGAGGTGAATGTGTTCCCAAGACTAGTGAAAAGCTCCCAAAACCTTTCCTAAATCACACTATCATGAAGTAGACTCAAATACTTTCTAATGATTGTAATATGGGCTTCAAACCACCCGAGGCTCCCGAAACCTTCCGCACAAGTTGATCTTTGAAAAGAGATAATTTGACAATTTTGACCCACTTGACCGAAAAGTGACAAAAATTTCTGTAGGGTTGTCAAGTAAAATGCGGAAACATTTTACATGCCAACAAGATATGAACACCTCATATAGAGAAAATGGCTTTCTTTACACTGAAATTTTGAATCCCGCTAGTTATGATCTGACTGCTGCCATTTTAGTCCCCCAACAATTTTGGTCAAAATCCATATGAGAATATACTATTTACACCTTTCCTCGAGTTTATGCTACTATCAATCCTAGTCCTATCCCATATAAAGACTGCAAAGACATGTTTTCTAAAGTTCAAGCTCTTCTTGAACTCAAACTAATCAAAGTTGTAAGTCTCCTTTCTTTACACTGCAATTTTAAATCCCCACTAGTTAGGATCTGACTGCTGTCATTTGAGTCCCCCACCAATTTTGGTCAAAATCCATGAGAGATTATACTATTTACACCCCTCCTCAAGTTTATGCTACTATCAATCCCAGTCCATATAAGAACTGCCAAGACATGTTTTCTAAGGAACTCGAACTGATCAAAGTTGCTAAGTCTCCTTTCTCTTGTCCTGCCTTCATGGTCAGTAAGGACCATGGTAAAAATCAAATGGGGATTCATTATGTTGAATTAAATAAGATTATTACAAAGCCATTCTGCTACCTAATTCTGCGTAAAAAGCAATTATTTTAATGCATTTTTCCATCAAGTTTACTATCAGTTTGACTGTAAGTCAGGGTTTACTAGTTAAGAACCCATCAACCTCATATAGATAAAACAGCTTTCTCTACACTGCAAGGACAATACTAATGGCTATTCAACCTTTTAGTTATTTCCAAGAATGGATGGACACTATTTTCAGGCCTTTTTATGATTTTATTGTCATCAATATAGATGACATTTTGGTTCTGGAATAAGCTACCGAAAACTCAACATAATTATGGTAAGACAAACCAGTGCTCTGTAAAGTATTTTTCCCCATCTTTCCTAGTTATTTTTCACATCACGTGTTGCAAACTTTCACCAATGCCTCCATTTTTCCGAAGATAGTCTCAATGAATATTCTATTTTCCTAGCTATCTATGTAGACCAGAATTTGACAAAAATGTTAATGTTAGGAATTCAAATGACAGAATCAAATTGTATTTCTGGGATGATGGAAAGAGTTGGCTTTTCAAGCCGTATTTGATCACAAAGATTGGAATGCATCTTGCTGCTGGTAAAAGGTGGCAATACATTGGAACTCTTCAAAGAGATCAAAAAGACTCGTATTGAACAATGAGTTTGGTAGTTTCAAGAACGAAAAGTAAGGACGCGTGAGCATACTTTTAATTGTAATAGAAGTCTACACAGATACCTGGGCGAATAGAATACTCATTGAAACTATTGAGAAAATGTATGCCAAGGATAATATCTTCAGGGAGATTAGCATATTAGTTAAAGTCTGTAATATGTGACATTTTGGAAAATAACTAGGACAGTGGGGAAAAATGCTCATATACAAAGCACTACTTCATCAGACCATAACTTTATTGAGTTTTTGGCAACTGTTTCTAGAACTGGGGATGAATGACTTCGTCTTTAGCAATATTTTGCAAACAACTTCAATCAATCAGGAAAATGCAGCATATAACAAGGCATACCTTCAAATTGGATTGCGACGTTGATGTACAAGCCATTAGCAATGAACCTCTTCATGATCCTCTTCTGGAACCATGAGGTGGATTGCACAAATTTATGAGCCTCTTCTGGAACCATGACATGGATTGCTGCTCTACCAAATTATTCGACTGTATAGCATTTCTTAGATGCCATTCATTTATTAGGGACATGTTTGCGAACGAAAACTTGGTTTTTGGAGGGATTGTTTTACATAGTCAATATATTACAAAAGCTTCATTATCTTCATTCGATGATTTAGTGTTTTCAATACGATCAAAACACTAACCATCAGCGCCTGCATCAAAGGGAACCGAATCTTAATACACATTGTGTTGCTCATTGTCATAGAAGAATCACACCTTAGCAGATTTGCTAGGACACTCATTAGTATAGTGTCCACGATTCTTGCACAAGAAGCATTTATCATCTTTCAGGGGTTGGTTGGAATTTTGATACTAGAGCTTGAGTTTTGAAACCATGGCTTGCATTGGCGCATAATCTCCTTGGGAATTTCCTACGATATCCTTTCGTCTTACAACTGCATGTTGCATAGTACTCTAGAAACTCACATCTCATTTTACAAAGTCAATATATTACAAAAGCTTCATTAGATGATTTAGATTCGGTAGTTGAATAAGCTCAAAACACTGACCATCAACACCTGCATCAAAGGGAACCGAATCCCAATACACATTGTGTTGCTCATTATCATAGAAGAATCACACCTTAGCAGATTTGCTAGGACACTTATTAGTATAGTGTCCACAATTCTTGCACAAGAAGCATTTATCATCTTTTAGGGATCATTTGTTGCATCGGTGGAAATAGGGTTGGTTGGAATTTTGATACTAGAACTTGATTTTTGAAACCATGGCTTACATTGGGCGCTTAATCTTCTTGGGGAATTTCCTATCATATCCTTTCTTCTTAAAACTGCATGTTGCATAGTACTCTAGAAACTCACATCTCATTTTGCAGCATGTCACACACTTCCACAGTCTTATGCAGGACCTTCACAAATCGTGTTCGTGTGTCAAATTAGGTCATATGCTCTAAGGCAATATTGATCATCAAAAATGGGGTTTTGTAGGTGGTGTCTACCGAATCGACCGGTGTATGAGAGCACTTGTGTCTGCCGTGATGCATCCCACTACCATGCAACACCCAAGTAGCACTTTGCATTTCATGCCATCTTAGAGCATCTATCAACACATAACACATAGGAAATTTAACCTTAACTAAGAAGACGAATTGTTTTGTAACTATCTCTTCTTGTAACCATTGTTTGTAGGTGGTGTCTAATTGAAATTGTTGATACGAGAGCATTTGTGGCTATTATGCATCCCACTACCACGCAACACCCCATGTGGCACTCTACATTTCACGCCATGTCGAGCATTTGTCAATACATAACGCAAGGTAAGTTCAACCTTCACTCAATTGAGAAGATGAATTGTTTTGTAGCCATCTCTTCTTGTAACCATCGTCTCATTACAATTGCATCCTTTGTAATCATACATGTATAAATATCTAATTTACCCACCACCCCACAAGGTAGTGAATTCACTCAACTAAGAAGATGATTTGATTTGTAACCATCTCTTCTTGTAATCATCGTCTATTACAACTACATTCTTTGTAATCATACATGTATAAATATTTAGTGTACCCACAAGTTTATCTCACATTCTTTTGAATCTCATTGCAATCTAGGTAATTCAGCATAGGCAGTGTTTCCCCCTTGTTGAGCATAGGAATCCAAATTCATAGCCTTAACTAACTTTGTGAACCTATGCTTTTCCCTAATCTTTCATTTGAATAAAAGTTGCATTTCCCATAAAAAGTCTTCCATATTTCAAATGTGTCTGGTTCACTAATTGTGTTGCCATTCCTATGCATTCTATATAACCTTCGCAACTTATCTCTAAGTGCGTGATTGTCCTCTGCACAAAACAATTGGGCCACATGGTGCAGATCATTGGTATCCAATGATTGTTTCTTTGTTTCTTTTGTAATTATTAGGTCAATTCAATTTCTTGAGATAAAATTCATATCTACTTTATTGTGTTTCCCCATGATTTCGTGTCAATTTGAATTCAAGACAACCAATAGTATCAAACAATTGATAGAATGCACAAGAGGAAGACATGTAGCTTTGATTCGATGCATGGAGCTAAATGAAACACAAGTTTATAGCCAAGAAACGCTAACTCACAAGTGAATCCAAGAACGTAACACTTGTCACAACACCACTTCATGGAGCATCTTGGGAAAAGGTAAAACCTACAAGCACCCTCAAAGATTTAGATTTAGAATGCACGAGAGGAAGACATGTTTCTTTGGTTCGCTGCACAAAGCAAAAAGAAACATGAGTTTATAATCAAGAAATAGTAACAAAAAAGTGAATCCAAGAACGTAACATTTGTGACAACACCACTTCATGGAGCATCTTTGCAAAAGGTGAAACCTGCGAGCACCTGCAAGATTTAGATAGGTGGAGCTATCTTGCTTCATGCAACATCTTAAGAAAACGTAAAACCTGCAAGCACCCTCCAAGAACTACAACATTGCTTCATGAAGCATCTTGAGAAAAGGTAAAACCTGCAAGTACCCTCCAAGATTGAGATAGGTGGAGCTATTTTGCTTCATAGTGCATCTTAAGAAAAAGTTAAACTTGCAAGGATCCTTCGAGATTGAGATACGTGGAGTTATCTTGCTTCATGGAGCATCTTGAAAAAGTAACACCTACGAGCACCCTCCAAGATTGAAATGGGTGGAATTGTCTTGCTTCATGAAGCATCTTTAAAATAAGTAAAACCCGTGAGCACCCTCCAAGATTGAAACAGGTGGAGTTGTCTTGCTTCATGGAGCATCTTAAAAAAGGTCAAACTGTGAGCAAGCTGTCAACACAAATCGGGCACTCACGAAATCTTTCATCGGGAACTTCTTGTGTTATGATTGTTTTAACAATGCACAAATTTTGTTTTGGAGGTATGAATCTAGAAAGCACAAAAAGACACGACACAAAGGCGACACAAAATAAAATATAAAGACTTGACAACATAAACAAAATATAGCCAAAATTTACATTATTATCAAAAATCTTATTCTACAATCTTGTCCAAGAACTTCTCTGAGTGTTACCAACTCCACTCAGTCTTTCCAAGAGTATTTCCGGGAGAAACTTCACAAATACGCCTCTTGATAGCTTTTTTGACACACCAGAATGATATTATCATTCGTTACTACTTGCATACAATAATTCTCACAAGCTTCTTATGTGCTTACCGAGAAGTGGCCTCTCTATTTATAGCACTTTAGAGCTTATTCACCCTATCTCTAAGATAGGATAAAAAAATCTTCTATCCAATCATATTACATATCTCAACTCTTATCTTTACATGTAGGCTTATCCCTTAGGATAGGATAAAACTTATCATTTACATATGGAATTTCATCTTTCCAGATCTGTCTTTAAATAAAAATAAAATGTTTTAACCAGAATGAATCCTGGGCTTTATTTGTACTTCTTCGCAACGTTTTGTGTTTTTGTGTTTTTCCTTTCGTTTTCTGTGAAATTTCTCTAGATCAATTCCTTTGCCGGTTTGGCCTGATTCTTGGCCTGGAGTATCTGGAGATCACATACGCACGTTGTGCCAGAAGGAATTCGCCACCATCGAGGTCCGGGTTCTCTCGGGAAAAGACGAAGTCGTGCACCAAAAAGCCTCTTTTGGGCTGGCCGCATTTTTGGAAAAAGAGGGTTTGAAGTGGATCATGGGATTTTTGGAAGCAACAGCAGGTGGGAATTTTGTACCTGCCTAGCAGGTACTTTTTCCCATGGAAGCAACGTCACTTAAGTCACAATGGGAAAATTAGAGGCAAAGAGTGCAAAGGGAATTTCTTTACCTGCAGGCCTCAGCAGGTAAAAATTCCTATCAGGAATAAAAGAAAAATCACTTAAGTGAATCATGGGATTTTATTGAAAATCACTCGCCTGCTCGCCTTGGCAGGTAAATAATCCCATTATGAAAGTCAAACGACTTAAGTGAATCATGGGATTTCAGGCTGCCTTGCAGGGTAAATAATCCCATTGACATCTGACTTTTAAAAATAGAAATTCTTTATTCCAAAAAGTGCGACCCACCTTGGGTGAATAATAAATGCATTAAATAAATATTTGTTAATATTTATTCACCCAATTTTGGCGCCCAAGCTTGTGGAAAAGTCAACAGAGGTAAATGGACAAAAGGAGGTTGAAAATAGACTGTTCTAAAATTAAATAAATAATATTTATTTAATGCAGCCCCTTTATGTCAAAAAGTGCGCCCTTTTGGGAGAGAAATAATATTTTTTAAGTATTAAATGATTAAATTAATTCCTATTTTCAGTGGCTAAGGTCAAAGCATACTGTGAGGCTTGAGTTAAGTGGAAGCAGAAGTCTAAAATTAAATAAATTTAATTTATTTAATGGCAGCCATAAGCATGCACAAAATAGGCGCCCATTTGAAGAGTGAAGCTTATTAATTAATTAATTAATTGCCAAGAATAGGAAAGACATTAATTAATTATAGAATCATGAGGATTATATAAGCAGGGCTGCCATAAGGATGAATTAATTAATTCACAAGCAGAGAAGTGCAGCCCAGAGGAAAAGTGCGCCCCATTTGAAGAGGATTTTTGCTCAAAAGAAGGTGAAATTAATGCTAAAAGCTTCTAGAATTGGCACACATGTTGAAGGAGGTTGATTTGTGTCTGGATAATTGTTTGCATAAGTGATACAGGTGCTCAAGTGAAGTTGGTAAAATTCATGCTTGCTTTGCATGCAAATAAAACATCAAATTTTTGGGAAAGCAGGCTTGAATTATGCAGATTTTTATGATTAAAATCCACTGTTCATGGTCCGGTTGCCATCTTTGTCTGAATTAATTGTAGGAATTCATTACAGGTGCTTTAAAAAGAAAAGGAGCTTAAATCAATGTCCAATACATTGAATATATCCTCCGAATCTGAAGAATTATCCAGATCTGCACCAATTTTGAAGAATTTCGGCAAGATAAGGAGAAAAAGAATTGTTCAGACAAAGATTGCTCCAGCCATGGCAAAGCAGGATGAAAAAGAAAGCTCAGCAGCATCATGCATTACTTCTAGATTTGTTGACAGTCGAGAGCCAATAGGCCCAGATCCCAGATCCGCATCCGATCTCATAATTGCAAAAGCTTCCGGCACAAAGGCTTCATCCTCTTGTTTCGAATGCAGCCCGTGAAGAAGTCAGTGCATGGAAAATTTCTTCCAGGATCTTGTGCATGTGCTCCCAATCTTCCAAATAAGCCTTCATGAAGTTGCATTCACCCTGAGTGTTTTCAAATTTTTAATTGCTCATATGCAATTAAAAATAAAAATGATGAGTTATTTTACGGCAAACATCAGCACTGACCGATGCATGTACAGAGAAGAACCGCAAAAGCTTCAAGGATAAAAGGAAGACAAGGCAAAGGCAACACTGTAAGCAAGCATGCAATCAACTCGCTTCTCAAGATCCACTTCTGCTTACAGATCCAAATCCAGATTTCCAGATCTTGCTTCCAGATCCAAACCGCTTTCCAGATCCAGCTCTGGTGAGAATCAAAGGCAAAAGAATCACCGCATGCAATATGAAAAAGGACAAGACGCAACTTTCCTCTTTCTTCTTCTTTCTCTTATTTCCTCCGACAAAGTAATTGAGCGATCAATTAAATTATACAACTTAAGTGATTGGTTTAAAAGCCATTACTTCAAGAAGTCAACTACTGGAGATAGGTGGCAAGACGTGCAAAATAGAAGGTTCTATTTTCAGTTGCAAATCATGCATGTCATGCAAAGAGGAATTCCAGGAGGGAGATTGCTAATTGTTTCCTTTCCCACTTCCACATGTGCCAGTTCAACTAAAAGCTTCCGACTTGTAATTGCCCCTCTACATTCTATAAGTAGAGGAAGAACCTTCGGGTTAATGATCAGAATTTGTAAGCAACATTCTTGTGTTCCAGACTTTGTGTCAAAACCCTCGAGAGCCACTCAAGCAAAGGAATATACAGAGCAGATTTTCGGAGAACTTTGTGTCACGGTGTATTTTGTTTCTAGCTTTTATATCTTAGATCTTTTAATAAACTTTGTGTTATTTTAGATCTAGATCTAGAGCTGCCTTTGCTTATAATTCTGTGTTTATATCTATTGGTTTCTTCTATGTGCATGCAATCAACTTGTTATCTATTGATGGGATGCACATCTTCCCATTTCTTCTCTCGTGTTTATATAATTCCCTTCTTCTATAAATATTTCTTTTTTAAACAAATTTGCTTACTTCGCAGAAACTCGCATACAACTATGGTTCATGAGTGAATAGTTAAAGTAAAACCCCATATAGATACTAGCATATTTTAATTGACAAATCTGACACGGAGCCTCACCGGTAAATGAGGGAGATTTATCTCATGATCGCCTAGGTTTTATGCTATGCAGTAAAATCTAGCAACAGTTTTTTGGCGACTCCACTGGGAACAACTACAAATTGCAGATCAAAGCTTATCTTTTCAAGATCGAGTGTTTTCCATACAAATCTCAACCTAGAACGTCCATTCACCCGATCCGTGAAGGCGCAAGGAAGAAGAGAGTGCAGAGCAATTCAATTCAATCATCCTCCTCAAGATAGATAATCCAAATCTAGTCTGGAATTTTCATCAAGTCTATTCTCAAAGATCGGATCATCTTCGCATAATAATGCAGCTGGAATTATTCATCAAGTCTACACAAGGAGAAGACGTGCCCCATTCATAATCAAAACCAATAGTACTGCTCCATGGGGAGCAACCTTTGGGCCACTGAATCTGACTCCTCCTATGCATGATCTACCTAAAGGGACGAGAAAGAATTTTCCAAAATTCTTCGAGATGGCAAGGAATCCAGATGACCACTTGGCTGCGTTTTTCATATCCTGTGGAGCTTGCAGTGAACATGAAGATGTATCTGTTAGACTCTTCATAGAGACTCTGCATGACTTGGCTGGAGAATGGTTCTACCGGCTAGCTCCTGGCACCATAACCAATTGGGCTACTATGTGAGATGCATTCCTGAAAAGATTCAACCAGCCAAGATTCCAAGACATTGATAACTCAACTCACTCATCAAGAAGGCCACATGAGCACATGCGGGATTTTATTGCAAAATTCCAAAGATTATTGTACAAAATTCAGCTTCTGCTTCTCTGAATGATGAGAATCAAAAAGTATTCTTCATCAATGCTTTACTTCCTGAAGTAAGCTATCAACTGCGAAGAGCACGTCCTATTGAATTGTTAGCAGCTCAAAACATGGTGGTTGAAATTGAAGACGACCTCATCATGGCTGGAAAGATAAAGAGCAACACTTCTAGAGCTGAAAGTTCATCTCTTCTACTACTTCCGATTCACTATTGCAAAAGTTAGCAAATGAGATGTTGCAGATGAAGAAACAAATGGCTCAAATGGCTCAAGGCAACAACATCGCCCCCTGCTCGGAATTTTCAACAACAACCGGAACCGCATTGCTGGTTCCCAAAGATTAGCAATCAAGCCGCTCCCTAAACAACGTGGAGATGAATGAAGAAGACCAGAAGTTAACGACGATCATCACTCGAGGATGATGATTTTATAGGTCCCTCGGTGACTCCAACATTAATTACCTGAACTACAAATTTGAACATGACGATGAGAAACTTCATGAAGATGATCATGGTCATACATATGCAGTACTTACAAGATCACAAACTCGCCAAGCTGAAGCATTAGCAGACGAGCAAAGAAGGGGCATCCCTTTGCCTTCTTCCTTAGCTCCTGGAAGTAAGCATGTGAGTTCTTCATCTCAACCACAAAAGTAAAGCGGCTCAGGTATCTGAATCTATTTCTTCTTTTGACATTATTGATCATGTTAAGAAAACTAAAGTTCAAATGTCAGAAGTTGAATACTTGAGA
This sequence comes from Taxus wallichiana var. yunnanensis, assembly GCA_018340775.1. Taxonomy (NCBI): domain Eukaryota; kingdom Viridiplantae; phylum Streptophyta; class Pinopsida; order Cupressales; family Taxaceae; genus Taxus; species Taxus wallichiana. The sequence goes on from CM031240.1 coordinate 829,106,493, forward strand.
GCCTTTCCTGAGAAGTTAAATAGGCTAGTCAAATATGTACAATCACCAGGACAATCCAATACATCAAAAGGCCTTTTGCCTAAGCCCAAAGATACTCCTCCCAAAACAACACTGCAGTTGTTAAATCCTCACCATCTTCGAAAGAGTGGAACCTTTCTATGTCTCCTTATTGCTTAATGGTTTCAAGTTAAGCAATTGCATTTTAGATTCGGGTGCTTCTGACAATGTCATGCCAACTAAAGTTACAGATGCTCTTGGGCTTACCTTGACAAAGACCATAAAAAGGTGCTATTCCATGGAGAGACAAGTCCCTTTAATCGGACAAATCAAAGATGCACAAGTTGTTCTGGCAGCTTTTCCTGACAAAAGATTAAAGATGACAATTTAGTTGCAGATATTCCTGTCTCCTACGGATGTTACTGAGTAAAACTTCTGCAAAGAGCTGGGAGGAGAAGTAAAGATGGATTGGTCCTGTGTGCGCATATTCCTATCAAAGGGCTTAACCATAAGTTGGAGCCGGAAAAGAAGTCCAGGTACACGGTTACAAAATCTGAGGATCCTAGATCTCAGATTCTTTTTCAGGAATCTGACCGTGGGGTCTATTTCTTGGAAATGGATAAAGACATTCCAGAGCTAGAACTTCGACCAGAGCCAGAGCCAACAAAAGAAGAAGAAAAAGTTTGGACTCTGGAGTTTAAAGGCACATGTTGTTCTTTTGGATCAGAGTCGGCATTCTACTAATATCTCCAGATCATGAGATATTCCCATACTCCCACAAGTTGATGTTCGAGAACACCAATCATACGGCGGAGTATGAAGCATTATTTCTAGGAATGGAGCAAGCTAAAAAGAAAGGAGTAAAACTCCTCAAAGCCCAAGGAGATGCTGAACTTCTAGTAAAGCAAGTTCGAGGGAAAAATCAAGTCAAAAGAGATAAGTCTGAGCATTACAGAGATAGAGTGCTTTTTGCCACATTCGATTTTGCAGCTTTTCTATTGACTTCATTCCAATAAATCAAAACTCCAAGGCAGATTCTTTGGCAGTCACAACTGCACTATTGAATCCGGATAGACCACCGTCCATATTCAGACAAGGAAACTATAAAGTGGAGATGGTCTACCACCCCAAAGTCCCTGAACAAACATCTGCATGTCTGCATGTTGAAGGGAGTGAATCACCACCACGACAAACAGTCAAAGGAAAAGTTGATCCATGTTATGATGACAATAGTGGAATAATCCAACCAAAAGGTAACAAAATCCCCAAGGATTTAGTTTCCTTAGTGGAGACTTTCAACAAGCATGATCAATACCTGAAGAAGAACAAAGAATATGGTGATAGTTCTTCCTCAAAATGCAACAAATAAATCTGGGAACGGAGCAAGTTGATGCAGACTTACCCGCCACAGAGAGAAGAAAGGATGAGCCACCACCAGATGAAGTTGATAAGGACTTGCCCAAGAGTATTTGACAAGAAGGCCAAAGAAAGGAAGTTCGAGATCGAGACTGGGTACTCTTGTGGGACAAGAGACATGAACCGAAGGGCATGCATGACAAATCTGATTCACTCTGGAAAGGGCCCTTCGTGATCAAAAGAGTTGCAAGGAATGGATACTTTCTTCCTTGCCTACCGGGATGGAATTGAGTTACCACTGCCTTTCAACGGCAACATCTGAAGTTGTTCAAGACATAAAAAGCAAGGTAAAACCTGTATGTATATAAATAAAACTTTGTTTTTTTTCCTGTTTTGTTTTTGTGTTGTGTTGTTTTTGTTTGCCTGACCCCGTGCCCAAAAGACAAGATACGAAACCAGAGATGTTGGGATCTCATCTTTTCCCTTGTCATTTTGACAGAGAAAAGATGTCCACAGACGGAGCCGACTGGTGTCCCCAGATTTCATCCTGAAATCTGAGACTACCCTATCAAAAAAAAAATTCGTACTTTTAAAATAATGGGTCGTTTTGTGTTTTTATTGCCAGAAAGTTCTCTGTATTGTGTCAAGATATTCCCAAAGAGCCATATTAGCCATTTTCGCCAAATACCCAGATGCCCAAAATTGTTATATTCTATCGTCGGGATTTGCCTGCATGGGAAATTTGTATTTAATTATTTTGAGCCCCGTTTGAGGCAATTTGTGCTCCGTTTAACCTGTTGTGATCGTACATATCATTATTCCCATATACCAAAGAGGGTTTTAACCAGAATGAATCCCGGCTTTATTTGTAACTTCGCAACGTTTTGTGTTTTTGTGTTTTCCTTTTATTTTTTGTGAAATTTCTCTGGATCAATTCCTTTGCCGGTTTGGCCTGATTCTTGGCCTGGAGTATCTGGAGATCACATACGCACGTTGTGCCAGAAGGAATTCGCCATCGGAGGTCTGGTTCTCTGGGAAAAGACGAAGTCGTGCACCAAAAAGCCTCTTCTGGGCTGGCCGCATTTTTGGAAAAAGAGGGTTTGAAGTGGATCATGGGATTTTGGAAGCAAAGCAGCAGTGGGAATTTTCAGACGCCTAAGCAGGTACTTTTTCCCATGGAAGCAACGTCACTTAAGTCACAATGGGAAAATTAGAGGCAGCAAGCAGGTGGGAATTTCTTACCTGCCTTGCAGGGTAAAAATTCCCATTGTGGAATAAAAGAAAAATCACTTAAGTGAATCATGGATCCCATTTGAAAGCTCTCATTATGCACAGGTAAATAAATCTTTTATCATGGTAAATAATCCCATTATGAAAGTCAAACGACTTAAGTGAATCATGGGATTTTCAAGGCTGCCTTGCAGGTAAATAATCCCATTGACATCTGACTTTTAAAAATAGAAATTCTTTATTCCAAAAAGTGCGACCCACCTTGGGTGAATAATAAATGCATTAAATAAATATTTGTTAATATTTATTCACCCAATTTTGGCGTGCCTGTGCTTGGAAAAGTCAACAGAGGTAAATGGACAAAAGGAGGTTGAAAATAGACTGTTCTAAAATTAAATAAATAATATTTATTTAATGCAGCCCCTTTATGTCAAAAAGTGTGCCCTTTTGGGAGAGAAATAATATTTTTTAAAGTATTAAATGATTAAATTAATTCCTATTTTCAGTGGCTAAGGTCAAAGCATACTGTGAGGCTTGAGTTAACTGGAAAAGAAGTCTAAAATTAAATAAATTTAATTTATTTAATGGCAGCCATAAGCATGCACAAAATAGCGCACCCATTCAAGAGTGAAGCTTATTATTAATTAATTAATTAATTGCCAGAATAGGAAAGACATTAATTAATTATAGAATCATGAGGATTATATAAGCAGGGGCTGCCATAAGGATGAATTAATTAATTCACAAAGAGAAGTGCAGCCCAGAGGAAAAGTGTGCCCCATTTGAAGAGGATTTTTGCTCAAAAGAAGGTGAAATTAATGCTAAAAGCTTCAGAATTGGCACAAGTTGAAGGAGGTTGATTTGTGTCTGGATAATTGTTTGCATAAGTGATACAGGTGCTCAGTGAAGTTGGTAAAATTCATGCTTGCTTTGCATGCAAATAAAACATCAAATTTTGGGGCAGCAACAGCTTGAATTATGCAGATTTTTATGATTAAAACCCACTGTTCATGTTCTAGTTGCCATCTTTGTCTGAATTAATTGCAGAATTCATTATAGGTGCTTTATAAGAGAAAGGGAGCTTAAATCAATGTCCAATACATTGAATATATCCTCCGAATCAAGAATTATCCAGATCCGCACTATTTTGAAGAATTCCTACAAAATAAAAGAAAAAGAATTGTTTAGCATAAAGATTGCTCCAGCCATGGCAAAGAAAGCGGGATGAAAGAGAAAGCTCAGCAAAGAATCATGCATTACTTCTAGATTTGCTGACAGTCAATCGGAGCCCGATCCGAGATCCAGATCTCATAATCATAAAAAGCTTCCAAGCACAAAGGCTTCATCCTCTTGTTTCGAATGCAGCCCGTGAAGAAGTGCGTGGAAAATTTCTTCCAGATCTTGCATGCATGTGCTCCCAATCTTCCAATGAAGCCTTCATTGAATTTGCATTCACCCGAGTGTTTTCAAAATTTTTAATTGCTCATATGCAATTAAAAATAAAAATGATGAGTTATTTATGCAAATATCAGACCGATGCATGTATCAAGAGAAGAACCGCAAAAGCTTCAAGGATAAAAGGGAAGACAAGGCAAAGGCAAACACCTAAGCAAGTTAGATCCAGATCCTTGCTTCCATCCATCCAGCTTGTGATCCAAGATCCATCAGATGCTTCCAGATCCAGCTTTCCAGATCCAGTTTGGTGAGAATCAAGGGCAAAAGAATCAGCTGCATGCAGAATATGAAAAAGGACAAGACTGCAACTTTCCTCTTTCTTCTTCTTTCTCTTATTTCCTCCGACAAAGTAATTGAGCGATCAATTAAATTATACAACTTAAGTGATTGGTTTAAAAGCCATTACTTGAAGAAGTCAACTACTTGGAGATAGGTGGCAGACGTGCAAAATAGAAGGTTCTATTTTCAGTTGCAAATCATGCATGTCATGCAAAGAGGAATTCTAGGAGGGAGATTGCCAGTTGTTTCTTTCCCACTTCCACATGTGCCGTTCAACTAAAAGCTTCCGACTTGTAATTGCCCTCTACATTCTATAAGTAGAGGAAGAACCTTCGGGTTAATGATCAGAATTTGTAAGCAACATTCTTGTGTTCCAGACTTTGTGCTAAAACCCTGAAACCCTCGAGAGCCACTAAGCAAAGGAATATACAGAGCAGATTTTAGAGAACTTTGTGTCATCTAGATCTAAAGTGTATTGTGTTTCTAGCTTTTTATATCTTAGATCTTTGAATAAACTTTGTGTTATTTTAGATCTAGATCTAGAGTCTGCCTTTGCTTATAATTTATGTGTTTATATCTATTGAGATTTTTCTTCTATGTGCATGCAATCAACTCGTTATCTATTGACTTCTGGGATGCACATCTTCCCCATTTGCCCTTTGGGGTAGATTGTCACGACGATCCCTAGAGCTAGTGACTAGTGACTAAAATGTTCAACTTGTCGTGTTTGACCCATTTTGCAATTTGAGTGCCATCTAATTCCTCCAATCGATACATTTCATTGTCATGCACAACTACTATTATATAGGGTCCCATCCATTTAGGAAGAAGTTTACAATGACTGCTCTTTTTGTGTCGAAAATCATATACTAGACCCAAGTCATTCACTTCAAATGGAGACCACAAGATCTTCTAATCAAAATACTCTTCTTTCATCTTCTTCTTATAGCTTGTCTCATTTGTTATTTCTCACATTTCCTCTAACAAATGAAGATGTACTAATCTTTCCCTTACTGAATCATTTTCATCCATACTTGCATTTTCCATAACTTTCACGATGGGTATATCAAATTCCATAGGAAGAATTAGATCAAATCCTTAAGCCCAATTGAAATAGGGAGTATCTTGTTGCTGAATTTGATGTAGCCCTATATGCCCTTAATGTTGCATGAATCCTTTTATTCCACTTATGCATCCGCAAAGCTGCATCCTTCGCTAAGATTTGGCACAATACATAATTTGTTCACTTGACCTGTCCATTTGTGTTGGGCTTATAAATTGTTGCTTTCCTATGCTTGATGGAAAAGCTATCCACCAAGGTTTTTACCACCTCATTACTTGTAATATGCCCTTCTCGGTCGAAGACCCTTACCCCAATTTTGTTTCACGACACTAAGGGGTGATAAAAGGAAACTATAGTCCCTATAAATTATTATAAAGTGCATAAAAAGAAACTTTATAAAAACACATATTAATTTATTAATGATTTAATACAAATAAAAGAGAAGAGATTACACGGAAAAGGATGGAGAGAGCAAGAGATAGGGCTAGGGCTAGGGCATGAGCTCTGCAGATCAATCAAGGCCGAGGCAATGATAGGGATCCTGTCGGGATCCCCCGACAATATAGGAGATGCTCGTGATGATGAATAAGGATTCGGTAGTGTAGGGAAACCGAGATAGTGCTCGAGAAGTGCGGGAAGTCTCGTTGGACGTTGAGTTGGAAGTGAACCTACCCATCCTAAATCCCAAAGCTCTCATTTCTAAGTTTCCTGGCCCCTCTCTTACGATGGTACTCGGGAATCGGAGTGCGCGAGCGCCAATGGGGGAGGGGGACTCAAGTCTTCTTTCTCGCCGTAGGGTTTTTCGTGGTCGATCGCAATGAAGAGTAAAGAAACGAGGCTCGAGGCGTAGAGAGAATCTATTAGTGGAAGTCGGGGTCATTGTTTCAACCCCGGGTTCCATATTTTGACTCCAGAAAGGCCCATTTTGGTGAAACATCAATCTGGGATTTGTTTGTTCGCTCTCCCTCTGGAATACTTTCGGAGCACGAAGACCCTTAACAAGATTCACGCCAAATTTGGTAAGGTGTTGAGGATTGACCCTAAAACTCGAGACGGTCCAAAAGCCTCTTTCGTTAGTTCGTCTCTTTGGATCTGTCTATGGAGTTGCGCTAGAGATCGTTATTGTGTATCTTGCGGGTGAGTGGACTCAACAAATAAATTATGAGAAAATCTTTTTAGATATTTACTTTGTAATCATACATGGCATTAAAATGGGATCGCACTAAGTCCTCCACCCCTACGGTGAACTTTGCCTGGAAGGAGAAAGCTTTGGTGTTCAAGGGTTAGATATCGGCGAAAGATTCTCTAACACCTCAAACCTTACTCAGAGACACAAAAAAAGTTGTGGAAGACTCTTCAGATTTGGCCAAAGTGATTTATGAAGGCTTTGCAGGAGGAAAAGCCACATCTCTTTTAGAACTGGATATCTGGGTTTCATAGCAGGGTGCCCCTTTGGTGGCATTAGGAGGTGAGGACTTGGATGTTCCACTAGGAAAATTTTCCTTAGATAAGGTGCATAACCGGTTGGGGTCGGCCATCTATGGCCCAAGCTGCAAGCGGGGTACGAAGTCCAAGGAAGAGATAGCTAAAAAAGAAATTACCGGTGGTAAACAAGCGTTGTTGAACTTTAGTAATGCTAAGAAAGGGGAGACCTTGGCCCTCCTTGAGCAACAATGAAGCTTATTTCCTAGAATGTTAGGGGTTTAAATGCCCCTAACAAAAAGTGTTTAGTTAAGTGATGTATTCTTTCTCGCCGAGGCAAAAATGGTGCTTCTTCAAGAAGCCAAGTTGTCGGTGGTGGATATGGTCAATTGTTGGACTAAAAAAGTTGGAGGGGCTCGTTTGGGTCCTTTATTGGCTCATTTGGAGCCTCCAAAGGTCTGCGCAGTTTTGTGGAAAGTGCACGTGTGGCGGTGGAAGTGGTGTCGAGTTCAGCTAATTGAATGCTCTGAAAATCTCTCCTAAGCGAAAGCTTGACAAATTCTTCGCTTTGAATGTGTATGGTCTCACGGTTTTGCGTTTGAAGAAGCAATTGTGGTCGGATCGATAAGGGTTTTGATTCGCTGCAAGGATGACAGAATCATCTTAAGAGGTGACTTCAATGCTATTTTGGATGATTCAAATAAATCTAGGGTTTGGTGCGAAACCCTCAATCGAAGGATGATTTTGTAAACTCTATAGGTGTAAATGCCCTCAAGACCTTATTCCCAAAGTTGGTTGGTATACTTGGTCAAACAAAAGATCATACCTTTCAAACTCAATTGAGTTATTATGGCTCTCAATCATACCTTTCAAACTCGGTTGAGTTATTATGCCCAGATCAAAGGAATAGCACTCATTCCACATCAACTTTATGCAAAAAAATTCTATTATAATTGGAGGAATCCTTTTTTGAATGTCCATCAATTGACTGATGAAATGGAAATACGAAGCTTACTATGTACCTTCTCAAAGTTAGCTTGAACAATTGGTGCCCCTTCACTGAATGGTATAATGCATGCATGGAAACAAACACTCATTAGCCATAATCGCATTGAATCCTTCCGAGTGGCCACCGTGAAGCATCATACTTGCCCTATGTTTCTTCCTTGTTCTAGCTTTGTTTGGCTCCATCCTTCTTGGTAATTCTTCTCCAATAAGTTGATGCTTGCTGCCCTTGTCGATAAGCATGGTGTCCCTTTGATCATGAAGAAAACTCTTCACCCGGGGTGGGTGATGTGTGCCACCTCTTATACTAAGAATGCTGCCCACAAAACTCAGAAATTCTGAGTTTAAATCAGCATGCAAACCGAATTCCAAAATCTCCTTACCTCCATGCTCTTTTGTTTTCCGGGTGCTTACCTTTACTATACATTTTTCTGATGCTTCCTTGAAAAAACCCTCATCATGATGTGAATATGGCAGCGGTATAAAAGAAGGTAAAATGTCATCATACCTCGAATTTCCTATGCATGGAACTTCTTCATAGTTCTCTTCATGATCATGTATGCATTCAATTTGCCTCCAACGAGCTGCTGCTTTGGGAATTCCAGCAAGCTCTTGGACTTCATTCTTATCCAGAAATTGATCCTCCATTAACAACTTATCTTCTCCCATATGTGAATCTGATTTTTCATTTTTCTGTGGCTCGTGCCTCATTGTTTTCTCCTCAAAAACATCCTCCTTTGTACTGTTGTTTTGAATATCAGTCAATGGTTTGTTTTTGACAAGAGTGACGGAAGCTTCTATCACTTCCAAGGGCTGCTCTATACCCCATGAGTTTGGGTTTTCTTCAATACTTTGCCACATAGAATCATTAGAATCCATAAAAACATTATTTATTTGCAAGGATTCTTTACCTCTAGGCTGAATATCCGTCTTCCCTTGTGCTTGTTCTTTGAATTCTTCTTCTTCCTCGACATTCCACGGAACATGGGCATCTCCAACAATTTCCAGTCCCTAACACCAGACACAGCACATCACCAATTTCTTTTCAGCTGACCTTGGGCGACAGTCGTGAGGGTTGGTGTCGAGGCCTTTCCCTCCACCTTCCTCTCATCCCTTGTGCTCTCTCTTCTTCTTCTTCTTCTTCTTCTTCTTCTTGTTTTCGGAGACCCTCTTGGGTTTTCCCTGTTGTTTCTACTTTGCTTTGTATTGTACAGTCCCATTGACCTATCTTTGTGGTCACTTGTTGGACATTTAATATAATTATCTTATCTTATCTTATCTTATCTACTAATTCAACTTGGAAGCTCTTCTCCTCTTTCTCTCTTCGTGGCCTGGCATGCCTAGGCTTAGGCCTAGATCTTCCACTATCCAATTCCATGAACTCTGTGAATGACATTGCTTCACGGATTTCTTTGGGCAAAGCCATATACTCCTTATAGCTTGCTTCAATACTTCTTCTTCCCGTGGTACTTGGATCTTCTTCCGGTATGACTTCAACTCTGGTCTTCAAACTCGATCCTCGGGTTGTTTCCATAGGTTGCTTAACATTAATCAGACTTTGGATAGACATGGCAAGAAGATCCATGGCCTCTCGTAAGCTTTTCTTGTCCAGTTATTAATCTATCCATTGAATTCCCTCAGGCCTTAAGAGAATCAAGCTCTTATACCATTGTAATGACCCTTTTTGAGGGTTTATATGAAAATTACAGAATTCTGGAATTTTATAGCAGCAGACTGTAATTTAATTACAGTGAACCAAAAACCTTCGAAAAATGTACCACAAGTCTTCTATAATCATCAACGAATACTTAGGAATGATTATTTATCGATTTGGATATCTCTTATGCCCAAATCGATTTGAAATATTCAAAATATACTGCTGGAATTAATTATTTCAAACTGGGAAAAAAATACTGCTGGAATTAATTATTTCAAACTGGAAATCGCTGCAGCAATAAACAGTTCGATTTGACCATCAAATGTGCATAGAAATCCATGCAAATGCAGATTTAGGCCTTTTAGAATATGGCGACTTGATTTGACAATTCGTAATGATGTTATTTTCACCCAATAATTCAGATTTCATGCATATGCAAGTCGAATTGGTAGAAATTAATTGATAAAATCAGAATGTGCACAAATTGATCTTCAACTTAATAATAATCTGCAAATACAAATAGTTTTAAGTCAATATGAAGGGTTTGCGTCCTTCACATGGACCTCACAAGGGGGTTTCATCCCAAGTGCGGAGAAATGACAGTTCACTCTCAAAATCTGATTTTACAAATGAAAGTCGATATCCCCAAATGCTTCCCCAAGCTTGGCGTCAATTCCAAGGCATGGCCGACCCCTTTAATAGTCTTTCAATTATGCCTTGGCCGACCACATGAATTTCAATATAGCATACATAAAATTATTATATAATAAAGACATATTTAGATGTCTTCTCCTCACATACTCTATTTTGGTTCATGAAGAAGAAATAGCCTGGAACTCCAATTATGCCTTCAAATTTGGAGAAAAGGGACATTACATACTTACAATCACAATACACATGCCACTGTTCATGCACACGTTATTTAAATCATAAATGACACATACCATGCAAGCCCCTCAATGCATACCTATGATGTAAATAGATGCCCATTACCACATGTGCATTGCCATGCAAACCTAACACATGTAAGTACACTATTTCGATTTATACCAACTATAAATGCCTTGCAACCATATTGTGCAACCCACTCGATCTAAATACGCATGAGCACATCCATGGTGTCAACATGAATGCCATGTAACATGATGTTGTGCAAATGCAATGTGCAGCACATAAAGACAATGTTTACTATCACAATACACATGCCACTGCTCATGCACATGCTATTTGAATCGCTGACATATGCCATGTAAGCCTCTCAATGCATACCTATGATGTAAATAGATGCCCATTACCACATGTGCATTGCCATGCAAACCTAACACATGTCAGTACACTATTCCAATTTATACCAACTATAAATGCCTTGCAACCATATTGTGCAACCCACTTGATCTAAATACACATGAGCACATCCATGGTGTCAACATGAATGTAAATAGATGCCCATTACCACATGTGCATTGCCATGCAAACCTAACACATGTAAGTACACTATTTCGATTTATACCAACTATAAATGCCTTCGCAACCATATTGTGCAACCCATCTCGATCTAAATATGCATGAGCACATCCATGGTGTCAACATGAATGCCATGTAACATGATGTTGTGCAAATGCAATGCACAGCACATAAAGACACTGTTTACAATCACAATACACATGCCACTGCTCATTTACATGCTATTTGAATCGCTGACATATGCCATGTAAGCCCCTCAATGCATACCTATGATGTAAATAGATGCCCATTGCCACATGTGCATTCCCATGCAATCCTAACACATGTAAGCACGCCTTTTCGATATGTACCAACAATAAATGCCTTGCAACCATACCATGAAACCCACTCAATCTAAATACGCATGAGCACAACCTTGGTGTCAACATGAATACCATGTAACATGATGTTGTGTAAATTCAATGTGAATAAAGACATTGCTTACAATCACAATACACATGCGAACCTCATGCACACGGTATTTGAATTATAAATTACACATACCATACAAGCCCCTCAATGTGTACCTATGATGTAAATAGGGCCATTGCCACATGTGCTTTGCCATGCAATCCTAACACATGTAAGTACACTATTTCGATTTATACATACATCTAAATAAACATGAATGCAAATTGCATAATCCCAATGACATCATGAATGTCATGCAACATGATGTCAAGCAACAACAATGCGCACAAAGACACTAATTACGACCTCAATATGCATAAAAACCTCATTTACCACCAGACATGTGCATGTCATCTAACTTGTAATTGATACATACCATGCAAAGCCCTATAAAGCACACATATACGTAGTACCACCCGATGATGTAACTAGAATGCCCATTACCCACATGTGCATTGCCATGTAATCCTAATGCATTACAACCATAAGATGCAACACATTCAATCCTAATGCACATGAGCATCATACAAAACGCTTGTGATGAGATGATGGCATGTAACTTGATGTCATGTAATGCCACACACAATAACGCACAAAACCTACAAACTCAATACACATGCAAACTTCTCACACACCTACGTGTGTTGTGCCCACCATTTGACTCAATGCCACATACCTTACATGCCACCACATTTATACTTGAAGTGCATAGATTATATACCATTCACAACCCATGCCATTTGATTCAAACATACACAAGGACACACATCATACAAATTTGATGCTCATTAACATATACACTATTCATAACCCTTGTTGTTTGATTCAAGCATACACAAGGAGACATATGCAACATTGATGCTCATAACCACATCCATACCATGCTATTTTGATATACTTTGGCCATACATGCACAAATACACCATAAAAACCCCTTAATGCACACACATGTAGCACCACCCTATTGTGTAACTTTAACACCCATCAACGATACATGTATTCTAATGAACCAAACACATATTTCATGCCGATAGATGGCATACATGTCATTTAATCCCGACACCACTATGTGACTTAAATGTGGATTAGCATGTGTACATGCATGACATTCAACCACATCCATACCATGCTATTTTGATATACTTTGGCCATACATGCACAAATACACCATAAAACCCCTTAATGCACACACATGTAGCACCACCCTATTGTGTAACTTTAACACCCATCAAAGACACATGTATTCTAATGAACCAAACACATATTTCATGCCAATAGATGGCATACATGTCATTTAATCCCGACACCACTATGTGACTTAAATGTGGATTAGCATGTGTACATGCATGACATTCAACCTTGACATATACTCAAATCCGTACACAACACAACATACAAAGTAGAAGAAAACAAATAAAAACATAAATGCAAAAATAACACTACAAAAATACAAATTCATAAATAACTATAAAATAGATCAACAAATAAACATAAAACGTAATTTTACAACACTAAAAATACAGAAGTATTTCTATTCTATTGGTATCAACGAAACGTTGCATATATTTGAAAACAATAAAATTCATAATTATCATGATGTCACAAAGATATAAATTCTCTTAAACAAATAGTCAAAACATTTTTAAAAATAATAGTCATGATTTACATCCCATCAACATTCCTTGATAATGGGGTTGGGGAGAAAAGTAAATCTAAATCTCAAAGCAAATGGATCACACCGCCTCACAACTTCATCAAACTCAACTTTGATGGAGCTGCCAAAGGCAACCCAGGCAGAGCTGGAATTGGTGGTATCTTCTGAAACTCGTTGGAGCAACCTCTCCTAGGCTTCACAGAAGCTATAGAAATTGCTCCAACAACTTCGCTGAAGCTAAAGCTCTTTGGCATGGCCTCAAAATTGCCACTGAAAAGGACTGGATTAACCTCATTGTGGAAGGCGATTCACAAATGGTCATCAATGCAATAAAAAAAGATAAATGGATCACTGGAACTTGCATCACATAGTGGAAGAATGTATTTCAATGCTTAATAACAGGCACATCAATCATATTCCTAGAAATGCTAATAAGGTCGCTGATAAACTTGCTAACTTAGGGGTTGAAAATGATGATAATGAAAGGCTCATTCTTTATCCTAAGGATTTAATTACTAAGTTGGGAGACTTATTGCAAATTGAGGGGTTGTCTACATCTGCACACATGGCGAGACGTGATGCATCCCCACCTCCCCAACAATAATTATGCAAATCTCCTTGATTTTCTTCCCACGCATGATATTTATGGCCATATCGGTCTGTCATGTGTTGGAAGATTTACCTCGCATGCATATTGGGGTATTAATACCCTCCTCCACTCAAGAATTTGGAACCAAGGCTTCGCAGTTCTGTCAAGATTATGGAAAAGGAGAAAATCAGTGTTGAGAAGGAGATGAGGACCAAGACGATCTTAAGCTCCAGCAATTATTTAATGCCAATTGTCTTTTAGACAAAGGTACTAGATTCACGGCCCAAGGAAGCCATGGACTTTGGCAAAGTACCCTTATTGATGTTGTCGAGGATCCAAACTACTTCGGTGGATGGCCACCAATATGCTCAGGGCACAATTATCCACTAGGTTGGGGATACGGCTGCTATTGAGGAAGTGGTTAAAGCCATGAACGATCCGGGTCAATCTACTGCTAGATTGGACACTTTAAAGGTTGCTCAAATTATTGGCGTGTAGATGGTATTATTGGGAGTCTACAACTTTTTCTCCATTCATAAAGATATGGAGCAACCCGGCTTTGACATTGACCTCCGTCTGGACCAAATCTAGTAGTTGAACAAAGACATGGCCATGGAAAGCTTGCTACAAGGCAAGAAACTTGATGCTTTTGCTCTGTTTCAAACATTCCCATTCAAAATTTTGACATCTCCAAGCTTGCGGACTCCCTAGCCACATTGGTGGTTGAAGAGGAGGCGAGGAATGCAGATATGCCCACGGTGATGGTTACAAGCTCCTTGGATGAGGAGGAAAAATGAAGTCTATGGTTTAACAATTATAGGTATAGAGTGTTAGTATAGCTCCTACTAGCTTTTCCATCTTTTGATGGTTTTTGCAATCATTTATATCGTGAACTTTCAGGCATTTTGTCTAATATAATATAATAGTGAGTGAGGCCTCTTTTTGATAAAAAAACATCACATCAAAATTAAAACTTTCATTTTATAGTCTCGTCAACAATATAATTATCTATGAAATTGGGTATAAAATTTTAAATTACCATCCAACCATATTCATGCATTAACCCTTTAAGAAAAATCGTGTTATGAAAAAAACTATAACTACAAATGCCTAATTTACAATTAACTAATAAAGATAATTAATTTCTAAAAACATCTATTTGACCAGCATATTATGATATAAGAATAAAATAAACATAATAATTTTACTTTTGATTAATAAGTTTCATTACTTCAAACTTATCTATTGACATATTGTCTCTTCTATTATGATGGAGAATATAAATCCAATAAAATTGAATACCCCTAGTTTTACTTATTTTCTCTTTGATTACAATGTATCTTTTGCACTCAAATCATTACAATGTTACTTCTCTTTCAGCGGTGACTCTAATGTGGGTTTCCAATTAAGTAGGCGGAAAATTACAAAAATCCAAGTTACATAGTGAAATGATACTCCAAGTCACTCAAAGTTTTGTCTATTGAGAGTATATTGAAGCTTCTCTATTCAGCCTGAAAATAGAAACATCTGACAATTGATTGTTAAGGTATCAAAAAGTGGGTTGTAGAGGTATCAATTGCAATGAAACAGGACTTTGTGCTAGGAAATTCAGTCAGTAGAATCAGAAAAACAGAAAAAGTTGATATCATTGATAATGATTTCAAGCATAGTAAAATAGTGTTGATGAAAATGGAAGTATTTGGCAGCCAAACAATGGGGGCAGATTAAGGCATTATTCAACATGATGGAAAACTGCGTGTTAAACATTTTAGTAGAGATAATATATAAAAACTAAAAAGTTGACATCCTTAATAACGATTTCAAACATGCTAAGAGAATAGTTTAAAGTCCAACCTTCTAACTTCCTTGACAAGAAGCAACTAGTTTCCCAATTCCTAGTTATAATTATGATGTGGATCTTGAGTGATATTTACTCAAAATATGATATAGAAGTTGCCAATGAACCCCCTAATAATCGAAGTGGTGATCTATTCTCATATTTTAGTGGCAATTTTCTACCCTTTTGTACAAGGTCTGATAGTTTTCTATCTTTTATATCAGTTGTTTATCCTCGATAGATATCAACTATGATTATAATTTTTATTGCTAGAATAAATGTACACACAAGGGACGGACAATTTTTTAGTTCTCGTTCTAGTTACTGCTCAGCAGAGGGTATTTGGTAGTTGAGAGCAGTTTTACGCTATTAATTTATTTGTATGTTGATAATAGCTATGCCCGTCACAGCCAATCTTATAGTCTTAACCAGCAGGAACTGGCTTCTCAAACCACTATTTCAATATGTTGGATTCTTTGAGAATGACAAGGGTGTTGTCTAAATTTTCAAGCTAAATACCACAGGAATTTTATGCCTGCAGTATGTTTGAAGCATTAGTTTCTAGTTTTATTGTTTCTTTTCAGGTTCTGGTGCAAGTGGTATTGTGGAATTTTCATATTTCCGGAGTTTAGATTAAATGTGGGCAGGAGTTAATGTTGTTTCCCTATACATGCACAGATGAAGTATTCTTCTACGTTAGCTTGTTTCTTTTTCTTTAGTTAAAAAAAAAGAATGACCTGACCAAAAACAAGACAAAAGATCAAAGATGCGCCGGAAAAAATCAAACTATTATCACCATGAAAAGAAGTAAAAAGCTAAAGTCAAATGGCACACTTCATTCCAAAATCATTTTCATCTGCTATGTATATGTATTTCAATATAATTCCATCTAATTTTCTTTAAGAGTATTATAACTTAATACAAACAAATATTTAAATAAATTGATTAATTATGCAGTCCCACTTAAACTTAGGTTGTGGTCTCATGGAGGAGTTTTTGCTCTTATTTTTATGGTTTAAGAGGTCTCATGCACCTTTTTCACTACAAAATTGCAAATAATAGAATCTTCTCTTAAATTTGTGGAGGAGCAGCTGCTTAGGAAGAGTAGTATCAGCCATAACTAACTCTTGGGGGATGAGAATTTGCAGCAGCAGAGATTGTAAAGTTTCTTTTTGTCAAATGTTAGCTACACATTAGTTCAATTAATTTTTCACTCTTTTGAAAGAATCTAATAACAACTTTGTTACGAGAACTAAAATTTAGAAGCGATCCAAAAGAATTTACAAATTTGGATTTGAGTTCTTTTTAGTACAATTTCCTATTCTGAGGTAGTGGTCTCATGGAGGGGCAAACCTCCTAGAATTTAGGTGCAAAATGAGAAACAAAAATGTCACTACATGAATTGGACTAATTGGCCACAATATCAATATCATTATATCAACTAGGAAAAACACCCAAGCACAGTCCTCAAAAATGTAGAAAGACAGTATAATAAGGAAAGCCCACTAGCACAATCATCCGAACATGCAGAAAGAGAAACAGGCAAGTAAAGAGCCCTGCATGGTCTGATTTATAAAAGGAGAAGATGGTAACTGTGATCAAAAAGCTATAAAAATTCATTGCAAATTCCTTTTAAAAACTACAAAAAGACAAAACGGAGAGAATAATATGAACAGAACAATGTAAGTGCTGCTATGGACTTATTAAAAGACCAAAACAATGACATAAAAATAAGGGAAACCTCACTAGCACAGTCATTAGAAAATGCAGAAAGACAAATAGGCAGGTAAAAAACATCCTACGGTTGTGATTCATAAAAGGATAAGCTGGTCAATGGGATCAAAAGGCTAGGAAAAAATACGAACAAACTGTTGTAGTTGCTGCCATGCACTTATCAGAAGACCAAAACACAACCAGAAAGAAATATAAGCTAGAAGGGCATTGAGTGCTATATAACAAAGAATTTAATATAAAGTGGTCATCCTTGATCCATAAATATTTAATGAATAGAAAATAATGCCAGGGCTCATAGTTCATTAATACTAGACTCTAATGAGATAAAGGTGAAATACCCATCTGTATAAGTTTGGAGTAAACTTGCAGCCCTAAAGCCTTACTTTCTTCTTAACAATAATGCTTTGGTTCCTACATAAACTGCTGGTGGGAACTGAATGGAATAGTGCATATAAAGTCTGACACCCTGAGGAAAGTCACTATCTCAGCAGAAAGAAACAACAGCATATACATACAGGAAATAAGTCTTTAAGTTTTCCATAACAATGACATGAATATATATATAATCTTGCAAAACAAAAAGACAGGGATGTTCGGACATACCATATGAGTACACATTCCAGTCAAGCAGCAGGCCTTCTGAATCGAATAAACCCTCTGTAGATCTTTCGACTCTTTAGCCATACTGTAAATCCAGAGAATAGAAATGCTATTAATAAATCATCAAAAACAAAAACAAGAAGCAGGTTAAATGTAGAAAGAAAACCCAAACAAAGATTCCTTAAAAAGCAACGCCTGACCAGATAAACCTTACCCTGCACAAATTTGGAGAAAGAAAAACTTAAAGGACTAAATAATATATATAATAGTGAATGAACAAAAATAGAAAATGCATCATCAGCTAATTAAATACCTGCTGCATTTCACAAGAAATAAAAATACTATTATCAAACAAATACTGGAGCAAATAACCTAAAACGAAAAAACCTAGCATCCTTTCGACTTAAAATTTTAGAAATAACAAATGAACAACTTCATGGTCTGCTATACATCAGAAGAAATAAAAACACCATACGAGATGGAAACTTTTCGAAAAAAAGGTTCTGTAAATCTGATTTCTAACAACCTCTGGCTTTGAATTTCTAGGGAAAAAATAGCAAATACAAACAAAATGCAAAGTACTTACCAAATTAGAGTGGGTGCTAGGAGCTTTCTATTCCATCCTCTTCTGCACATCCTCTGTGTCGACCAAATGTGATAAATAAACCAAAAAAAAATTACAAAAGCACAAAACACGGGCATAAAATTACACAGAGATTCAAAACAAAAACGGAAAAATAAACAAAAATTGCAACCAAAAACACACACAGTTGAAAGCCACACAGAAATTCAATAAACAAATACACAGAAAATGGCCATTAACAAACGGAGAACACCAAAGTATACAAGAAGCAAATCAAATTTCTGGAAAACTACCTTCTCTGACAACCTTTTATGCTGCTAGTCTCCAACGGATAGTCTAGCTGGTTGAAATTTAGCCTCCCTCTCCCTCTTTACCCTCTTCCGCCATAATATGTCGATAATATCTCTAAAAAATTAGGGATCGAAAGTTAAAATTTGCCTCAGTTCGTGGGAAAAGCTTTGCAGGGGAGGGTCCGCTAATTTATCAGAAGGCTTCGTAATTTATCAGATCGTAATTTGTGTGCCAAATGCTCCCGCTATCTCCACCGCCATCTATTTAGGACGCCTCTAATTTTGTCATGCATCTAAAAGCTAGCGCTTTAAAACCAAAAACTAGCTTTAAATATGGTCTTTTACCAAAATGTATATTGCTAAAGAAACAAACACATCACTTTCATTCGCAATAATTTCAACACGTTTATAATTTTGTTTTTAAGAATCATATCAGATTTGGAATATTAAGGTGTGTATTTAGAGATATTTAAAATATAAAGGAGATACGAAGGATGAGATACATAAACATATGTATCTCACAATCAAATCTGTTGACTAGATTTTTGCAGAGCTGAAAACCTAGGCAGTCATGAGATAAATCTCCCTCATTTACCGGTGAGACTCCCATGTAAGATTGTCCTAATATATATTTGTTGGTATTACTTTATAATTGAAAAATAAAACATGCATGATTTATAAGCTGAAAAATAAAAGCTTCTATTTTGCATACTGCCACCTATTTCCAAGTAATTGACTTCTTCAAGTAACGGCTTTTAAACCAATCACTTAACTTTTATAGTTTAATTGATTGCTTAATTACTTTGTCGGAAAATAAAAAAATAAGAGAGGAAAATAAAGGAGAAAGCTACAAGCGCTTCCACTTTTGTTCTTTTTCCATATTTTGCATGCTGATTGACTCTTTTGCCTTTGATTCTCACCAAACTAGATCTGGATGCTATGCATGAATGTGATTTGCTTGTGGGTATTGCCTTTAGATCTTCCCTTCTATCACAAAGCTTTTGTAGTCGAGGCCGATCTTAAAGGTTGGGAGCGAAACAAATAGTTTGAGTGGGCGCCCTCCTCAAAATTTTATTTAATATTTTTTCCATAAAATAAACAAATAAAATTTGTTTATATTTTTGTATTTTTAAATTTACATCATGGTCATAATAAAATAATAATAAAAATATATTAAATTATCAGAAGGATGAAAAATATTCGTGGATGGAAAAAATAATCGTGAGAGATGTTTAGAATGTAAAAATACAATATTTTATATAAGGCTTCTTACAAGGCATTTAGCCATATCAAGTAGGTAAAGAACTCTATCATGAAATAAAGCATCATTTTTGCAAAGAAACAAAACGCGTTTATGTAGCTCTCATGGTTTTGTGAAGAGTGATATTTGGACTACGCCTCATGATTCCTCCATAACAAAATAATAGAAAATTTCCCAAAAAATTAAGAATAGAAAATTAAATACTTTTTTCTTTAATTATACTCACCTCTACTAGATACACCAACAACATTATAAAAACACATTAAGTTTTTTATAAAACAAATTACACACCTACATAATTTGGAGCTACATTAGAGAATGGGTAACAATACCAAAAAAATCATGCACTTATAAATATGTGATATTGTCTTTTACTTGAAAATAATATTACAAAATGTTTTTATGTGTATACGTGAAATTTATGTTCTTTATCTGATAATATCTATAAATGGGTTGATCAATATTAATTCTTCAAGATAAATTATTTTAAAGTTAAGTTATGACAAAAAGGATATTTTTAGATTTAGGCATTGCCCGACGACCTGTGGCACCCTTGCCTAATTTGCCTAAGGCTTAATCCCCCTCTGTTTGTAGTTCTTCTCCAAGTACATGCACCGGTGCTGATGTTTGTCATAAATAATTCGGACAAAACTCATCATTTTTATTTTTAATTGCATATGACAATTTTAAGTTTGGAAAGCACTGCTGGGTGAATGCAAATACAAGTAAATTCAATGAAGGCTTCAATTGGAAGATTGGGAGCACATGCACAAGATTCGGAAGGAATTTTCCATGCACCGAGCGTTTACACGGGTGTGTTAGAAAAAAAGAGGATGAATTTTTTTTTTCGGAAGTCTTTGCAATTATGAGATTTGGATCTATCAATTAAATCGGTGATAGGTTCAGGGCCTATGTCTATATCATTGACTTCAGCAAATTTGGAAGCTATGCATGATTTTGTTGATCCTTCTCTTTCATCATGCTTTAACATCATTTGGAACAATCTTTATCTCGAGCTCTTTTTCTTTTAATTATGCCGAAATCCCTTGCAATTGGATCAATTTGTGCAGATCTGGCAATTTCTTCAGATTCAAAAGATATATTCAATGTACCTAACATTGATTTGAGCACTTGTGATGAATACCTGCAATTTATTCAGACAAAGATGGAGTCCATGGCATGAATCCTTGATTTTATCACCAAAATCTGCATATAAAGCCTGCTGCCCTAAAATTTGAGGCTTTGCTTGCATGCAAAGCAAGCAAAAATATTATTTAATTCACCAGAGCACTTATACCAACATGCAGATGCTCAGAATGACCAAAATTAGGCTATTCCAACCCTAGGCGCCAAAACTGGAAGCTTCTCGCAGTGGAAAATAAACTTTAATGTAAAATCCTCCTTCTTTTGGCACCAAAACTGTCTGGGCTGCAATCCTCATCAAAAAGAATTAATTGCTTCTTTATTATGGCAGCCCATGCTTATATAATCCTCAACATACTATTTTTAATAATTGTCCTTCCTATTTCTGGCAATTTAATTAATAAACAATCATGTTTATTCACCCAAATTGGGCACCCAATTATGCATGTTGTTGGTTGTTTTTAAATAAATTTATTTTATTTATTTTTAGCATGCATCCTTGACTTCTCCTTAGCTCTTCCTCTTACATTGACTTTCCTTCTATTTATGGCGCTAAAATTGGGTGAATAAACCATTAATAAATATTATTTAAATGCATGTCGATGGGGTGGGAGTGGTGCGGTCAAGTCACATGGTTGTGTGCTTTCCCACCCGTGTTCAAATCCCCAAGGCACGATCATCCTCGGAGGTGGTTTTGCCACTTAGAGGTGGTATCTTTGCTCGTGTGACACTTTGGTGGTTACTCCTCACGCACTTGCCGCGTTGGTGTGGCTACTCCTCTCGTTGCGACACGCTGGTGGCTCCTTCTCCTCTCGCTGCTGACGTTGGTGGTTACTTTGCTCTTTGTTGTTGCTCTCTCTCTCGTTGTTGTGGTTATTCCTCTCGCCGCTAACACTTGTGGTGCTCCGCTTGTTGATCCCTGGTGGCTGCTCCTCTCGTTGCTGACGTTGGTGGTTGTTCTAATAGTTGTTCCACTCGCTACAATCGTTGTCGATGGTCGTTGCATCTTCACTATGGTTTCATGGTTGCTTCAATTGGGTTCCTAATAGTGGTCCCCTTCATTGTAACTAAGTTGTGGATCCTCTCAAAAATCCTCAAGTGTACAAGGATGTGGGTCCTTTCAAACACCCTCAATTTACCCTCAATCCAAAAAATAAATTATTTAAATGCCTTGTTATTCACTCAAGGTGGGTCGCACTTTTTGGTAAGAGGAATTGCTAAAAATAAGAAGTCAACTTGATGGGAATTTCCACCCTGCACTGCAGCTCCAAAAATCCTCTCTTCCACTTAAGTGATTTGACTTTCATAATGGGAATTTTTACCCTGCAAAGGCAGGTAAGAAATTCTCGCTTGTCTGCCACCTCTAATATTCTCATTGCAGCTTAAGTGACTTTGACTTTAAAGGAAAAATTACCTTGGAAGGCGGGTAAAAATTCCCCTGCCTGCACTTGCCAAAATTTTCACGATGACTTAAAGTCTTCCTTCTAAAAAGTGTGACTTACATTAAAATTGGGCTCCTTTGATAAAGTGCGACTTGCATGGGTGAATAAATCTCTTTGGTGGGAAAAGTTAGCCTGTCAGTCGGGCAAAAAATTCTCATCGATGTTTTAAGTGATTTTTCTTTATTTTATAATGGAAATTTTTACCCTGCAAGGCATGTAAGAAATTTCGCTTGCCTGTCGCCTCTAATTTTCTCATCGCAGCTTAAGTGACTTTGAATTCATGGGAAAAAGTATCGTGCAAGGCAGGTAAGAAATTCTCACATGCCTGCCACTACTAAAAATCTCATTGCAACTTACACTCATTAATTCCAAAAATGCGACTTGCCTGGGAAGGGCTTTTGTGCATGACTTCATCTTTTTTTGTCAGAAGTTTGCATTTTGAGGTTGATTCCTTCTGGTGAAACGTCAGTAGATGATCTCCAGATGCTTCAGGCAATTAAACAAACTATACTGGACAAAGAACAACCTACGGGAATTTCATAGAGAAACTGCAGAGAAAACCGAAGAAAAATGCAAAAGAAATAAATAAAAGCGAAAAACGTTGCCAGAAGTTGCAGACAATGCCCTGAATTCATTCCTGGTGAAAACCCTATTGATATGAGTGAATATTGGCATGCAAAACTTCAACATGATTCAACCGGAGCACAATTTACTTCAAATGGGGCATTATTTATTCAATAAATAAAAATTTCCCACAAACAAAACTTGGTGAAGGGATAAAATGAGTTTGGGCATCTGGGTATTTGTCGAAATTGGCTCATATGATTCATTGGGAATATCCTAACATAATACAAACATCTTCTAGCAATAAAAACACAAAAAGACCCATTATTTTAAAAGAACGAATTTTTTTTAAAAAAGGGTAGTCCTAGATTTCAGGGTGAAATTTGGGAACACCAAAATAATTGTTATATTAGTAAGAGGGCTAATTTTTATTGTGGCATCATCCTCATTCACAAATGAATCATAATATATTAGGTTTAGGTATTGTCATAAATCAAAGAAAAGGGATCGAGAATTATATGTAATTATAATCACCTAAAAATAGCCTTCGACATTCATTAGTAATTAAATTGCATGATATTAGATTGTTTTTGTTATTGTTAATTGTCGGTCAAATCAATTAATGGTGTATTTTTCGACTTTTGATAACCCACCTCTCTTATAAATGCCCTTCAATTGTCCCTTTGTCTCTCCTCCTCATTTCCCCATGCCTCGAGCCTTGTACTAGGAGTGTGAATGACACTTATGGGTACATGTTAACAGTATGATTGATTCTTACCCCTTAATATGGCTAATGTTCACGCATCCCTCTTGTCCCTCCTTTTCACTTCTTAATTAGTTGATGTTAGTTTGGGCCATAAGCATTGTATTTCATTCAAGGACACATTTTCTAGTTATCATTAACATCAATCTATCAAACACTCACATGCATTCTATAGAGATGGAGAAATCACTAAGACATTCATTATTGTTGAAGTTAGTATTTCCTATGGAGCATTGTCGTGTGTGAACTAGGTTTTACACACTACTATAATTTTTTTCAAATACATTTTTTTTGTATTGTGTATTTATTAGGGCATGATAAATAGATGTTGCTTAAAAATCCACTTAACTTGCAATACATTATTTTGGAAAAAGAATTTTGTGACAATGTGGTGTCACGGTTGGGCTAGGTAGAGAAGATTGAGTTTTTAACAAGAAAGGATCATTTTGAAGTTCACTGAGCCCTTGATTCCACTGCGCATAGTTCTAAGAGGTCAAGAGGAGAGTAGGAGCCTTTGTTATAAGTTTGAAGGTGACTATGAATCAAGGAAGCTCTGACAGTGTTCAGACAAAGAACTAAAACTAGGCTGAGATATATTTGTAAGATAGAAGATTGTCTTCCCAAGGTGATTATTTAATCTAAACCCTTTTCTTGGTTATCAAACACCATTAGGAGATGAGAAAGGTATCACAAAGATAATGAGAAGCCTTGAATAGTTGCAAGTTCACCGATCACCGAAGTGGTTCTTGGAAACCCTAAGAAACATAGGTGTAGTTGGGCTAGAGAGAGGATTATTGAAGGGAGTGATCTTTGTTAGGAGAGTTGGAACAAAAACTTTTACCTACAATTCAAACTCCTAAAAAGGTGTCCAAAAGTGTACTCAATCTGATAGGGTGAGTTGTAGATTTCTCCAACCCATAACCTCCCAACATCATTGTTCTCGAGAAGCCATATTTGGTAGTTTAGGAAAAGGTGAATCAAGTGGCCAATTTTAGTTACTTGAACCA
Source organism: Taxus wallichiana var. yunnanensis (assembly GCA_018340775.1). Taxonomy (NCBI): domain Eukaryota; kingdom Viridiplantae; phylum Streptophyta; class Pinopsida; order Cupressales; family Taxaceae; genus Taxus; species Taxus wallichiana. The sequence goes on from CM031240.1 coordinate 829,131,338, forward strand.
ATTTGGTGGATGTGTTAGCATGGACATAGAATCTTCAACCTATTGATAAGGTTTCATTAGCGCATTTGATCATTTAAAGCCAAAATTTGCAAGCTCTTGAGTCACTTTGAGTTGATAAGAATAAGCATGTAACTAGTTAGTAGTGTTTACATTGAGAAGTTGATCTAAGTGATTTGGTTGAGTGTGTGCTAAGATCCTAGATGCTTTGCATCACAATGCATCGACAAAGACATTGAAGATGCAAAAGGAAAGTGCGGACATGTAGTAACTATATATATAAGTGTTCCGGGTGACGTGAGTCGATGGATTCATCAAACTCCTCACCTTCCAAAGTATAAAAAGGACAGTGTGGAGATGCGATAACTATATCCATAAGTGTTCCATGTGAAGTGAGTTGATGGATTCATCAAACTTCTCACCTTCCAAGGTACACAAATGATAAGCTAGATTCTTGAAATTTTCATTTACTTGATAAGGGCCTAGTACTTTAGGTTTAAATTTACAACCCTTGGCTATTATCTTATCTATACGATAATTTAATATTAGCACCATATTGTCATTTTTGTAAACCTCTTTGTTGTGTTGCTAACACATTATGTACATACGAACTTGATGATTGTTTTTCAATTTTATCCTCTATATGGGGAGGCATGATCACATTTGGCATTTTCACACTAAAGTGTCATGTTGCATGAATACGACTCGCTTGGTTTTTGACATATTTGCATTTATACCAAGGTCGGAAAGGGAGAAGACATATAAATGGATTTGATGAAGATAATTTCACACTCAACATTATATTCTTCCTTTGATATTTATATCATACATATGTCTATGAGATCATCAACAAGAAGGGTGACTAGACTAAGAAAATTTATAACTCCTTGCGGTTGAAAGGGGAGAGTGATTGGCGAATCATTCTCTAAGAGTTTTACAATCTCCTCTGTAGTTTTTATAGACACATTTTTACATACACAACCTTACTCTCATCTTCCTTCACCAATTTGAATGTTTTTGACTCATTTACCTCAACATTCGAGTACCCTGGTGGTTGTGACCAATTCTCTTGAGGGAGGTGATTTGTTTTATTGGTTCATTAAGAGTTCATACTTAGAATGAATTCCATGTTCCTTCCCAAATTTCTCTAAATGTATATCGAACGGTTTTGGATCCCCTTGAGTGACGAAGAATTTACCCAAATGGATAAATATAACCTCTTGAAACAAGGTGGAAGGAATGGAGTACGTATCTTATAAATCCACAGTTTACCCAAAAGCATATTGTAGTTTGTTTCTTTATCAATGATGTAAAACTCAATTAGAATGGTTTTTGGCCCGAGGAAAATAGGAAGGACTATAGTTCCAATTGAGGTAGCCTAAAGACTTTCATATCATTTCAATGTATTTCTAGTAGAGGAGTACTTGGTCTCTTTGTATCCCAAATTTTTCAAGAAAGAAAAGGGAAATACATTCACAAAGTAGCCCCATCATCAATCACGACTCTTTTAATGCAATTATTATAGACCCATAATTGGATGTTTAATACATGATCACCTCTTCATGTTATTTTTAGAATAGAGGGCATCTTGATTATATCAAACACAAACCCATTATCCTTATCATTTTGCCTAAGAGGGTGTATGTTGAAGTCAATATGATTGATTTGAGCCTCTGGTGGAGGCATAACGTGGATTACATGACCAATACCCAATACATCTTCAAAGTAGATCGATGTGTCGGAGAATTCTTCAACAAGTCTAGAAATAAAATTTGAGAATAAGTCTTGTTTAAGTTTGAAATCACATCATAAGCTCCTATAGGTTTTGGGACTATAGAGTGTCATCCTACAAGAGAGAATGAGTGGGAAGGCGTTGTGAAGCACACTCCCATTTTCGAGTTTTTGCATTGATCTCTAGCTCAATTTCTAACTCCACTAGTCCCAAAATATTTGTTCTATACCTTGGGTCAAAGTTAGGGAAACTCAAAAGTTGTCGAGGAATTTGAGGCTTCATGATCGTTGTGCCCAATGGGAATACCCTTGTTTATGTTTTGAGGACCTACTTTATCATCTTTAGAATGTTTAAGGAATGGGTCATGATAGATTCCTAGTCTTACGTTAGATTCCTAGTCTTACGTTCGTGATGCTACGGGTCCTGTATAACCACGTTGCGAAGATACCTCTTGATTTAGCGTAGAAACATATCCATAAAGAGTTGTCATTAATTTTCTAGAAGTATTTAAATAAACAAGTTATAGTCTCGACAAGAGAATTAATCATGACCATTGACATAGTGAAAACCAAAATATTGATTAGGAATATAGTCTCATGGTCTTTGATTCAAATTTTGTTCTAGTTATAACTCTGGTTATAGTTTTTGAACATGTTGGTATAGCTGTAATTTTTGTTCATTAGCAAGGATTTTGATAGTAGTTTTGGCCTTGGAATTGATCCTTTCGAGGAGGAGGATGGTTGACATCAACCGTGTTGATAGAGGAAATAGAATTAGGACCTCTTTGATTCCCCATGTTGTTATTATTGTTAGTGTTACCATTGTTTGTAAAACTAGTATTCTTTTCTTGGTCGGTAACACCATCCGTAGTAACACTATGATTGTAAGTCAAAATTTTGGGCCCTTGGTTATTGGCTCCATTTTTTTGGTTAGGGGATACCAATTTCCCATTGAGACCATAATTTTTACATCCATTGTCAATAGTAGCTTGGTCAATTCGAAGTGCACCTTCCAACACTTCCTCATAAGCTCAGCTGAAAAGTGAACTTTTGTACTTCCTCATTGGTCTCCCAATTGAGTGAGTGAAGGAAGAGGTCATAGAGTTCTATTTAGTGCATGTCAGGTGCACTTGCGGAGGAGTAAAGAACTTGATGCCATCTTTGGATGAAATGAGAGACAATTTGTTTTGTTCCTTCACGAAGCACAAGAACTCTTTGATTATTATTCACAATAACTTTTTCATGTCAAAAGCTCTAATGAATTCATAAAAAAGTTGTTTGAAAGAATTTATAGAAGCCTCGATAATTTGATACTACTAGTCCATAGTAATTCCTTCGAGTGTGTTTTTGAAATATTTTAGCCATTACAAAGGCATCCCAAGGAAGCAATTCCCTAATTACGATAGCGTAGGCCTTGTTGTGAGCATTCGATCTCCTTATCCTTTAAAATTAGGTAAATTGGGCAATGGGAGTGGAATCATAACACCCCATATGGTGAATTTTATGGGTTCCTTCAAGTATTCAACATAAGTACTCATCACATAAGATTCCACCTCGATATCCCTAATGAGGGGGAAGAGGAGAAGTTGGATAAGTCGTGGTGTATGTATTAGACGGGATGTACTGAGCCCCTTGGAATGATGCAAATGAGTTGGGGAGCTAATACATATTCGAGTTGTGGGGATTTTTAATACATATGTAGGTAATTAGGAATAACATTGGAGAATGTATTCACGAGAGTTTGGATATAAAATCCTAAATTGTTAGGAGTGGTTTACGGGAAAGAATCTCCAGCCAATCCTTGCATGGTGTAGGTGTGAGACAAGTGAAGACGCATCCGCAATGTGTTAGATCCTATGAGAAAATTACAGGTTCGATTGAACTAGTTAACATTTTTACACATGGTTTTAAATTTTTGGTGTGTTCGTAGAAGGAGTGTATCTTTTATTATCTCTACAGGATGTCATATTTTTACCCATTGCATAAGTTGATTGTGAAGTTTGGGAACTCTCTAATCCTCAATACTAGTGTATAAATAACATCATTTAATAAGGATTGAGCCTCTTATTTTGGTGCATGTTGTGAGGGATTTTATTGAGGGGATATGTGATACCCTATTATAAATTGCTCAACATTGGTGTTTTTGTTTTCCTTTAAATTAGTAGTTTCATGGTTTTTAGCTAATACATTATTATCGAACATCTCGGAGGTACAAATTTTCATCTTGTCCAAGGACTCATCTATTGTGCAAAGTGGATTATCAATTCATGTAAAAATTTCATCCTCTGTTGATTGCATGATAATGTGAGGTCTTAACAAGACTCTGGTGTAAGAATCAATTTCACCCGTAAAATTCATATTATCTAAATTAGATTGACCGTATTGAATTTTTAGGGGTTGATCGACCTCCTCTATTCTAACATGGCTAGTGGGGTTTGAGACATAGCTAGGAGAGGCTTGCAAATTATTTGTATAGTTGTCATCCCATCCTGGAGGGAAAGGGGATTGTTGTGGTTGAACGTTGGAATAATATCTACCAAATCCAAATGGCCCATCAAATGCTCTACCATAAATATTTAGGGAGGTATAAAATAACTACCGATTAGGGAAGAGGGGAAAAGTAGATCAATGGAAATGAAACTAAAAGATAATAAGAAGGAACTAGTCCTTCACGTCGAGGTTTACCAATTTTTTAAGCCTAAAAATCAACACATGCTTTCAGATGCACTCGACCTCTCGAGGTCGTGTCGAGATAGACGAAATGTGTAGGATTGAAAGGATGTTTGATAAGTATCTAAAGGATAATCAGGGGCTAAAAACTAGTAGTGTGAATTCCTAATAGCTGAGTTGGAAAAAGGAGAAATAGAGGCTAAGAATGGGTAACATAATTTCCCTATGGTTTGATTGTTTTCTTTGGTTTGAATTCTAAACTACATTGAAAGTTCTTTTTAAATAAATACGAAAGTAAATTCAGCTTAAATAAAAGACACGTGTGTTTAATCTTTTAATTGACCAAATTCATTCCCGACTAAATAAATAAAACGAAATGAACCATCTACTCTATTTGTCTGCGAGAAAGAAAAATTGAAAAAATTAACTAAACAACTAACGATTTTATATTTTCAAGATTAATTAAAATAAAATATAATCTACATCTATAGACACATAAAACAAATTAAATTAAGTGCTCCTACTAATGAAATGAATTAAAATGGAGAATAATTAAATATAGCTACTCCTCTATTGTGAGATTGTGAAGCTAGATCTACTTTAAACAAGAAATGTATTTTAAATTTATTATTTTGGAAATACAATTTCTTCTAACTACTTTTGCCTTAGGTTCATGGGAAAGAAAGAAAACCTCTCGGAAGAAATTTCTTCTCCACCCATAACTTTCCCCAAAAAATAAAAAATAAATTATATAGATGATTAGTAATGAAGAAATAAATGAAGAAACATAGACACATAATCTTCCTCCAACTTATTTCCCTTGCAGATCCGTAGAGGGCTAGATAGGGAAGAAGATTTAATGAAAGATTTGTTCGTATGTAAAAAATAATAGAAATGATGAAGTAATAAATTCTACCACCTTAGACATTTTATATTTCTTCTAATCTAACGACAATAATAAATTAAAAGTTTAAAAAGAAATCAAAACATCCCTAATATGTAACCATTGATCTGTGATAGTGTCTAGGTGTGGTGTTGTATTATGTCTCTTAAGCTTCTTTTTCCTTTCCAGAGATGAATTCGAGATGATCCAAGGTGTGCAATAATAGCTTGTAGCAAAATGAAAAAAATGGTTATAGGTGTAAGCGGTGGTTGTAAGAAAATTGGTAGAATGTACTCTTTGGAAATAACAAAGCAATGAACTAGTTTCCTATGTAGTTTTAGCAATATTTTGACAACATAACTGCAAAGTAAATTGTAGACACCTAAAATGTTGACATGCTCAATTACGACTAATCCATCCCACAAATATCCCAACATATCCATATAATAATTAATCACAAGATTAATTATTACTATTAATCCATTTTATCATATTTCCCCTTTTATTATCATTTTATCATTTATCTCAATGTTCCATCATTAATCTTTTTTATTCATCTAATATCTCATTTTCATCATTAATCTTTTATTATACTATATTATCATCATAATCCTTCTTTAACATTTTATAGGAATTTAGTATTCCTACATCTCACCTACCACCTACCCGATATATTCCTATATCTAGCCTTTCCATGTAACCTCACCCCTAATCATCATTTATTAACCTAATCTAACTTTATTCCTAATCACATCCTTACCTCTAAATATAGAGGCTTCTAAATATAGAAGCCTCTTTAATTCAATGGAAGCTTCTTCCCTCCATCAATTATAAATTATAATTTCTAGAAATCCTCTAATCCTCACATGCACTCTCCACCATTGATTTAAATCCAACTTGGCTTAATCCTAGCCATTGAATCCTCCACCCATTAACTATAAATTGAGCTCTCCTCCTCCATGAGAGCTAGCTTGGAATATATTAAGAATCCATAATCAAACTTTGCCATGTTTATCTTCAATCATCTAATCAATCCACTCTATCAATCCATCTCTAATCCATCTCGTAATCAATCCATCATTCATCATTCATCATCCAATCTTTGGTCTTCATCCATAGTAATTATCAAGCAATCAGGGGAAGTGCGCAAAATCAAATCTACGAATCTAAAACAAAGACAATCATCCATTTGAGCACATCCAAGATATTAAATAAGGAGGATTTTTTGCTTGTAGGTAAGTACATGTATATTATCTTCTCCCTTTTTCCATCATTGTTAAATCTATGATAGGTAAATAGTTGTGTTAGTTTAGGATTTTAATTAGTTTATTTCTTAGTTTGTAGGTTGCACATTAACAACACTTTTTTCTTACATGTTGGCGTCCACCATGGGCTTACCCCCAAAAATTTGATTGTTTTTAGTATCATTCCATACTAACAGCAAGATGTTCAAATTTGGAAACTTTTCATTGAGATTTGCACCTTGAAATTTCAAATTGTTGTGCAAGTCTTTTGTTTGATGCTTGCTTTTGACCTAAAAACAACACTTTGTTGAATCTCATGGCACTTTTGTAAATACTTTAGCACTTTTTTCCAACCTTTAAAACCCCGAAATTGGCATTTTTTTGACAAAGTAGTGCTTTTGCAGATAAAGCGGCACTTTTGTAGGTAAAGTGGCACTTTTGCAAGTAAAATGGCACTTTTGCAAATGTAGTGGCGATTTTGTTATGTTTTAGCGCCTTTGTTTTGATTTTTTTTTGTCTACCTTCCGAGAGCCATAACTTTTGATCCCAAACTCGAAACGAATCCATTTTTTCTCGGAAAGGTATTGAAAATATATATGCAATGAAAGTGTTAATTTAGCATTTTATAAGATAATTTATTCATGGTTTTAATTTTCCTAAATATTTTCATTTTAACTACACATTGAGTTATATTTTCTTGTTCCAAACTACTAACACTTTGTGTGCAAACTTCCTACGCTTACCAAATATAAAGTAAAATCAATATAAAACTACTAACCCTTTTTTTGCAGCTCATTTTATCCAATACATTTGGGGTGAAAAATCAAACTACTAAGCCTTGTTTTGTAGGGCCTCCTCTTGAAGACCCAATCATAAAACTAGTAATATTTATCATCTATTATCTTGCAGTTATCATCCTTTTGTGTGTTTTCCCTTGGTTTCTTATACATCCAAAAGGTAAAACCACACATGATCTCCTCTTGCGCCCTAGGATGATCTTGAGGATCAAAAGTGACTAGCATTTCATTTTTTTCTTTTTAGGGGCAACCTAACGTGGAAGTGATATCTACGCACTTGTCATAGTATTAGGGGTCTCGTCTGTGGGCTTCATCTCCATGCATGTAGACACACCTCATGTTCTGGAGGGGTATATAAATTCAAGGATAACTGTCGTTATTGGCTAAGCGCTTTTGTTTTAAGAGTGGTATGAAGTGAGGGGCTTCGCATCCCAATACCCATGCCTTACACATAATCCTTGTAACACAGACTTAGGCCCCACATACCACAAGGTATATCGGGTATGCCCATAGTGAGCTTGTACATCCTAAACTAGGCAACCTCTTGGCCGCATATTATAATAGATTTAGATCAAATTTATAGAAATGTACAACAAATTAAACATAGAATAATATATCTTCTCGTATTATTTCATACGGGACACCATAAAATTATATAGGGATAAAAATCCTATAATTAAGGAGGCTGTTATAACAAATCATCCCTCAAAATCTTCCTCAGTAAACAATATACGTAATATTGTTATAACAACAACAATATTACTAACAATATAACAAACAACCCAAATAACAATATAACCATAAGTACACTTTTACTATATGGTAAATACTTGATACCAATGTAAATACTAATATTCCTAACATTCCCCCCTTAGTGTTTACATAGTAGAGAAAAACATTCACACGTCTTTTGTAGCCTATCACCTCTACGCACTCATGATCTTGGCACACACTCAAACTGAAGGTAGAAGAAGGAACACATCAACTTCTTATCAACCAAACACTTCCGGGAATAGATCGACCGAACTAGTATGTGAAAACGTACAAAACCATCTTCTTATCAACCAATCACTATAGGGAACACATCTGACCTAATCAGTGTGGGAACTCAAGCATGAACCATCTACATAGCCTTTAATGGTTTTACAAAGGTTTACCACAAACCTAGGTATGAATAAGAACACATCTAACTATTCAACCTCTTCAAGAATCATGATGTTGCATTTCATTGTGCTATCTGTTCTTCACAATGCTATTACCTCAGGGAATAATGTAGGAAAAGCCACATATACCAGTGAACAAGAATGAACCTTTGCTCTTATTTCTCACACCACATTGAAAATATGAAAAAAACTGGAACACTAAAAACTAAAATAATCACACATGTGCCACTAAATCATTCTTGCGGCGGCCCGTCATTTTGCGGCATAATGATGATGAGAGGTTGTTGATTGACCTCCATCCTATGATGCCTCTATCCTCTAGTGAATGATGTTTCTTACTCAACAAATATGATCATGTCACTCAACTATTTCCACATTGTGATTATTCTTTTCTTCCCTCCCGTAATGTGAAACACTTTATTTTCTGGACGTCGGGTAACACCGAAAATGAGTCTGTAAGGAATATTTTTGATTTTTAAAATATTTTGATTGTTTTCACAATGACTCATGAGTTTTAAAATGACACTTTGACTCAAACAAATAGACTCTACATTGAAACAGACTGACACGAGACAACTAGATTTTGATAATACAATTAGGTCACATGATTTGACAACACAAAAATGAATTACGATGACGAGAAAATTAGACTTAAAATAAAAATATATATTTAATTTTAACAATAGACCCAAATAATTGACTATGATAATAATTAATTTTGACTTAAATACTTTGTGATTTTTTTAAATGGACTTTGACTTATCGAAGACACTCCAAATAACTCTAGACTTTAATATAGCAAAAGACTATATTTGCAAAACTATAACTTAGTAGAACCTAATCAAAATGGATATCACATGCGATAATTCAAAACCTTACAAGTGGACTATTTCACCTAATTCCTTAATGAAGCTAAAAGACTTTATTTGTCTCAACATCGGTAATATCCCACTAACACCTTAAAAAACTTTGATCAAATATTCAGAAATAACCTAAACATAGAAGAAATTTTCATACCAAATGTTATGCAAATTTTGTCTTAATGGAGAAATGCCAAGTCAATATAGTCAAATCTAACCAAGAAAGATAATTTTACGAGGAATGAGTGTGGGATTGAGATAGATTCTTCATCCATGCAAAACAAACACAAAATGACTGGTGATAAATCGAAGCCTGCTGCCACCGATAGATCCTCAAAGCCTTTGTTCATGCTCATGATAATAATAGGGGACTGAGAATTAGAGAATACCATGGAATGGGGTGATTAAATAAATAGTTGTGCACGAATATATGTAAAATGACTAACAAATCCTTATATATTTTGCTTTACGTTGAGAGTGAAATAATTTCAATAAGCGTTGTAGTATCTACTTATAACATGGTTATATTATAAGGGCATAATTCATCAAACTGGTATTTCTTGTTGTTATTACTAGGTTTACCTTCTTGCAAAGCTAGAAGGGAATTATTCATAGTGGACCAATATTAATTGAAGATTGGGTCTTGTGTCGGTGGTGTAGGTCTATACGAGAGGGTTAAATATAGGTGTATTCCCACCCCTATTCTCTTCGAAAAAGTTCTCATAGGGGTATTTTCATGTTTCTTGATGAGGAGTATTTGTCTGGAAGTCATGATATGAAGCCTTAGGTTTGGCTTTTGGTATGGCTTGTTTTAATGGTTTCAGTTGTTCCTTGTTTACGTGTGAGGCTAAACTTCAATTGGCGAGTGAGAGCTTGTACTTGTTCTTCTAAGGTTACCTCCTAAGTGGGTACTTCATTACGATTTTCACAAGGAGGTTGTTCATGATGAGCATGGTCTTCATGATCTTCACAGTGAACTCTAACCGTAGGTATACGATAGTCTCCGTCATTTTCAAAAGGTACCTCCTCATTATTCTATCGTCTAGAAGTAGAGGCATGTCTGGGTTTAAAATCTCATTAATATTGTGATGAGGACATTCCACTTATTCTTCTCCCCAAACCATGTTGACAATAAGAGAAGGGTCAAATGTGGAAGGTAACCTAGCTCCTAGTTCTACGACATGCATAAGAACCTCATGCTTGTTATAAAACAAGTAATCATTAATATGAGTGGGATGAAGCTTCATATCCACACGAGGAGAATCTCCCTCTCCACCACTATGGTAAATCATGATATTATCCTCTAAAATAGGGTTATCACCTCCAAAGAGATTAACTTCTAACTTTTGGGACCCCATTCTTGTAGTAGGCATACTTGAAATAGGGGTATAATGCGAAAGGTTTCCACTAAGGTTTTAAAATAGACCCTACACAAATTTGCGTAGCGTAACAATGTTAAGTCATCACAAAGAATGGTGACTATAAAATAGCCACGAATCCAATGGGTCTATATAAACCCATGGATAAAGAATAAAGAATGATACACCTTAGCAAGGTAATATATGACACGAGACTTCTAGGACAATATAATGACGTATAAAACTAAAATCCAATCAAATTTTTTTAACTCCCTATGACTTTTTAAGATAGGTTTAAAACAAATAATGACAACACAATATCACTAGCTAGGCTAAGTTTGAAACAAACAAGAACTAAATGCTAAGGGAACGTTGAAGTGATCCTATAACAATGCATAATAAAAACTAGTTTTTAGACACTAACAAATTCTAAGTTTTGTAAAATGGAAGATACTAATGTGAGTAGCGTAACAACACTATTTGGAAACGTTAATCAAGCTTTGCGAGAAAACAAGATTTTAGTATCAAAATGCCATTATAATGATGCTAACAAAGTAACCCTTGACAATAAAAAAACTCAAGACAAATCTATGATGTTAAAAATATGCCTAAGTATATTAATAAATTACCATGCGTGCGAGAAACATAACAATACAATCTAGAGATTTAGGCCAAGTTTCACAATGGAAACAAGACATAAATATCACAATTGTATGGCTATAATGTGGGCAACGTAACAACTCAAAAGAAGTCAGTGATAAGACAACCTAACTACAATGATAATAAGTCTCAATATGGGTTTGAGACAAAGGGCCTACTAGAACTTGATGATGTACCATTCACACTTTCAACACTTGCATTCCAACATTGCAACCTAGTCATGCAAGTAGACTACAAAAGTGGTGGATAGGATTATTTATAGCGAGTATCTCGTATATATTTTCTCTTTTTTTTTCAAAATAAGCAACACGAAAAACAAAGGAGTAGACCAAGTGGTTATAAAATACTTGGTGTAACTTTGGCAAAGTTTCGCCTTGTCTTAGGACAAGTGAAAAACTAGGAAAAAGTAACACTAAATAGATTTCATGATGAAATGTCACATGGTTTCAACTTTAAGAGATTATTTCCCTTGTTCAAAAAACAAGATTTTGAATCTAACAAAGTTTTCACTTTGTGAGAGCTCTCAAGTATAATAGCTAAGACAAAATTGGCTCCAAGTTGACAAGCTTCCTATTAGTTCTCTCACCTAGGTTGTCACAAACTACCTCTGTGAGCTCAATTTACCAAGAAATTTACACTAACTAGTCTTGGAGTATCTCGGCTTTACTTTACCCCCTTAAATACAATGAGCAAAGAATTGTGTTCAGTTGTACTTTCACTGGGGTCACAATGGAGGTAACTTTGACTCTAATCTCTCAAGGTGTACTGATCAATTGGGTAGTGTGGAGAACTTTCCCATTTTGTTCACAAGGTTCCCTCTTACGTGAACTATTGAAAACTAGAACAATGAGAGGGGGTGAATCAGTGTTTAATTCAAATTTTACTAATCACAAAGTCCACCACTTAAACTGAAAGATAATACAAAAGAGATCAAACACACACAAGAGACAAGAAATTTAAGTGGGAAACCCAAATAGGGAGAAAACCCACTGAACCAAAGTGCACTATGTGGAAAAGGTTACAAAGAGTTTGTTGAGCTACAACTCAACCTATGAGGCTACAACCTCAATATCACACAAGCTACAACTTGGTGAAGGAAACACCCACTTCATGAATACTTTAGCTAGCTGCAACTAGCCTTCTGCAAGCTCCTACCTGTAAAAATCTAAAACTCCTAATATAGAACCAAAACAATGTTGATCACACTTCTATTAATACCTTAAATCATCTCGATAATGATCCTAAATCTAAACTTAACCTCTACTGCCTTGTTTCAATATGATCTAGTTACTTTTGAACACGAAACTAGTCTTCTTACTTCTTCACACAATCGAGGATTAGTTTGAGTTTAACTTTCTTCTTACACACTTAACACTCGAGTTCATGTCACTATATGATCATCGAAAATGAAACCCCTTACACTCTCAATTATTTGTTGTCATAGTGTTTATTTCTTATTAGGATCTCCAAGAACATGTCAAAGTCTCACAAAAGTACTTCTTGATCTTCTTGTTCTAAGAAGGATAGTCATGTCCTTTTCCACTATTACTAAAACCTAGAATCTTTGTTTTCAATATCAATCACACATTCATCCCTTTCAAAACAACACTTCAACACTAGATTTATTGTCTCTCATATTGTACCTCTAAGAAGATCCCTTAATATTCCTTACTTAATTTTTTTGTATCACTTCACAAACCCTTTTTCTTCCAACAACTTTTCCCCTTATTCAAAAAAAAGAAACTAAAAGCACTTAACTTTTGAATTTCATCTTATGAAATATATTCCAAAACTTCTTCATATTCCACACTTCAAGTTGTGAGTTAAGAAACATCTTGTTTACACAAGACAACACATTTTTGTCTCTTCATCTTCTCTTCAAGATGAGATCACCTCTTTTGTAATTGACTCACCATGAACTTTCAAGGTCATATTCAAGTTGAGAAAGGACTTAGCTTGATGACTATTTATTTACCTTAATACAAGATTCTAACCTTTCATTTCCCTTCACCTATGCTTCTTCTGTTTCAAGGACTTTCATGCACTATGTTTGCACCTTTACATATTAGATCTTCATTCTCAACTTGAGTATAAAAGATTAGCATTTACTATGAATAAGATATTATACTAAGATCAAGGTTATTGCAATTATTAGAGATCATAAATGGTGTTCTCACTAAAGATAGTGCCAATCACATAGGAGCCACCAACTATACTACTAATGACCATTGAAGAAGGAAATAACACTTTGTGCAAAGCTTCAACCAACCTTAGCTAGAATTTTTCAACATTTAAAATTGTGATAAATAATTCTATTGAGTTATAATAACTTCCTCTTACTTGTAATGACAAATTCAAACTATGAAAAGTTCCATGAAAGCAAGACCACACTGTATCCAGTCAAAAACTCATGGTACACAACCTCAAATAAAAATGTTAATGAGTAATATTTCTTTATTTGACCATTTACTTTAAATATTTTTACAAACTAAATATATTGCCCCTTACACCTTGACACAATCAAGGATTTGGTTTGAATAATGATAATTTTTGAAGAGAAAAGGTTGCAATCATTTTTACCAGTCATTTAAAGATTGTGCATGGGATTGAAGAACATAGTTTGCAATATCTCCTTAAACAACTCATCAAATCACAATTTTTTTTTTTGCAAAAGCTTCTAAACACTGTTACAAAGATCTGGGCAGAATTTTGAGCCAAATAGTTAGATAACACTTGAGAAAACAACAAAGGTTTCTCCCCAAAACCCTAAATCAGGGTAAAAGAACAGTTACCTACTCAAATACCAATCTAGTTCAAATATTCACCAAACTTATGTGAAAAAGAAGTGTGAGAACCTCTGAAAACTTTGAAGACATGTGTTCATCATTTCAAAGCAATGAGTTGATAGTCTTGAAGATATTTACATCACCCGAAGCACTTGTTTGTACCGAGATCGATAAATATTGATCGCATAGGTGGGATACAAAAATTGATGAGAAACATAGTCATTCATGTAACCAAGAAATAGAATTTAAGAGGATGAATTAGACCTTACCAAGATTCATTTTTGAGTGAAGATGTCTTACATCATCTTGGCTATGAGCTTGGTTTAGAGTGATCTTCAGTTGGGACAAGTGAGAACATAACTTTACAATCCTGAATCTACTTCAACAAATATTTTCAAGAACATCATCTCATATGAGTGATTCCATATACAAAATATGTTCTTTACCTTCTAAATGTCCTATGTCAAGGATGAAAAACTGATCAAATCATTGAAATTTGAAGCAAGGCTCTTGTGACAATGTTTTAGGTTGTCTTGAGTAAAGTTGCATTCAGGGCATATGAACTGACAAGAATTATATGAACACCCATACCAATAGATCTTGTAGAAGCTTAAACATATTTTCAAATTATTGTGGAAGAATTTTGAGCTGTTATTGATATCTTCATCAAAAATAGTTAGAGCCTTTACTTTCCAGGAGCATTCATACCAAGAACAATGACAAAGCCAACACCATGCACCTTAAATAAGTAAAACCTTAAAATACCTTATGAGCATGATGAGATATACCATGAAAATACAATTGATACACCCCAGAAGTGATTAAGAAAGTTTTGGAGTCCAACAATACCTTTTTTCTCCTATCAATTTGGTGCACACCGGGAGAGAGAAAAATGCTCCATCAAAATGCTCATAACTTTTCAACCACACCTCCTTTTGAGAAAATTATTTTTGCACATGATTTTTATGCAAATTTAATCCAAAAATTATTTCTATGATTTATTCAAAGGAGGCTGTATAATTTTTTTGAAGGATAAGAAGCCAGGCAGCTCAAAATGAGTTTTTCAAAAGACCTATTTTACAAAAACTCACATAACTTGAACAAATGACCTAACTTTGACCTAAAATTTTGCATGAAGCATCAAGAAACCTTCCTCCATCATATCCCATGATTTTTTAAAAACAATAGGTCTAAATGTGTCTAGCCCATCTCATTTGCATGCAAGAACACTGCTTGTTCTCAACACCATTTCTAACCAACATACAAAAATGAATCCTGGAGCTGAGATGAGACTAACCTTTGCTCACACATGATGTGGATACACTCTCAAAATATCTCCCATGCTTATTTTGAACCTGTACCATTCTGTTCCACTTCATTAAGCACCTGAAACCACCCTGAAATGACTAACCAACAATTTCCAAGACCTTGTCTTCTTGAAACCGCATGAAGTCATCTTGAACCTCTAAGAAACTTATGAGAAGCATGCTCTTGCACTCTCCATTTTCCATCAATTCCTTTGAAATCAATGACAACAATTGGAAAATCAACAGGGTGCAACATGAACTACTTTGGGGTTCTTAGGAGTATTCCTCTTGTTATCTTAAGGCTTATGCCAAGGGAAGTTTCTCCTAGTTAAGTGGATGAGCTTTAGCTGTTAACCAAACCTGCACATACAATGTTTTACAAAGTGGTGTATTTTCTTATCTTTTGGATTAAGCAATTTGGTTTAGACCACTAGTGACAACCTACAACACACGTGAATGTTAGAATTTAGTTTGAAGAGAGCTCTCTTTTCTTTGGCTAGTGTTAGGTCCTTCACACAAATGGTTAGTAGTTCAAAAATAAAAATCTACAATATCATAAAAAGAGGATAAAATTTTTTTGGTTCTCAAGATCTCGAGAACGCAAGAGATGAGCATACACAACAAGTAACCCAACTAGATAGTAATGAAAAGCTTGTAAATCAACCAACCAACATAAAAATTTGTAAACCAAGGTTCATTCCCAATTAATCCAAGTGATTTTTTAGTGAAAAACTAAGGTTGTTTTTGGTTCTCAAGATCACACTAGGTGCAAGAGAAGAGCATACACAAGCCTTAGCCTTAGTTATTTATCAAATGAAAATATCTTAAACTAAAAGATCATATACATGCCAAAATGAAAGTTTATTCCCTTAAGCATAACAATGAATGATGATTTTTCTTACTTACTCTAAATTAGCAAAAGAAGGTTTAGAGGTGCTTTTGATTCTCAAGATCACACAAAGTGTAAGAGAAGAGCATACACAACCCTATTCCAAACTCATACAAAGCATAAAAACAAAATCACTCATCAAACCCTAAGCCAATTTGTTAGAAAACTTGCTCTAAATAAGAAAATTGACAACAACAATAGCTAAAAACCCTTGAAAAATGATAGAAACACTAAAAACCAGAAGTTAAAATTTTGAACTTTGAGCCAACTTTACCTAGTGCGCTAGTGTGCCTCCTAGTGCAGTAGCGCATCCTATAGAGCATGAGCACATCCCTTGAAGTAAAAACACATATAGTTATGCACATGCATGTCTTTGTCAAAATCCCATACTTAATATTGCATAGGCATGGCTTGAGGCGTCAACACACACTTTGAAGCAAGAGCACATATTACACAGAGGATTGAAAACTCGATGATGAACAAGCACGTCTAAGTAAGGCATAGGTGTGTCTAAAGAAGCATACGTGTGTCCAATAGAGCATAGGAAAGGTATTTGGAGCATGGGTACACCCTTTGAGTGTAGGCACACACCTTCTTGTAGGTGGTCAAAATACGGATTTTGACAAGAAAAACTTGAAAAAGATCAAATCTTTGACTTCTTCTGTTGGAATTTTGATAGCACTTCACCTCCTTATATCCTACAAAGAACATCAAAATGCAACATCTACTACTAATCTAGTTCTAACAACTATCAAAATTTAAAATTGATCTATAAAACTTTGAAAATTACTCTAAAAAGCTTGAAAGTAATCTAGAAAACTTGAAACTAGTTTAGAAAACTTGAAACTAATCTAGAAAACTTGAAATTAATCTAGAAAAATTGAAACTAATCTAGAAAATTTGAAGCTAAACTAGAAATATTGAAATCTAAAAACTTTGAAACTAAGTTAAAAAGCTTAAAAATGAATGCAATGGGGTATGGTCCCACCGGGTGTGCCAAATGAAGACTACTAAAAGTTCCAAGCAAAGATAAACTAACAAGACTAACACCACATAGTCTAATTAACAAATGATTATTGAATCTAACAATAGTTACATCAATGATTAAATCTTAATGGAATTATTGAAAGAACTAACATGATATATCAAATCTATCTTAGCTAAAGCATGCCTACTTAGTATTTAATTGCTAACTAACTTAGACCTAAATAGATCTAGGAGCAATCAAATTGGGGGTTTGTTGCTACTCCAAGGAAGGTGAGATGGTCTCTCCAACAATGACTACAAGATCATATTGGATACCCATCTACTAACCCCATTCAAAATTTGAGGCAAGGATTGAGCTTGGATATTAATCATATTT
This sequence comes from Taxus wallichiana var. yunnanensis, assembly GCA_018340775.1. Classification (NCBI taxonomy): domain Eukaryota; kingdom Viridiplantae; phylum Streptophyta; class Pinopsida; order Cupressales; family Taxaceae; genus Taxus; species Taxus wallichiana. Next base: position 829,149,046 of record CM031240.1, read on the forward strand.
ATTATATGATATGCAAATCAAAGCATGGTGTAAAGTTGGAAGGTAGTAATTAGTCTTATTTATATGCTTTCCTTTGAGGAAAACTTGCATCTTGGTGTATCTTGAACTAAAAGCAAAAAGTAGATAAAGACTTGCTAATCATGATTAAGGTTTGCTAATCACAATTAGTGAATTAACAAGTGATTAAGATGTAAGGAGACTTAATCAACCCCTTAGGGTCAAATAGAGGCTAGGATAAGCTTTTGAGGCCTTCAGAGATGTTGTGGAGGGAAGTGGGGTGATTTTTAAAGGTTGGAAGAGGGGTTGAGCCAATAATAGGGCATATTGACCAAAACAAGGGTAAAATAGGCCTAATTAGCTAATAATCGCTAATTCTCTATTCAAAGAGGATTTTGACTTATGATTTGTCGTAAAGTGGCATCATGAATGCGAAAGATGATAGGTAATCAAAAAAGTTGTTAATTAACCAAAATGGTAAGAAACATTAGTTAATTAGTGACATCACTAATTATAACAGAAATGGTAAGAATATCTTTCTTTATTTTGTTAAATCCTAGTGACCGCTATGTTCCAAATATTACGATGTGGCAGTGTCTTAGTGACCTACGACTTCAAAATATTTATTATTGAGTACCGATCACTAAGCTACAAATATGGTATTGTGTTATACCCTAGCAGTCGCTAAGCTTGCAATAGCTTTCTTGTTTTTGTTAAATCCTAGCGATAACTAATATCCAAATAATATGTTACAGCATAACCTAGCGGATGCTATGCTAAGAATATAATTCATTAATGTGTTGATTTCTAGCAACCCTAATGTTCAACATATTAGTTTGTGGCCTTCCATAAAGACTAATAATATTGTGGCCTTCCATAACAACCCTAATGAATTAATATATATGACAACACTCTATCTTCCACCGATAATATGTGGCCTACTGATAATATTGTTTTAAAAGAATTATATCGTCATGACTAAAATACATAAATACATAGTGATTAAAATATTTAATATATAAATTTAAATACATAGTGATTAGAATATTTAATATATAAAATTTAGGCATATATATAATATGTTTACCTTCCATTGCACAAAAAATTTATCTCACAATTGAAAACTTAATATGATTTTATAGTTTTAAACAATTTTGTTAACCTCAAATATCTTCTCACAAAGTCAATGCGGAAACCATATAAACAATGTACAATGAAATATTTACCTCGGGTTGTTTCTATCATCATATTAAAAGGAAAAAAAGGTAGACTTAATGAATACCAAAACAATATTTTGAGTCTCGCTAAACATTACAATTTTAAAAACTAGTGATTATGCAATTGACCATCATTATCGGGAAAAAACAATCCAGAGGGGGACATAGATCGATGGAAACTTGAAAGTGTTCAAATGAAATAATAACTAGAGCTAAAAAGGATTAAATTTTCTTCGGTTGGGGCACAACAGATTCCTTTGTTTTCTTGAAGAATAAGGCGGTGTGACAAAATGATCAAAAGGAAGCGGTAAGCAAAGATGGGCTGCAGAGCACATTTTTTGTAGGGAAAAGAAGGGCTGGAATGACGTGAAAAAGACAGAACTAGTAAGCACAAGGAGGTTTGAAAAAATGATCAGAAGGAACTGGTAAGAAGAGTTGGGCCATGAAACATTTTTTGTAGGGAAAAACAGGGCTGGACTGATGTGAAAAAGAAAGGATCTGGTCAAAGATAGAACAAATGAACAAGCCCGTGATAAAAAGGTGCACATTTAGTATAGTATACATTTTTGATAAATACCTTATTTAGATATGAGATTATTTCATGCTTGGTGATTCATTCAAACCACCATCTGTTGCATCAAACTAACTATCTATTTTTTCACAACCCCTTTTTCTTCCCTAGTGTGTGTGCATCCTTTTTGTTACTGCCTGATTGTACCCTTTTTGTTAATCCAAATGAGATTATAATTATTGCCTAATTGTTCCCTAGCCAAAATGATTGGGATTCTTCACATTTGGCCCTGTAATCTTCAACTTTCTTATATTGTTCTATGATTTCACGAGTTGTTTGTTATAAGACCGAAAAAATAAAAACCTAAAAACTAGTTCTTTGGGGTATTTAATATTTTTTTCGGCATAGTCCACGTTAGAAATTTTGAAAATATAAAAAGTGTGGGATATGGAAATTTGAAAATTAGAGTGGGGAATTTGTGTTAATATTGAAATTTAAATTCTCAAAAAATGGGGGAATTTCAATTTGAATTTTGAATTTACCACTCATTAAGAAAAGGTGTGGGATATCAAAAAAATAAACAATATTGAAAACAACGCCTTTTGTTATTGGCTATAGCTTAAAATAGTTAAAACGTAATAAAACATATAATATTATAATAAAACAAAAGAAATAAAGTGTATGAATGTATAGGCACATTTATTTTTATTTTTATCAAAATCGACCTAGACAATGTTAGATGTAGTGTGCTAATGAAAAATAATTATCCAATTACTTGTGCCACGTGGCATGTTTTGAACCTGATAATTAGAAAACATTATAATTGACACATTTATTACAAAATTTATATATAAAGAAATGATTATAAAATATTTCAAAACTATATGAAACCATGATATTATAATATAAATAGCTACCAGTAAAATGATGACATGTGGCATGAAAATTTGAAATCCTAGAAGGTTTTTTTGCATTAAAACAATGAAAAAAAACAATAGCTCCTCAAAGTGTAAAGATAGTGTTTACAATGACAAGAGGTATTGGTATATAGCTAGTAGCTGCTAAGCTATATCATGATTTGTTATTCTATCGCTATTTCCAAATTAAGTAATTATTGTGCCAATGGACCATATGTCATTTCAATCAATAAATAAAGTAGCTTAGTGGTCACTATGCATTTTATTTGATAAGAACTGATGTGAATTATATGTTGCAATGATTTATCTTATCAAAACTACAAAAATATCACTTACTCTCAGGGGTATATATGGATTCCAATTTACAAAGATATATCTTATATGAGATAAATATGTAGTGCAACAATTGGGGCTGCCATGTAAAGTCCACCCAAAATGATACAATTACAATCAATGAAAAACTATCGATCCAAAGCAAAACAAATAGTGATTACAATGACAAGTGATAATGATAGAGCCTAAGTGGCCGCTAAGCTAGACCATTTTTTGTTATTATATAGCTATTCACAAATTAGAAATTGTTGAGCCTAGTGGCCACTACATTATTCCTTTCAACTAGTAATGGAGCTTAGCGGTCGCTAAACATTTTCTTTGATATGAACCAAAAGTCTTGATCCCTCTCGATGGAACGTAGTGTGCAGGAATTGGCTCCACTAGGTAACGTGTAACCAATTTGATACAATTATAATCATTGAAAATTACAATCGATCTAAATATGTAAAGATAGTGATTACTATGACAAGAGGTAATGAAAGGATCCTAGCGACCTCTAAGCTAGACCATGAGTTGTTAATCAATAGCTACTTTGAAATTGAGAAATTGTTAAGCCTAGTGGCCATGCTAGGATTTTTATTTGATACAAATGAATATGGATTATAATTTACAAAGATATATCTTAGGAGAAATAAATAAGTCTTGAATCCTCTCGATAGAATGTATTACAACAATCAATAATGTAAATCAACCCAAATGATACAATTACAATCAATGAAAAAAAAGATCCAAATAGAAAAAATAGTGATTACAATGAAAATGGTAATGATAGAGCCTAACAATCACTAAGATAGACCATTTTTTGTTATTATATAGTTATTCTCAAATTTTAAAATTGTTGAGCCTAGTAGCCACTATGTTATTCCTTTCAACTAGTAATGAAGGTTAGTGGTTGCTAAGCATTTTCTTTGATAAGAATAGAAAGTTCTTGATCCCTCTCGATGGAAATCATTGCAAGAATTGGCTCCACTAGGTAACATGTGGAAAATTTGATAACATTATAATCATTGAAAATTACAATCGATCTAAAGTTATACAGATAGTGATTGCTATGACAAGAGGTAATGATATGATCGTAGCAGCCGCTAAGCTAGACCATGATTTGTTATTCAATGGATATTTTGAAATTAAGAAATTGTTGAGCCTAGTGGTTGATACCCTTTTTCTCTGATACAAATGAATATGGATTACAATTTTCAAAGATATATCTTAGGAGAAATAAATAAGACTAGATGCCTCTCGATGGAATGTAGTGCAACAATTGGGTCCGCCATGTGAAGTCTACCCAATATGTTACATTACAATCAATGAAAAGCACTAACCATCCAAAGTTGAACAGATAGTGATTACAATGGAAAATGGTAATGATAGGAGCCCAATGGCTGCTAAGCTAGACCATTGTTTGTTATTATATATCTATTCTCAAATTTAGAAATTGTTGCCTATCTATCGCCACAACGTTATTCCTTTCAACTAGTAATGGAGCTTAGTGGTCGCTAAGAATTTTCTTTGATACAGAAGAGAAAGTCTTGATCCCTCTCGATGGAAAGTAGTGTAGTAATTGGCTCCACTAGGTAACATGTGGCTAATTTGATACAATTATAATCATTGACAATTACAATCGATCTAAAGTTGTACAACTAGTGATTTCTATGACAAGAGGTAATGAAAGTATCATAGTAGCCAGCTAAGCTAGACCATGATTTGTTATTCAATAGTTATTTTGAAATTAAGAAATTGTTAAGCCTACCAGTCACTAGGATTTTTCTTTGATATGAATGAATATGGATTATAATTTACAAATATATATTTTAGGCAAAATATATAAGTCTTTATCCATCTTGTTGGAATGTAGTGTTACAATTGGGTCCACATGAAGTCCAGCCAATACGATATAATTACTATCATTGAAAAAAAATATCGGTCCAAAGTTGAACATATAGTGCTTACAATGACAATTGGTAATCATAGGAGCTTAGTGGCTGCTAAGCTAGACCATTGTTTGTTATTATATAGCTATTTTCAAATAAAAAATGTTGATCCTAGCGGTCACACTGTTACATTATTCTTTTCAACTAGTAATGGAGATTAGAGGTCCCTTTTTTCAAATTGAGAGACTATTGAGCCTATAATATGCCATTATGTTATTCCTTACAATTAGTAATGCAGCTTAGTGGTATCTACACATTCTATAATATAAGAACCTAATTAAATTATATGACATAAAGAATATATCTTATGAGAATGATATAAGGCTTCATCCCTCCCAAGGGTTTGTAGTGCAACACTTGGCTCCATTAGAATAGTCAAGCCAATATGATAAAGTTATAGTCATTGAAAAACAATATCGATTCAAAAGTGTAGAGATAGTGGTTATAACCACAAGAGGTAATGTCGGGAACCTTGAGGCCGATAGGCTAGACAATGATTTGTTATTTTATCTCTCTTTTTAAATCAAGAACTAAAAAATCCTAGTGGTCTTTATGTCATTCCTTTCAATTAGTAATGGAGCTTTGTGGCCATGAAGCATTTTATTTGATATGAATGGATGTGAATTATATGACATACCAATGCTTGATTTCAAATAAAACTCATTAGGTCTTAGTGGGCACTACATTATTCTTTGAAAAATGTGTTATGGGACAACTAAACATTTTTATGTTTAAAAAATTTTACTTAAACACGTTGGACCCATTATTGTGTTTTGTTTCTCACACACTCTGCTCAAAATATAAAAAATTAAATCTTAATGGCCTTTACACTAGTCCATTCAATTGGTGTTAATTACCAACAAGTAATGTTAAAAATTGTCCATTCATATGTCGACTTAAATCTCTCTCTCTCTAACATCTATGTTTTCAAATGTTCCTTTCATGCTTATCTATGCAATGGATGGTTTTCAGACAATGGATAATCCTTCCAAAATATGTTGTGTGTTAATTGTCAAGAACAATTTTTGCATAGTTTTTGGTATTAATGATGTGATCCAAAAATATGATTTACAGTAACCAATTGAAGGTTAGATATCATGTTCGGTTGAAGCCTAGTGGTTGCTAACATTTACGTTGATTACTCACCAATGATAAAAAGTAATGTATTATAGAGATTGGTGATCACAAAGGCTAATACTTACATTCATTATCATATAATGGAAAAAAAAAATTACTCCATATGTGAAGTAATTATTAATATATTCTACTCCAATTATAGGTACAATGTCTTCCATTGGTCGCAATCCATTCTTGGAAATTCCATTCATTGAAGGCATCTGAGAGCTGGAAGAAAAGAGATGAGGAATGGTTTGTTGAAATCCATGGCCCTGACAACTACTACAATGACATGTGGTTTTTTTTTGTTATAGATGATGGACATGAGGAAGTTGGAATGGTTATATCCTCTGTAGTTGTTGATTCAGTACACTGTGTGTTCAAGTCAAACACATTGACTATGAAAATAATAAGTGTCTTATTCTGGATATGGAGTTGGATGTTTCTTTATTTAGAAATGGGAAATGAGGGCCTTAGAAGAAAAACACAATGTTCATGTTCAATATATGGTTGGGATTTGGGGTTGTTAGTAGATAAAGAAAAAAAATGGTTGTTCAAATGTAGAAGACATTCATAGTGGCATGCTTGCATAGTACTTAGAAAATTGTATAGAGGTGATACAACCTCTTCCGTTTGTCATTTTTTGAATAGAAAAGGTTTTCACTTTCACCACCTAAACATGCCAAGTTGTTTACTATGTTGAGGAGAACATATTTGGCTAAATTGGAGCTCGATCCATCTAGATCAAAGTCAGCATGGGTTGAAAAAGAATACTAAATCAATTGCATTGTTGAAGAAAGCAACCACTATATTCATGAAAAAAGAACCTTCAACTCAAACAAGTTTGATTATTTTTTGTTCAATGGAAGTATTTTCAATTGATGTTTCGAGGTGCCATGTAGCACCTCCAGAGTATCAATATATCCTATAGATGATGAGAATGTTGACCTTTTTATGCACTCCATGTTGATAAATGTTATTCCTACACATAGAGGGATGCAATTTCTTCTTCCCTTCTTGGAGTCTATGAATAAGGTTGTGGAGCTCCAAGATCCAAAAGACTTGGAAAGGGATGACGTTAAATTTTATATACTTGATGGCCAACATACAATATGTGCACAAAAAAAATATTTTGGGCTCAGATACTTACAAGTCTTTACATAAGAGGCTATGGTTTGAAGGGCTCACATTCTTTTTGCAAATGCAACTAACAAAGCCATTACTAATATTTTCAAACAACAATAATGAAGTGAACATAACTTGGATAGAAACCAAGTTTATTGATTTTTGTACAAAGCTAGATCGGTTTGGAAATCACTTGGATGTCCTCAACGTCCCGGATTGAAAAAAAAAAAAAAGAGAGTGGAGGTAATGTATTTTAATTTTATTGCATTTTTATTAACATTTATCTTCCTTATATAAAAAGATAAAACATATGATTTTCCTTTGAATGCAGAACTTTGAGAATCAATGCCTTTTGATTTTCAAAATGGACACAACCAACAATCTATATGAAAATGGATTTTCTATTATTTTTGGATGATATATGGACTAAATGGACTACAACATTTGATTTGTTTAGATCTAGTGGCCTTTCTTGTTCACCTATTAAAGATAATCAGGATAAATTTCAGCCTAATTCATTGGCAAGATTCACAACCAATTCATTCAGGATGTTAGAGGAATGAATGATGAAGAACTATCAATACTAGAAGATAAAGTACAATCAAGGGGATGTCTGGTTAACTAGCCCTGTTTAGGAAGGTGTAATAGTAGAGACATTTGATTCTTACTACCAGAGAATAAAAGGAGATAAAAAAATGAGAGAAAAATTTCTACAATATTTTAAAGACAAACATCCAGATATTGATCTATTGACATCATGTAGTGAATCCAATGTAATTGAAAAATTTAAATTACATGAATCACACTACCATTAGTTTTTCTGTACTATTGGGTGAAGAGAGAAAAGGAAAGAGAAAATATGATTCCCACATAGGGGAAAAAAAGCTAAATGAAAAAAGGACCAAGTGGTGGAAGAAGTTCTTCCCATCGAGGCTCAGAAAATATTAGACAACTATGTGATGTCAATGGAAGACAATATACCAAAAAGGATGGAGGACACAAAATAATTTACTTGTCAATGTGCATACCCATTCCATCTTTCATCAACTCTATCAGCTATTCCTGCCACCAATCCTTTCAATGCAGAATGTGTTATCGCTGATTTTTACAATTTGTCTAGTGATATTTCTTTTGAAGTAATAATGGAGTTGCTAATAGTTATTGGAACTAGTGTGCTAGATTGTATTATTATTGTTCTCATACCAATTGAATATTCAAAAATGTTGAGAGAAATAATAAAAAAATACATGGAAAAGGTTAAAGACAATGAAGAATCGATTCTGGATGGATGCTATCAGACTCTATGATAATAGTGGGAAATTTAAAAGTTTTTGTGTCTTATGTACACAATAACTGGAGTGCACAACTATGATGATAACAATGATGAAAGAGAAGAAGTCACTAGGGATTGGATGGAAAAATTTCCACAACAATTGATAACTGCAAGTGAAATTGGCCTAAAAGGAAACAAACATCCTTTTCCTTGCGATGCAATCATCATATGAGTTTTGGGATGAGATGTTCACTCGATGTTGTTCCCATAATTATTTAGTATTAGTGCTTTATGAAGGAAGTGTCACATATCACGTGCATTAGTTGAATCCAATCTATCTATTTTTTTATTGTTGAGACACATAGTCAAGAAATGTTTTTGAAACATTACTATTCTCATATGAAGAAAGGTTCGTACTAGAATACAACTCAAACATGTGATTATGTTAAATGTATTTCAACCAAAAAAATCTACTTACACATTTCTTATTTACGTAGACAACCAAAGAACAATAGGATTTGATGTACAAACCTCTCAACTTGATGCTACACAACCAACTCAACATGGTGATTGACCTTCAATCATTTTATAAATATGTTTAATGAGCTTTATTTTCAATTTCCATTTTTTCATTTTTTTGACAATACTCTATGCTCACCATCTCTGATGATCAGATGAGGAGAACTCAACCACATCATGCATGAATATGCAATCAAATCTTGGTATGTTAGTCATGTGCATTTATAAATAAAACCACTACTAAGCCCCACAAATTTATAAAAATTAATGGTTTATGTAGATGACCAACAACTAGAGAAAGTAATAGTGGAGTGTGTGGTGGTAACCAACATGAATATGTAAGTCAGAACTAGGTATGTTAGCCATGCGTATTTTTAAACATAACCATTTCTAAGGCTCACAAAGTTATAGAAAATGATATCAACTAATTCTAGAAGTGGAACCATTTTCAAAGAAGGAATTACCAAATAACCTATTTCAAAAGTTCATGGTGGCATCCAATGCTACATAGTTTGTAGTTACCAAGTTGTTGGTTATCTGCATAAACCATTAGTATCGACATAATGATACAGACATTAGAATCGATGCTTATTCCATCCAATGATGGCATAGCCTAGTGGTCGCTAATCCACATCAATATCTCAAAAATTGTTGTCCACCAATGGGTGGTTCAATGGATATAAATGAACCCTAAGCCACTAAATTCATTTAGAAGACATAGAACATTTTGATTTGTACTTACCATATTACCATGGAGACCAAGTATGCTTTTCAATTATGCTTTCATTTTCCATAGCATGAAATCATTTATGAATTGATTATTGTTGTTTGCAATACATCTTGCATCAAAAAAAACAAGTAGCTAGTAAGGTCTATGCAAGCCAAGCTAGAAGCTCAAGTTGGTAAGTGGTAGCTACCTAAAGTGCTAATATTGAATTTACCATTTTACCACGTAGATCACTATGTTTTTTTCAAATATGCTTTCATTTTCCATAGCAATAGCTATATTATGAATAGATTGATGTTTTTTGAAATAGATCTTGCATCAAAGGATCCAATTATGGGTAAAGAAGATGCAATCCTACATGCAAGCCCCATCAGTAAGTGGTAGCCACAAGCTAAAATGTTGATTTTTTCCATTGGTTAGAATTGATATGAGACCGATTAAAAAAAATTATTTACTTCCCTATAGTTAGCCACAAGAATTACTTTCTTATTTTAGATTTGGAGGGCTTGTTGTATGAGAAAAACCAATTTCCCCTCTAGGGACATGTCATTCAAGTTCGCAAGGAGACTATCAACATGTGAGGTGGCCTGAAAGAGTTTATAAAGTCATTATCAACAAAATTTGAAATGGGATTCTGGTAGAAAAAAAAATCACTCACTTCTTGATGTTGAAAAGATGACAAAGGCTTTAAAAAAAATTATTGACTGAATTGAATCAGTACTCACTGGGAAAAATAACATTGCAATATAGTGATGGAATTGCAATAAAATATCTAGAAAAGGTTTGGAGTAGAAATGATGTTCCCTACAATTCTGAAGACACAATGTGTATTACATTAGGTGCAAAGGGAAACCCTCCAAAAATTTTATGGTTGGGATGACAAGCAGAGGAGAAAATTTTCAAAATATATGTGGTTGATGACCACCGATTTGTACAAAGACTTATCACTAATAGTGTCAAAGGGATTGAATGTGGTAGAGGGCATCAAATATTTGGAGTGAGTAAATGCTAAATAAAAAGTTAGCATTTCAAAATGTTATTGTGATGATACAACTTAACATTGTAAATAAAATACATTCATATGTTTTTAGTGATGGTTATGTGTAACTATTTTGTATGTTGAGATTATATGATTATAAGTTGGGAGAATTTAAATTTTCCTTGATTATAAGTTCAGAGTGTGAGTGTATAAGTTTACAAATGTGAATTAACAGAAAATATTTAATGTAACAAATCTTTGAGTTTTTTATTAATGAAATATGTATTCCTAAATTAATTTGAGCATGCTTAAATACTAGTTTTTGCTTGATATTAGAAAATGTATACCACTTTCCAATGCAATGAAATAACTACAATATGGTATGTAAAGACTCATGCATTAAAACATTACATTCTATTCAAATAAATTTTGCACAAAAAAATATTCCTAGTATAACAATAAGAAATGAGGAACACCCTTAGATTTTTACCTTCATCACCACCTACAACCATTTGATTTTTGATATAACAATATCGAAAGGGACTTGTTTTTTATTTTTCAATTGATTCACCACCCTCAACCATTTGATTTTTTTTTTTTTTTCATTTGTAGATATGAACACATGCAACATGAAACTGATCATATTTGATATAAATGGTGTTTTGGCACACACCCTCCACAAGGATGATTCAACATTTAAATAGTTAAAAATTTTTTTGGCATCGAGCTCAAAAAAAAAATTATTTTCTCAGACCTAATGTGAAAGAGTTCTTGCAATGGTGAAAAAAACATTTCAAAATAGCAATATGGACATCGACGAGAAAGTCAAATGTTGATGACATGATGCCTTCATTCCTTCAAAACATTGGCTTGGAGGTTGCAAGCTTTGAGTTCATATTTACACAAGAAGATTGTGTCGAGACAAAAATGCTCGATTATGAAGGTTTTGGGAATCCCAAATTATATCTCAAGAATCTTAACTCCATTTGGTCATGGTTTAATGCATCATACAATTGTAAAAATACAAGTGCTTGTAGATGACTCTTTAGAGAAAAACAAGTTCAATGATGTTATGAACTACATAATTGCTGAAACATTTAACATAGATTCTAAGTCAGAAGAAAAATACTTGTTAGATGTGTTGTGGCCTTTTTTGCAACCATTGAAGGACATCAAAGATGTTTGGGATTATATTAGATCACAAAAACAATTATAGGGATTTTTTATTGGAGCTTTACTATGTTTTGTATTGTTGATTTGGAAGCCCATCTTTGGGAATAGTGTTACATTATAAATTCAAATTATTCTTCAAATTTTTACTATAATTCTACCTTTAGTAAAGGAATTTCAATTTATTTCATAGCTATATTTAAATACTAAAATATATATGGGATAGTTTTATAGTTAATTTTAAATAAGTTCATATCCATATTTGAATATGAAAATTTTTATGCCATGTCTCTTATAGTTGATTTTATATCTAAATTTAAATATGAAAATATATCTGGTATGGTTTTACAATTAATTACATTCTCTACCTACGATCGATCGTCCTCTCTAATTTAATTTCTTCATAACATCTTCAAAAATTCTCTGGTTGCATTTGAGGTTCAATCACACCATAATAAATGAAGTAAATTTGATATCTAACTTTAAATATGAAAATATATCTGGAATGGTTTTATAGTTAATTACATTCTCCTAAATTGAATCATCACCCTCTTTAAGTTTCTTCATAACATCTTTGGTAATTCTTTGGTTCCCCAAGGTTCAATCGAACCATAGTAATTGAATCTGGAAGTGTCTCACATCTCGTGAATGTCATTAGCCTAGTGGCCGCTTGGCCAATGCATTTGAAATATTCAAATTTGCATAGTTTAATCTTAAAAACATCTTAAAATGATAAGAGCATTATTCCAAAGCAATCATTAAGCCTAGCAAACCACTAGCCCTTATAAAACAAAACATGTATTTTTTTATATGGGCTAGTAGTGGCCACTATGCATTATTTCTCATATCAATGTTGGATTCCTGAAATCATTAAACATTTTTTCACATATTCATAAATTTAATTCGTGATCAGATATATTGGACTGGAAGGAGAATTAATGGATTCCAATATTTTGATTTTTGGATTCCAATATATGTGATTTTGGAGTATAGTTAATTCCAATATAGGTGATTTTGGATTCCAATATATGTGATTTTGGATTCCAATATATGTGATTTTGGAATCCAATATGTGTGATTTTGGAATCCAATATGTGTGATTTTGGAGTGTAGATAATTCCAATATTTGACATTTTGGAATCCAAAAATAGTAATATTGGATTCTCAAAGGTTCAAAACAATTATCATCATGATGAATGTGAAAGGGATTAGTAGATTGCTTACCACGTAAGCATCCTTCACTGTTTCATGATTTTGGGAAATAAGTGGTGACCGGTTACTAGTTTTAGTTGAGACATGTCATACATGCTCTGATACTATTTGAAATTTAACTAATTTAATCTATTTATATTAGATTTTTATTGTAGATTCTAAAATTTATTTATGTGTATTTGATTGTAAAAGGAAAGTTTAATAAAATATAAATTGATGGATAAAAATTCTCAAAAAATAGGTACATCAGGGACACTCTAACACTAATTTGTAAATCCAAGTAGTCATATCTCATACTACACAAAGTGAGGTAGCTTAATCACATGCATCATAATGTACTTAAAAATATACGTCGTTTAAGTAAAATATACTTATTTTAGTTCCACATATATATTTCTCGGACATAATAAGTTTCTTCTATGTGGTAGTCCCAAATCCAAAAAAACTATTCACAACATATTTTAGTTGAAACAAAAACAAAGGCTCTCAATTTTGAAAAATCATTACACCTCCTCTATTACATTCCCAAACACTACAAATAAGTCTTGAGAATTCTCTTTCATCTCAAATTTTATTTAGATGTTCTCATGAATGATTAATGATTTTATTATTTAATTATTTACAAATTGTACATATCAATTTTGGGTTAAATAATTTGGTGAACATGCCTATTGATTGGATCCTTAACCTAGTGTAAACTCTAATTTCCCTAGGTTTTCATTAATTTTGTATTACATGATCATTTCCCTAAATCTATGGGGGGTTCTCATTTTTTGTCATGGCTCAAATGTAAATAATTTATAATCTTAGATCCCCAACTTTGATTTATCCTTAAATGAAATCCACATGATTAAATTTATTAGTACATTTGATATCACAATTTGTTTTTTACCATAACCTTTTATCTCTCCATCCCCCTGTTGAGGTTGAAACAAGAAAGCCTCATTGCAAATATTTGACCCAAATTCCTATTGCAACTACCATCAATGTATTTTCCATGCTACTAATATGTTTTTAAATCTCTGACATGTTACACAATATCTGATTACTACCAATGCTATCACATTCCCCATCACCCCAAAGAAACATGATATTAATACCTCTAGTATATGTCCATCAACAATGCTTCCTATTTAAAAGAAATCTCCAAGCATCGCTACTGCACTTTCTATTTCTCCTATAGAGTTACCAAATTTTCATATAAATATCAACACCCACTCTTATTTATTGTGGCACAAATTCATAGATTCCTAATTAAAAAATACTAGTTCATAATGAATCTTTCTTAAATGTTTACACTAGTTCTTTCCTTTGACAAATGGGTATCCTTGTGTGTGATGTTAATCAAACACCTATCCATATTAGAGGGTTTAAAAAAATCCCACTCACTACAATTGGTATCATCACTTTAGAAGTTCTAATTGGCCTTATCATGCCACCTACCACTATTCATATCTTGGACATATGTGCTCCTTTCAATATCCTCTTGGACGAAAAACACTAGATTTAGGATATGAGAGCCACTTCATCTATGCCTAGTTAACATGTCAAAATGTTTTGAGATGTCCACCATGACATTAATATTTACACATATAAATATCCTTTCAAATATTGAAATGTTGAGTATTCTACTTCTAATGATCCTATTGTCACTCTATTAGTGCAACCCATTCCAATTGTCTAGCGACACACATATGTAGTTAGTGAATCAAGAAATTTTCATGATATTAAGACTCTTATAATCCCTTTGGCATCATATATTCCTTCTAATAAGTCATAAAAATTCATATCATATAATAAAGAAACATTAGTAATAATGAGCCTCCTACGCAAACATTATATGTGTCTTCACAAGGACATCCCACCATGGTTGTTTAACATACCCCAATAAATAAAATTGCACATGGGATTATTAAATAATTACCTTTAATTGAGTAACAAAGTGGCCTTACTACTAATGATGATCACGATGTTAACCCTTTTTTACTTTCCATTAATATTGTTGGTACCCAAATTGATTCTCCCTTGGAAGCGAGCAGCATCACAGATTCAACAAGATACTTAGAGACAGACGAATCATAAGTCGTTTTGTAGCTAGGGAAGGGATTCAGCTGGCTCTTTGTCACTCGGGTCGTTGGAGAAATGGATAACACCATATAAAAGGATTTGATCTATCCTCACTACTTTAGGCCGTGCCTTTCGACCAGGGTGAGAGGACCCGTTTTGTAACCTCTATTGGTGAAGGAGAATGAAGATATCCTTCTTTGCACAAATTTGAAAGGAAACCTTGAGAAAATATGATCAATGCACCACAATTTAACTCTCACGAGTTGTCACTTCTAAAGAATGGTGATATTTTCTAAACAAGGTTAAGGTTACTAAAGACATTATGGAATCCTGATTGCTTTTGCATATTTTGGCAGTATAATTTATTCATTTGTGGACATACAGGGAAAACATGGGTAGTTTAGGTAGGATTCATTGTTTTTGAATAATTTTTGGTGGGAGATTAAGCAAGATAAACTTGATTTTCCAGATCTTTGAGAACCTTCACAACAATTGGAAAACTAAATGATAGAATGCTTTTAATAGCTAACATATTCCTTTAACCAGAAGGTGTGCATCAATGGAGGCCCATATTTGCACGGTTTCACACAATCTCCAAGAATTTAACATGAAGGCTTGAGCTAAAGACTCAATTAAACATTAAAGACCCCTGGTTCCTCATGCCTAAGATACACTCAAAGGCTTACAAACAATATTTATCAAAAAATGACAACAAATTGATTTTAAATTTTTTATCTCATTACAGGATGAAGGCTCTTCTCGTAATGAAATTGCAAATGCCACTAAACTATCACAGGGACGAGATCTGTGTGATTCAAAGGATTTTAACACAAGATTGCAATAGGAATAAGAAATACTATTTGTAGACAATATGAAATAAAGCAAACACAAATTGGCCCAAGATTAACACAAATTAATTCAAAGTTGATTAGATTCATCAGCAGGGGAAGGTTTCTTGAACAATCTCAGAGCTTGTTAATGGTGTACACTTGCAACAAACTTGACATGATCAAATCTAAAACATAAGAGATTAACAAGTTTCTCAGATGGTCTCTCAAGAAGATGGGATTTCTCAAATTTTCTCATAAGAATTCAACCCCCCATTTGCATGACTAAAGCATGCTTTTTATAACACTCAATTTACATCCAAGATTTTCCCCCAAGAAAATAATATTCGAGGAACCTTTGTTTGTTACATGTTTGATCATGATTTTTAAAATGACGTTTAATAGGTTTACAACAAAAAGTTGCCAGTTGTTCAAAAAAGGTGAATCATTGCAAATATCTCCATCATTGTTTTAACTGGGGCATCCAGTCATCTCCTCTAGAGAACACATTTTTCATCCTTTGTGCCTATAACCTCCATCATTTCATCCTTTTCCCATTCTTTCCTCTGCATTTAGCTTCTCTGGTAATTTGCATTTTTACAAGTGCCCAAGCAATTCCAACTTCAAAATATCAACCTTTACATTCCTTGGACTCATAAATTAAGCTCTAAATCCATTCAATTGCACTTTGCAAACAAAATGACAAGGAATTTCATCAAAAATGATGAAAACAATGCGTATTCACATCTCTAGGAGTCTTGGAGCAAAAATGGTGGCAAAAATAGATGCAATACACATCAACCGTTGATTCAGCCCTTTCTTAACTTTAGATTAGATCTATCCATGTGGAAAAATCTGTTTTGAAGCGGGCCTGGGGTTTCCTTTTTCATTTTATGACTTTTGGAGAAAATGCGCAATTTTCACATTTTGCCCCGCCCCTCCGCCTTTGAAATATAGGCTCGACACGTGGCTTAATTTGGGCTTTGATGGAGTCGCGGCTCATTTATGTAATTTTACCCTTTTTAACAAAAAGGCAAAATTTCCAATTTTAATCTGCCGACCCACCTTCCTGATTTTATCTTTTGATGTGGGCCCCAAGTGGAGTTTGCAGGTCAATTTATAACTTTCTTCTTTTTTACAAAAGGGCAAAAACTTCAAAATGCCCCGGCGACCCGCCTTCCGCTTCTAACTTTTGAAATATGTCACGTGTCCTTCTTCTGGGGTCTATTGGTGAGGAAATTTGTGGGTGGACAAACTTGTGGATTCCTTGCCAATGCTTTGGGAATCTAAGTCCCTCTACTTAACCGGTGCATCTACCATATATGCATGCGAGAAAATGTGGATTTCTGTGGTGGCCTTTCGCCGAGGATCCAACAGGGGAACTCCACTGACCCTGCGACAAAGCTTGCAGATACTTGTAAGAGAGAACTTTGTCTGAAAGTGGGAAAGGGAGTGAGAAAAGAGGTAGGAGAACTAATGTTGCAGGTAGGAAATCAGATTCTTGCACACACTAGTTAGAAAATTCATCACATGCATTCATGGGAAGAAACAACCTTGCAAATGGCAACAAGATGAGATAAGATTGTGAACTCAAAGTTTCTAAAATCTCCTCATCAAAGAGGCTAAAAATCCTTCTTCTTATATTGATGCTTAATTAGAAGTTGTACATAGTGGAGAAATGGAGGGAATTGAGAAAAGGGGGAAATGGAAGAAAAATGGCTATCTCCTTTGTTCTCTCAAAGTACAATATACTCTTGAGTTTCTAAGATCAATTGCCAACACTTTGCTGTAATGGCGTGAAGAAGCCATTAAATCTCCTCCAAGAAATGGTTACAACTTTTTTTACAAGAAACGGTTTACAATTTATTTTCAATCATTCGCGTCCATTCAGATTCTTGATTCGCGAGGAAATGCCAATGGCAGAAAAACTAGACTTTTCATAATGCAGTCATTACACTTGTTTTGTAACTTTGAATTTGAACTATTCATCTTGCTTTTGAAACCTTAAATCAGAGTCGTACACGTAGGAGAAATTTACTTGAATGGGTGCAGAGGATGCCTTTTGCATTTTTTTGGAGAAATGGCATTTTGGAACATTTTGGCCCGCTCACCCGCTTTTGATATGGTCATGACACGTGGCTTCACTTGATTAGCAAAGGAGTCGCGGGTCACTTTTATAATTTTACCTTTTTTTTATGCGGGCTTAAAAACACAAATTGCTCCATCGGCCCGCCTCCCTGCTTTGACCTTCGATGCGGGCTTGATATTTGACTTTCTCCCTTATACCCGATCGAGGTCTTAATCACTTTTTAACTTTTTACCTTTTTTAAAAAGAGGCTCAAAAAATAAATTTCTCCATTGACCTGCTGCCTAATTAGGTATATCCACGTACTCGTGGATGATGGAGCCAAAATTTGATGGGGAAGAAAACGCCCATCGTTCTCGATATGGGAAAAAATGCAGAGAAGAAGAAAACTCCACCATTTCACGCCTGATTTTCAAATTTTCTTTTGAGCTGAGTAATTGAAAACAATACAAGGTTCAACGATCCAGGGCATAGAAATATTGACAATTTCATTCAAATGAGGAAACAATAAAATTTTCATGCGTCCAGACAGGAAAACAAAAATTTTATCAAAACAAGCAGATTGGGGATTTGAAACAACTCTAGGGCATGTATTTTTCTATCTCTTCGAACTTTCAACTTGGCTTAAATAATTTAGGAGGGCGAGAGCTTGAAATTTCAAATTTAACTTGGAAAACGAAAAGTGATTTTTGGGAGACAACAACTGGCTCTATCTTGGGGACATGACATGGACTGAGCATGGTGAAGACATGGTATGAGGATCCAAAATATCAATTTTTAAACCGTATAACATTGACCAGTGCCTTATCCATTGGGCCTTACATATTCATGTATAATTCTGAGAAAGAAATATTAGAAGAAGGAAACACACAAACACACAAAAGGAAGGAAACACACGACACACAATAGAAGGGGAAATAAAACCACACAACGGAAAGGGAAACACACCAATAAATCACCTATGGTACAAGGTGGGGGACAACCCACTTTCACTAATGATATAGTTTCAAGTATTGCCTACTTCAAGGCAATTCCAATGGCGTTCCATCCAAGTATGAGAGGAGAAAAACATTCTCACAACAAGCTCCATGAATTTGGAATGGGCCGAGCCATAATGAATCAAACTTTCCATGGCTGCCCTTTAGTTCTCTTCTCTTGTCCCATAGCAGGACAAAGTCTCCAACCTTGAATTCTCTTGCCTTGGCCCTCTTGTCAAAGATATTCTTCACTTTAAATTGGTGTTCTTTGATTCGATCCACCATCTAGAATCTATTTTCTTCCAGCTTCTCTAGAAATAGGATCCTTTTGTCTAAGGAATCTTTGTATTGACCATATTCTATTTCCTATAGCAACTTGAGAGCTGACATCTCAATTATGAGGGGAATCTCTGCTTCAACTCCATACAACAGTTGGAATGGAGACATACCTATCGCCTTCTTGGGAGTGATCCTATCTACCCACAATGTGTCATACAACCTTTTGTGCCAATTCCTTTGATTCTCATCTACAAGCTTGTGGAAAATGGTCACAATGTTCTTGTTTCTTGATTCGGCCTGTCCATTTCCTTGTGGATAGTAGTTAGAAGAATGAGCTAGGGAGATTCCATTGCTATAGCAAAACTCGGTCAACTCTCTTGAAGAGAAATAGGTAGCATTATCTGCTATAATCTTATGTGGCACTCCGAAATGGACTATGATATTCTCCTTGATGAAGTTGCATACTATTTCAGTGTTGGCTTGTTTGGCCGGAATGGATTCCACCCATTTGGTGAAGTAGTCTATTGCTGTGAGTACATATGTGTGCCCCACACTTGAGTGAGGGTTCAAAACACCAATGAATTCCATCCCCCACTGTTGAAATGGTTCTTCAATAACCACATGCCTGAGTGGTAATGCAGCAAGTCGCGGTCATCCAATGAACTGTTGGCATGCTTTGCATTTAGAAACCTAATCTCGAGTATCTGCAAAGATGGTGGGCCAATAATACCTTCCTCGAGAGGATCTTGTGTGCAGTGACCATTGCTGAAAAATGCCCACCACATGCTTGGTCATGGTATGCTTTAAGCAACTTTTCTTGTTGCTCTTTATCTACGCACTTGAGGAAACAACCATCTAGGCCTCTTTTGTAAAGCGCATGATTCTAGATCACAAATTTAGCTACCTTCAACTTGAGTGTTATCCTTTGCTTGTAATCAAGGTGGGGAGGGAATTCTCCATAAGTCAGGTAATAGGCAATATCAACATACCACTCATCAGTAGTGGTGACAAAGAGAACCAGTGGGTTGTCTTCTGAACAAGTTGAGCAAGTACATGTTTCTTCACCATGTTGAACTTTGAGAGTTTCATCTTCAACAATCAACTTACACAAGCCATTTCCCCTTACCAAATTAGAAGGTCGAATCTCCAGGTCATACTCTTGAGTCTTTGCAATCCAATTTCCCCTCTTAGTTCCAGGGTCTTGCTGAGTCAAAATGGACTTGATTGCACTACCAGGGACCATCACCATTGTATGAGAATTGAGGATGTAAAACCTGAAGTTTTTTACAACCTTGACCACTGCATAGGCATGCTTCTCCAATTGGTTGTACTTTAGCTCATGCTTCTTCAAAGGACAACTCATGAAAGCAATAGGTGCTTCAACATCTTCATCATTTTTCTGAACAAGAACAACAGAGAGTGTATGCTCTGATGCATAACAATACATGATGAAATCTTTGTTAAAATATGGAGACACAAGGGTTGGAGCCTTAGCAATGGCTTTCTTGATCTCTTCAAATGTTTTCCTTCCTTCATTGTTCCATTTGAAACTTGCTTGAGGTTTCATCATGGAAGTGATGTGCTTTGTCAATTCAACAAACTCAGGCACAAAACGACGAAGAAAGTTTACCTTTCCAAAGAATGAATGAACTCCCTTCTTGTTGGTGGGTAGGGATAATGCTTTAATGGCTCTAATCCTCTCAGGATCAATGTGTGCTCCATGTTTGTTCACAATGTGCCCCAATAATTTGCCTTATGTGACTCCAAAAATGCACTTTTTTGGATTTAGTGATATGCCATGTTTCCTACACCTTGCAAGTACTGTTCCAAGTGATAGATATGATCTCCCCTCTTCTTTGAAAATACTATGAGATCATCAAGATATATGACAATGCAATGCTTTAGATCTTTAAAGACCAAATCCATCGCCCTTTGGAATGTAGCTCCTGCATTGATTAGGCCAAAAGGCATTTCTATTGTAGGTAAAAGTGCCCCAAGGTGTTGTAAAGGTTGTCTTGGTGCGGTCTTCCTCTGCCACTTTGATTTGATTGTATCTTGAGAATCCATTAAGTAATGAAAGCATTTCAGATCCGGTGACTGCTTGCAAGATATGGTCCATGATAGGAAGAGGATAATTGTCCTTGAGTGATGCCAGTTCGGAGTTACGAAAATCAACACATATATTTATTTCACCATTCTTCTTCCGCACCGACACAATGTTATCCACCCACGTTGAATGGTGGATGGGAAAGATGATCCTTGTGTTAAGCATCTTCATTACCTCCTCCTTGATGGTATCGCAATCTTTGGGTATATACAACCTTTGTTTCTCCTGAAGGGCTTAACACTCTGCTTCAAAGGAATTGAGTGATGCATTTCTTTTGGCTGGAAGGATTTGAGTTCATCATAAGAGTAGGCCAAGACATCTGAGTATTTCTTGAGTAATGAAACAAACCTTCTTTTTCTTGAGCGAGCAACATTTTCGATATTGACCATCCTTGGTTCCTCCGAGGTACTAATGTTTTCTTTATCAAAATCAGCTGGGCATCGAGAAGATTGCTTTTCTTTCTCTTGAATGAATCTGTCATGTTTATCAAAGAGGTCTTCTAAAGAGACTAGGCATTTGGGAATTTTGTTCCCTTTCAATTTGATTACTCCCTCATCATCAATCCCTTGAATTCCTTCTTTCTCTTCTTCGAGGATTGCTTCTCGGTGTGGATTTTCACCTCCTTTAAAGAAGAGATTATAGAAATTATCCCTTTGCCCCAAAAGGATAGAATTTGGCTATCATCATTGAAGACTTGCCGATGATTTGCATTTATCTAGTACACTAGGCCAGAATACCATTTCAATGGTCACTTTGTCTTTACCAAAAGAAGGATGAGGTGCCACTAGGGAAGCTGATACTACAAGAGAATCAACCTTTTAATTATGTTCCCTTAGAATAGCTTCAATGGAAAATGCATCAAAAGATTCAATGCAATCCCACACTATATTTCTGTAATGCCTGAGCCTTGGATTTTTCACCTGATATTGTTGGCGGACCTACTTTACCAAAATCTCTACATCACCTTTACATCTCATCTTCTTGATTCCCATGTCCTCTGTTGCATTCATGCCTAAGAGCAATGCTTCATACTCTGCATTGTTGTTTGTATTATCAAATTACAACTTGTAGGCAAAAGGTTACACCTCATTAGAAGGAGAGTACAATACTACATCAGCTCCTGAACCTGCTCTGGAATGACTACCATCAAATTCCATTGTTTAAATTTGATCTTCCTCTAATTCCATGAGAAGTGGCAAGTTCTCCTCTTTCGATGTGAGGAAGTAGTTTCCTAGCCCTGATCTTGAAAGAGAATGTTTACTTTCGGATCATCGAATTTCGTCTTGTGAACTTCATCTTTCTTATTGGTAGTAACTTCTTCATCTCTCCTTTTACTGGGATAGTTGCAGATGACCAATCCATTTTTATTTCTCCACCTAGGTCTCTGCAAAAACTTCTGCTCAAAAGCATACCAAAAGATGTTGGGATGTCTACTACCAGTATGGTCAAGACCACCTTCTTGTCTAGAAAATTAGCTAGTGCCATCTGTGCATCCTTGATTCTTCCTACCAATGGAACTTGTTTGGATTCCATTGAGTAGCATGTGCCATTTACCCAGGTCAAAGTGAGGCCTAGAGAATTTACAACTTTGGCTGGCATCACATTGTCTGAGGCTCCAGAATCTATGATGCAATTATTCAGTTGGAAGCCTTTGATGAGGAGTGATAGGTAGAAAGGTTCAACTTTGTTGATGTTGGAGGCACTGAGGGCTAGCATGTTTTGGGAAGGTGGTGTGGATGGTGTGGGGAGTAAGCCTTTAGAATTTGGACTTGAAGAGATAGGGTTACCACCACGAACTGCATTGATGAATCTATCAAATTGGGCAGGATGTGTTTGTAGGTATTCTATTTCGGAGAGTTGGACTTTGGTTTTTCTTGCATGTTCTACAAAGTCAAATGGGGCAATGGTGGGTGAGGAAGAGGCTCCTAAAATGGAGGAAGATCTACATGGTAGAGACTTTTCTACTTTTGGTGTTGGGTTCTCTTTTCAGATGTAACAATTGGCTTGGAAGGGGGTGAGGGTGTAGCCTTTGACTTGAACTTTAGATGTTTTGTAGGACCAACATTTAGAAGAGAATTATTCTTAAAAACTTTTGAGCTGGAAGAAGAATCAAATGACTTACTTGGTATAGTAGCATGCTCTTTGGCAACCAGTGAGTCTGGTTTTTCTTTGGTTGATTCCATGGAAGGACATCCTCTATTGATAATTTTATTTTGTCTAACCTCTGGAGGACAATCTTCTTTATTCTTCTTCTTATCCTTTGCTGCAACTATTGGGGCTGAAATCCCTTTCTTAGATTGAGCACGAGTGAAAAAACACATGAGAAACTTGGAACTTCTTCATCACCTTCATCTTCATCATCAACATACTCAATCAGGCCATTGTGTATATCAACTTCCTCAATCTCAAGATAGTTTTCATAATCTTCCATATTTTCTTCTTAGTTTCATCAATTTCTACTTCCTCCTCTAGCTCTTTGGTGTCATAGATGGCATTGATTGGTGGTGATTCAAGAGCAAGCCGATGAGGAGGTGGAGCAATCCTTGGCCTATCTGGAGGGTTTGGTCTCCTTGAAGCATTTTGCATTGTGATCTGAGATAGCTACTTCTTCAAGGCAACCAAGTCATTTGCCATTTTTTGGAACATCGGATCTGTGGTGACAGAGTTTGAATTCTGACCCTTTTGTTTCCCATTGGGGCCTTTCACCTTTCTAGAAAGGATTAGATCATCATTAGTTTCTATTGCAAAGTCTTAGCTTGCCTCAATGTTCTTGGTTGGGATCTTCTGAGGAAGAAACCTACTTCTGATGGCAGAGCACTGATGAAAAACCTCTTCAAATTATTTTGGGAGGCACCACATCTTCAGGGATCCTTCTTATCACTCTATCATGTCTTGCTACAAAGTCCCTCATTGACTCAGAGGTTTCTTTCTTCATTTGTACCAATTGGACCAAAAGATCCTGAAAATCCTCTGTGCTCTTGAACCTATGTTTGAATGCACTTCTTATATCCTCCCAATAGGGGACGAACCTCAGGGGTAGCATGTAGAACCATTCGAAAATTTCTCTTGAAGTGACTCCACAAAGAGTCGATGACACATCTTCATCCTCAACACCCAACACACCGCAAGCAGTGATAAATGCTGCTACATGCTCTTTGGGGAGTTGAGACCCATCCCCTCTAAATTTTGGGAAGTTTTTTCTTGAGCCTCTCGGTAGCCCATGGAGTGGTTGAGCAAGAGCCAGTGGACCGGTGTTCCCTCCCCATGGTACATTAGGCCTACAGGCCTCACGATCATGTTCACGTTCACGTTCACGATCATGATCCCCATTTCTATTTCTATTTCAACCTTCCAAGTGTGGCTTCCTCTGCTCTTTAAGGCTACGGCTTGAAGTCTCTCGATTTCTTCGAGTTGAGCTCTTATTTCTTCATCGGCTCTCGCTTCTCTTTCTCTAGCTTCTTCTTCGGTCTTCACGTCAGTGAAGTCTACAAGGTTCTCGTTTATGTATGAAAATTCATTGTCCAAAGGATTGGCAACACTCAAGTTCCCAACGTGACCGGTTGCTTGAAAAGGAAGCCTCTGGATTCTAAGTAGCTCTTGTCTCCTTTGAAGTTCCTCAAAAATGGGATTAGTTTGTCCTCCTTGTCTCTGTTTCTGCGAGAATCTTCTTCTACCCACTTGAAAATCTATGCTCTTCTTTGGGGTGCTGGGATTTGTCTTTGCCTCTCAATTTAGCGGCAACGCATTCTTCTTCAAGGTCCAGAATTCTTGTGGCAATGAAGTAGTGATTGGCACTTTGTCTATTATGCCAGATAGCTTCCCTCAAATCTAAAGCAACGTCTTCTTGGATGTGGAAGAGAAATTTGGGTCTTTCAACAAGAGGGTTTCTGGAATAGCCATGATTTGAATCCATGTGGCTCATATAGCCATTCGAATTCCAGAAATTTTTCTCTTTTTTTGAATTTTGAATTTTCTGACCTTGCGGTCGCATTCAGGTGTAGATGTTGCTAAATCTGCCCCACGATGGGTGCAAAAAATGTTGGCGAGGAAATTTTCGGGTGGAAAAACTTGTGGATTCCTTGCCAACACTCTGGGAATCTAAGTCCCTCTACTTAACCGGTGCAACTACCGTATATGCATGCGCGAAAAAATGTGGATTTTGTGGTGGCCTTTTGGTGGGATCCAATAGGGGCACTCCATTGACCTTGTGGCAAAGCTTGCAGATACTTGCAAGAGATAAATTTGTCTAAAAGTGGGAAAGGGAGTGAGAAAAGAGGTAGGAGAACTAATGTTGCAGGTAGGAAATCAGATTCTTGCACACACTAGTTAGAAAATTCATCACATGCATTCATGGGAAGAAACAACCCTGCAAATGGCAACAAGACGAGATAAGATTGTGAACTCAAAGTTTCTAAAATCTCCTCATCAAAGAGGCTACAAAATCCTTCTTCTTGTATTGATGCTTAATCAAAAGTTGTACATAGTGGAGAAATGGAGGAAATTGAGAAAAGGGGGAAAATGGAAGAAAAATGGCTATCTCCTTTGTTCTCTCAAAGTACAATATACTCTTGAGTTTCCAAGATCAATTGCCAACGCTCTACAATGGTGTGAAGAAGCCATTAAATCTCCTCCAAGAAATAGTTACAACTTCTTCTTTTTAGCAAGAAATGGTTTACAATTTATTTTCAATCATTCGCGTCCGTTCGGATTCTTGATTCGCGAGGAAACGCCAATGGCGAAAAACTAGACTTTTCATAATGTAGTCATTACACTTGTTTTGTAACTTTGAATTTGAACTGTTCATCTTGCTTTTGAAACCTTAAATCAGAGTCGTACACGTGGGAGAAATTTACTTGAACGGGCGCAGAGGATGCCTTTTGCATTTTGTGCCTTTTGGAGAAATGGCATTTTGGAACATTTTGGCCCGCTCACCCGCTTTTGATATGGTCATGACACGTGGCTTCACTTGATTAGCGAAGGAGTCGCGGGTCACTTTTATAATTTTACCTTTTATTTATGCGGCTTAAAAACACAAATTGCTTTCGCCGGCCCGCCTCCCTGCTTTGACCTTCGATGTGGGCTTGATATTTGACTTTCTCCCTTATAGCATGATCGGGGTTGTGGGTCACTTTTTAAATTTTCACCTTTTTTACAAAGAGGCTCAAAAACACAAATTTCTCTATCGACCGCTTCCAATTAGGTATGTCCACGTACCCATGGATGATGGAGCCAAAATTTGATGGGAAGAAAATGCCCATCATTCCCGACTGTGGGAAAAAATGTAGAGAAGAAGAAAATTCCACCATTTCGCACCTAATTTCAAATTTCTTTCACGAGCCGAGGAATTGAAAACAATACAAGGTTTGATGATCCAGGGGCATAGAAAGATTGAAAATTTCATTCAAATGAGGACAACAATAAAATTTTCACGCGTCCAAGACAGGAAAACAGAAAATTTATCAAAACAAGTGACTGGGGATTTGAAACAACTCTAGGGCATGGATTTTTCTATCTCTTCAAACTTTCAACTTGGCTTAAATACTTTAGGAGGGTGAGAGCTTAAAATTTGAATTTAACTTAGAAAATGAAAAGTGGTTTCTAGGAGACAACAGGGTCAAAGTAAGAATTTTTCCCTACGGGGTTGCGGGTCAATTTATAACTTTGCTTTTTTTACAAAAGGGAAAAAAACTTCAAAACACCCCGCGACCCACCTTCCACTTCTAACTTTTGAAATATGCCACGTGTCCTTCTTCGGGGTCAAAGTAAGACTTTTTCCCTGCCTCTTCATATTTGTTGGATAGCCAATCAGAGACTATCGGGCGGGGCCAATTTGATATTTTTTACAAATGTGACCAAAGTGGAAAATTTCACCAAAAAGACCACCGTGCCGCATCCAATCAAGATTGAACACGTATATGAAGATGTTGAGATATAATTTGATGGGGAAAACACACCCGTTCGAATAGTAAGATGCAAGGGAACTTCACCATTTGCGCCTAGAATTGAATTTTTCTTCAAGGACAAAGAATTTGCAAATAATTCATGGCTCGACAACAATCCACGACCATAGAGAAGGATTTACAATAACACCCTGGTAAAGATAAAACTTGTACGCATCCATTTGGGGAGATAGAAAATACGACGAACCAAGCAGATTGGGAAATTTTTAGAACAAATGGGGCGAGATCAAATTGAGCACCAACATCGGCTCG
This sequence comes from Taxus wallichiana var. yunnanensis, assembly GCA_018340775.1. NCBI lineage: Eukaryota > Viridiplantae > Streptophyta > Pinopsida > Cupressales > Taxaceae > Taxus > Taxus wallichiana. Next base: position 829,176,628 of record CM031240.1, read on the forward strand.
ACTCGGGGATGGGCACTCCTGTGAGTGCCACAAGAACAATAGAGCAGACCATGTGCCAAAAATCCATTGGGCAACGAAGTCAAGAAAAAGATTACAGAGTAGAAAGAAAATAACCAAATCCCCCAAGACGAGTTGAGAAACCAACAAAAACTGGTCACCAGGGACCAGGAAACATCAAAACAGAAAAACACGAAAGTAGAATGAAAACAAAAGACTATACACTATACAATGGTGTGCATGCCCTGATTCTGAGAAAACAATCAAGGAAGATTTTCAAGTGCCTTCGATTCTAGATATGACCATGCTAAGTAGTTCTGATACGTCTTTAACAACTGGTCATATGATTGTTTCTCTTCTCCATCCAAGTTGCTATCTGACCACATTTTTTCAAGCTTATCCTTTGTGCCTATGTCAAGTTTTTCAACATCTCTCGAGGCTGCATCAAACATCAAAGTCCCAGAAAAACAATCTGCTCAAGATATCTGCATTGATCAATTTCATACTCCTTGAAAACAACATAGCTCATAGAGTTATCAACATCAATGTCTATGTGCAATACTTCATAAGAAGCATTGTTGGGGTCCTCAATGAGATATAACATTTTCTTTTCACTAGGTAACTTCACAAGGCTGCCCTTAATTGGTATGGTGGCATAAGACATGTCCATTTGCACACTTCCACCCACACTAGTTGCCCACTTTCTGGATAGTAACATTCCCCACTTAGTAGGACAATCCACAATTACTACATTCAAAGTTAAGTACTTGCCTAGATATAACCAATTGCACTACTAAGCCTTTGACACATCCAACTACTGGCACCTCTCTTGAATCCATGGTAGTACATTTCCCATAAGTTGTTGTTACTTTGAGATCCAACTCATTCATGACCTCAAGAGGCATTACATTACATGAGGCTCCTGAATCAAACATACAGTTATGTAACAACTTATCCTTAATAATCAGAGTAGTGAAAAATGGATCCACCTTCAGCTGAGACTCAACCAGAAAGTTCCCAAATAAACCTCAGGTGGTTCACCCAATTCCTCCAATGCTTGTGGTTTTTCTAATTCTGCAATGGCAGGAGGAACCTCTACATTGTTTACATTTTTACCCTGGGTGACCTTTTCTTCCTTAAGCCCCAAATATTCAAATGCTCTGTTCCTATGCTCAAGGATTCTAAGCAATTCAACAATAGGAACAGAAATCTTGATTTGACTCAAGATTTGGGCTATGTCACAAGGAACATATTTGGGTAAGGCAAGTTAGGAGGAAGGTTTACAAATTCATTTGATGGCATGGGATTTTTCATAGTTTGAGCATGGGGAGGAACACAAGTTTTATTTGGGGTGACAAAGCCTTTGCAGATGCATCTTTATTAGGGGTTTCTTTAGGGATACTGGTAAGAACTAGAATTTTTTGGTTTGGCCTGAGGCCCTACCCCTTTGACAACTTTGCTCCTGGTATTATATTCTTTTTCGTGGCCAACTACTGCATTCATTAACAACTGTTTGTCCTCTTCTGAAGGAATTCCTCCATCATACTTCTTAATCATTAATGCCCTTAAGTACTCAAAATCATTATTAGGCAACTCAAAAGCTTGTACCATATCAATCTCAAAAGCATTAATGGGAGGAAGAGGCAATACAGTGAATGCAATCCCAAAATTTTTCAATAGTTTTGGCACTCATCAACTCAGTTGAGGTTGCTCCCTACTGTGAACTTGTAGAGAAATCCATCATGCATGCATCATCATCATCTCATCATCATCATCTTCTTCCTCAACTCCCTTTTCAACATCACATGGGAATGTGGCAAGAAACAACTATCACACCACTCAATTTCATGAGCTTCTTCAACAACAACAACTCTGGCAGCTAAAGGATCAAGCACCAATCTATTTTCCGGGTTGGGGCTGTTCTATTTTGATCCCATGGGCCCTTTACCCCTATCATCTGATCTATGATCACCTCTGGGATGATTTACAAATATTTCTTGACCTTGTGGCTTGTGTTGACCTTGGGAACCTTGTCCAACTCCTTCTATGCTCTCGCCTAACTTTATAGATATTTCTTAACAGCTCCAACAAAGTTTTTACAACCTCTTCTAGATCCACGACTTACTTGACTGAGGCTTCTCTGGATTGATCAACTTGATACCTTCCCTCTTAGGAGGCTTACCAACTACTTTGATATTGTTTTCAATCTGCAAAGCCATGGTGAAGGCCTGCCTCAATGTTGTTGGGTTCTTATCCCTCAAATAATAAGCAGCCTTTTTATCAAAAGCATTAGAGTATTTTATCAGACAGGAAACATCGCTTGGCCTCAGGATTATAGGTAGCCTATTCAGATGGTCTTATTGAATTAGTATTGAAGTCATGAACAGATTCATTAGGATTCTTCTTAATATTTTCAAATTTAGACAAAAGAAACCTAGGGTCTATTTTATCTCCATACTACAATCTAAAAGCATTCTTCATTTTGTCCATGAATCAATGGAGTTGTCTGGAAAAGATTTATACCAGTCCGTGCATCCTCCTCTAGAGTATGAATAAACAATTTTATGTACACATCCTCAAATTTGATCTCAAAGTCTTCCATCATATTGACAAAAAGCTTTAAGTGTTGATCACCAGTAATAGCATTATTTCCTTGAAATTTAGGTAGTCTATTTCTAACATCTTGGGGCACAACATTTGGATATCCATCCATACCTCTAAAATTTATAGGACCAAAGGTATTAACAACAAATGGAGGTCTGGGTGGGGGCTGGGCCATATTGTTTTGAGGAGGTGATCTTACAAGAGATACAAAATGATGAGGAGTGAGGGGTCTGTGGGGCACATGAATGCAATTCTCAGAATGAATGTTCTCTAAAAACTCTATTTCTTGGAAGATCCTATCAGCTTTGGAAAACACAGGGACAAAATGAGACAAAATTTTCAAATACAAATGAAGGCCCCTCTCCAGATGGAGAATTTAGATCTACAAAAAGACTACCTGATTCAAAAGCACTTGAGGAAGTATGGAAATCTTCAATGACATAGATGATCAGTTTCCACAATTGATAACTCTTTTCTTGATTTTTGATCTCCAACAACTTTCCAGATTCTTCTTCCTTCATAATTTGTCTTTCCCAATTTTGGAAACAACCTTCTAGTAGGGTCTTTAATGAAGAAAGATCTTCTTCCTTCCAGCTTTGCAAAGATTAGTGATAAATTTCAATTGACAGAGGTTAAGACACTGGACATTTATCAAAAATTAATTCAACACGGAGTCACCACTAAGGATTTTCACCTTAGTTGTGCAAATGCACTAAAATTGATCTGTCAAATGTCTATCAACACTAAATTCATGCAAAGCTTCATAGATTTGACCTTCCTTTACCCATATTTAACATTGATGATGTAAACTTAGTGCAAAAACCAACAAAAACTGGAAATATTGCACACAAGAACTTGTAACTTGCACAAATCTTACAAATCTCAACAAAGGATGACGTTTAAACAATGTATTTGCACTTAGATCATGTAAGAAACATTAGTTGGGTGTACTTTGTACACCTTCATATTCAAATCGGACAAATAAGTCCCCGACAACGCTAATAACTCCCCAATCTAGTGTTTTTGCAGAATAAATAAGTCCCGAGTTCAAATAATCCCGGAAATGCTAATCATGCAATGTGGTGTTGCCGCACAAATAAGTCCGGAGTTCAAATAATCCCCTAATAAGTCCTCGCAACGATGTCAATGGGTGTGTCCACAAGTCCGAGCACATAATCTCTAGCAATGATGGTGTGTTGTTTCCACACAAATAAGTCTCTGGAGTTCAAATAATCCCTGGAAATGCTAATAAGTCCCCAACAACAAACCTCCAAATAGTTTTTCCACACAAATAGGTCCCAGTGTTCAAATAATCCCCAAAGCAATGCTAATTCTGTGTGTTAACACAAATAAGGTCCAGTGTTGTCAAATATTCTCGCAAAAATGCTAATAATCCACTTAAAATGGCACCAATCTAGTGTTGGTATCCAAATTGATTCTCCTTTGCAAGATGAAAAGCATCATAGATTTAACAAGAAGCTTAGAGATAGATAAATCATCATGTATGTCATTTTGTAGCCGGGGAGGTGATTCAACTAGCTCTTTGTCACTCAGATGTTGGAGAAATGGATAGCACCTTCAAAAGGATTTGATCTATCCTCACTACTTTAGGTTGTGCCTTTCAACTAGGTGAGAGGACCCATTTTGTAACCTCTGTTGGTGAAGGAGAATGAAGATATCCTTCTTTGCACAAATTTGAAAGGAAACCTTGAGAAAATATGATCAATGCACCACAATTTAACTCTCACGAGTTGTCACTTCTAAAGAATGGTGATATTTTCTAAACAAGGTTAAGGTTACTAAAGACATTATGGAATCTGATTGCTTTTGCATATTTTGGCAAGTAGAATTTATTCATTTGTGGACATATAGGAAAACATGGGTAGTTAGGTAGGATTCATTGTTTTTGAATAATTTTTGGTGGGAGATTAAGTAGGATAAACTTGATTTTTCCAGATCTTTGAGAACCTTCACAACAATTGGAAAACTAAATGACATAATGCTTCAAAATAGCTAAAATATTCCTTCAACTAGAAGGTGTGCATCAATGGAGGCCCATATTTGCATGGTTTCACACAATCTCCAAGAATTTAACATGAAGGCTCGAGCTAAAGACTCAATTAAACATTAAAGACCCCTGGTTCCTCATGCCTAAGATACACTCAAAGGCTTACAAGACAATCTTTATCAACAAAATGACAAGTAAAGTGATTTTAAATTGTTTATCTCATTACAAGATGAAGGCTCTTCTCGTAATGAAATTGCAAATGCCACTAAACTATCACATGGATGAGATCTATGTGATTCAGAGGGATTTTAACACAAGATTGCAATAGGAACAAGAAATACTATTTGCAAACATTCTGAAATAAAGAAGACACAAATTTTCCCAAGATTAACACAGATTAATTTGAAGTTGATTAGATTCATCAGCAGGGAAGGTTTCTTGAACAATCTCAGAGCTTGTCAATGGTCTGTACACTTGCAACCAACTTGACATGATCAAATCTAAAACATAAGAGATTAACAAGTTTCTCAGATGGTCTCTCAAGAAGATGGGCTTTCTCAAATTTTCTCGTAAGAATTCAACCCCGACCATTTGCATGACTAAAGCATGCTTTTTATAACACTCAATTTACATCCAAGCTTTCCCCAAGAAAAGAATATTCGAGGAACCTTTGTTTGTTACATGTTTGATCATGATTTTTAGAAAATGATGTTTAACAGGTTTACAACAAAAAGTTTCCAGTTGTTCAAAAAGGTGAATCATTGCAAATATCTCCATCATTGTTTTTTTATCTCCTCGGCGATAACACATTTTTCATCCTTCGTGCATGCAACCTCCATCATTTCATCCTTTTCCCATTCTTTCCTCTGCAACTTTTCTCTGCATCCAGCTTCTCTGGTAATTCATGTTTTTGCAAGTGCCCGAGCAATTCCAACTTCAAAATATCAACCTTTACATTCCTTGGACTCACAAATTAAGCTCTAAATCCATTCAATTGCACTTTGTAGACAAAAATGACAAGGAATTTCATCAAAAATGATGAAAAACAATGCGTATTCACATCTCCAGAGTCTTGGAGCAAAAATGGTGGCAAAATCAGATGTAATGCACAACAACCATTGATTTTTCCCTTTCTCAACTTTAGATTAGAGCCATCCACGTGGAAAAATATGATTCGAAGTGGGCCTGGGGTTGCCTTTTGCATTTTATGACTTTTGGAGAAAATGCACAATTTTCACATTTTCCCCCCCCCTGCCTTTGAAATATAGGCTCGACACGTGGCTTAATCTGGGCCTTTGATGGAGTCACATGCTCATTTATGCAATTTTACCCTTTTTAACAAAAAGGCAAAATTTCCAATTTTCCTCCGCCGACCCGCCTTCCCGCTTGTAACTTTTGATGTGGGCCCCAACAGAGTCAGTGGGTTATTTTATAACTTTGCTCCTTTTTCACAAAAAGGAAAAAAACTTCAAAATGTTCGCTGACCCGCTTCCCGCTTCTAACTTTTGAAAAATGCCACGTGTCCTTCTTCGGGGTCAAAGTAAGACTTTTTCCCTACCGCTTCATATTTTTTAAATAACCAATTAGATACTATCGGGTGTGGGGCCAATTTGATATTTTTTACAAATGTGACAAAAGTGGAAAATTTCACCAAAAAGACCCATGGCCGCATCCAATAAAAAATGAACACATGTATACACCTTCGGGAAAAAAGAGAAATTCCACGCCTTTATAAATTTTTGGATAGCCAATCGTAGACAATCAACGGGGCGCGGGGCCAAATTGATATTTTTACAAACATAGCAAAAAGTTACAAGTTATAAAATAGACCTGACGTGCCTCATCCAATCAAAAGAGACCACGTAGCTGAAGATGCTGAGATATAATTTGATGGGGAAAACACACCCATCAAACAATAAGATGCAAGTGGGGAACTGCACCATTTGTGCCTAGAATTGAATCTTTCTTCAAGGACAAAGAAATTTACAAATAATTCATGGCTCATTCGGGAGATAGAAAAACATGAACCGGGCAGATGGGAAATTTTTTAGAACAAACCATAGAGAAGGATTTACAATAACACTTTTGTGAGTCAAAAGATAAAACTTGTTATGAAATGAATATCTTAAGAATTTTTATAGCCTCTTCTTCAAGCATTATCTCCTATTCCTATCCTACATGATATAATAATGAGGCCCATTCCTTTGACAATTGTAGGTTCCATTTCTTCCCCTCAAGATCCTACCACAAGATAGCACTTTTTAATGAATAAAAATATTCTAATAATACAAAACATTCTAATAATCATAAAAACATTAAAATGTCACTGAAATAAAAATTATGACCTACATATGACTTGATTTGCTAGTTGTTTACTTTACATTTTTTTTCACATGGTTTGATAGATATTATATTCTTTTTACTCATTAC